>PTEX01000084.1:3155457-3177166 GCA_003342815.1 Eudromia elegans | reverse complement strand
TATCCCACCCCAGCACCCGCCCCCCCGCCTCCGTGCCGGGTTTCCGCGCTGCCGACACCAGGTGGCGACAGGCGACAAGCGACGGCGCCGCGGGGACGCGCGGGGACACGGGGACAGCGGGACGTGGGGACAGTGGGACGTGGGGACAACGGTGCCAGTGGGACGCAGGGACAGTGGGGACATCGCGCCCCGTCCCGGCGGGGCCGCCAGCCCCAACCTGCCGCACACCTGAGGCCTTGTAGAGCTCCTTGAGGGTCCCGTGCGGCCGCTCGATCTGGTGCACCGTGAGGTCCACGGTGCCGCCGCCGCAGTCGGCCACGATGTAGCGGTCACCTGYGTGCGGGGTTCGCATTGGACATGGGGACAGCGTGGGGAYGAGCGGCCCGGCCACCYGACGGCTCCCCGGGCAGCRGGGCTGTGGCCAGGCCCTCCTGGTGCAAACCACAGCATGTGCAGCATGCAGCACCACGCAGCAGAAGCATGCAGCAGCATGCAGCGCCATGCACCAGTGACATGCACCAGCATATGCAGCATGCAGCATGACACGCCAGCATGCAGCGCCATGCAGCAGCGTGCATGGCATGTGCAGCATGCAGCGCCGTGCAGCGCCGTGCAGCAGCATGCAGCGACATGCAGCAGTGCCATGCAGCAGTGTCGTGCACCAGCATACGCAGCATGCAGCATCACGCGCCAGCATGCAGCGCCATGCAGCAGCACCATGCAGCAGCATGCATGGCATGTGCAGCATGCAGCGCCGTGCAGCGCCATGCAGCGCCGTGCAGCGCCGTGCAGCGCCGTGCAGCGCCGTGCACTCCCCTCCGTGCAGGCTCGCCGCCCGCAGCGGTCTCGGCCGTGGCGCAGGGGGAGCGGGCGCTGCCCGGCCGTCTCACCTGCCTCCATCTCGGCCCAGAGCTCCCCGACGCCCGGCTCCACCAGGAAGGTCCGGCTGTGGCGGGAGCGCCGGAGCTGCTCCCGCGCTGCGGGCAGAGCTGCCGTGAGGGCCCGGCCCGTGGGGGGACGGTGACACCCTCCCCTCCGCGGGGACACCGGGGACCAAGAGCAGCAGGGGAGAGCCCAGACGGAGGGGGAGGCTCTCCCAGCCCCGCACACAGCCGCGGCTCTGGCACCGCCACCTTTTCCCATGTTATTCCTAGCTGGATCCRGCCCGGGTGGAGTTTCCCGCGGGCAGGGGCCACCGGCAGAGCCGGAAGGGCAGGGAGCGCTCGGCCCGGCTGGGGTCACTGGGCTCGTTTAGCAGCCAGGGGGGCAGTGGCAGCAGACGCCCTTGCGGAGCCGGGGGTGACGGTGATGGTGACGGTGACGGCAGGGAGGGGGCCAGGCGCACRAGAGGGGCTGGGGGCAGCGCGTTGGCCGCGGCTGCTGTGCGAGCTCCGCGCAGGGCAGAGCCGGCAGGAAGAGCCCAGAATGCGGAGCAAGAACCCCAGCACGGGGCCGCGAGGGGAGCCGCGTGCCGGAGCGGTGGCGGGAGCTCTGGGGCTGCGGCGGGAGCTCCGGGGCCGTGGCGGGAGCTCTGGGGTGGCTGCGGGAGCTCCGGGGCCGTGGCGGGAGCTCTGGGTTGCAGTGGGAGCTCCGGGGCCATGGCGGGAGCTCCGGGGCGGCTGCGGGAGCTCCGGGGCCATGGCGGGAGCTCTGGGGTGGCTGCGGGAGCTCCGGGGCGGCTGCGGGAGCTCCGGGGCCGTGGCGGGAGCTCCGGAGCCGTGGCGGGAGCTCCGGGGCCGTGGCGGGAGCTCCGGGGCCGTGGCGGGCGCGCCGCGGCGCTCACCCTGCCGGAAGCTGGAGTCGGGCGTCCGGCCGTGCGTGGCCCGCGGGGCGCTCAGCTCCAGCAGCTGGTGCGGCCGCAGCTTCCTGCAGTAGATGGAGGCGGCCTCGGGCTCCAGCGCGATCAGGAGCTGCTCCGGGTGCTCCGGGGACGCCAGCCCGGCCTGCGGTGGCACGGAGGGGTCACCTCCTGGGCACCCCAAGGGCCCTCCCGTTGCGCCCTGCAGCTTTTGGGCTGAATCCTGTGGATTTGCTGTGGCCCACAGCACTCGGCCCAGCCCTGCAGGCTGCACCCAGCCCTTGCAGGGACCCTGCGGCTGCAGGGAGCCCCTCGGGCTGCAAATCCCTCACCAGGACACCCCATGGGGCACCCTCTGTCTGTGCCCCCTGCCCTGCCTCCTGCACCGGCGCCGGGGGCTGCCGCCGTTCGTGCCGGTCGCCGCTGCCCCGGGCCGCGCTCACCTCGTAGGCGGCCTCCCGCATGAACTGCTTGGCCGGCTGCTTCCAGATGGCGGGCACGGTGATGACCCAGCGCACGGCGCCGCTCTCCGGCAGCGCCGGGCTCTGCTCCCGCAGCTCCTGCCGGGCACACGCGGCGCGGTGCTCAGCATGGGGCTCAGCACGGGGCTCAGCGTGCTGCACGGCGCTGCACGGCACTACATGGCGCTGCACAGTGCTGCATGGTGCTGCACAGAGCTGCACGGCACTGCATGGTGCTGCACGGCACTGCATGGTGCTGCACGGTGCTGCATAGCGCTGCACGGCGCTGCACGGCGCTGCACGGCCCTACCTGCACGGCCCTACCTGCACGGCCCTACCTGCAGGGCGTGCTGCTTGAAGAAGCGCAGCGCGTGCGCGAACACCTCCAGCGCCCGCACCTTCTTCCCGTTCACGGCCTCCAGCTCCGTCTGCATGGAGAGGTCCTGCGAGGAGACGGAGAGCGCTGGCGGACGCCGGGGCTCGCAGCAGCGCGCAGTCCGTGCTGCACCCRCACAGGACCACGCGCCGTGGCCCCGGCGCGCGCGGCCCCGCGGCTCACGCTGGTGCTGTGGATCTTCATCTTGAACTTCTCAAAGTAGAGCCAGTCGCGGGCCTCCTCGGGGTCCAGGTCGTGGTAGTAATCCCGGGCCGTGTAGCCGAAGCTGTGGAAGGCGCCCGCCGGCGTCAGCAGCAGGCTGGTGGGTGTCTTCTGGTTGGCCACCCCCGGGTCGCCACCCTCCCACCTCCTGCAAGAAGGAGGAGGAAAGTGGCCCTGAGCCCCTGCAGCCACCAGCCGGCGTGGGCAAAGGCCAAGGCCAACGGGAAGGGCCGAGGTTGGGCCACACCACCGCGGCAGACGGCAAGCCATCAGCAACCCCATGCAGGGGCAGGATTGGTTTGAGGGGGTGATGGTTGGGGTTAGGGTAGGGGGTGGGATTAGGGTTGGGGTGGTGGTTGAGGTTGGGTTTGGGGTTGGGGTGATGGTTGAGGTTAGGGTTGGGTTGATGGTTAGGGTTRGTGTTAGGCTTGGGRTGATGATTGGGGTTGGGGTTGTAGTTAGGGTTGGGTTTGGGGTTAGGTTTGGGTTGGGGTTGAGGTCAGAGTGATGCTTAGGGTTGGGATTGGGATGATGATTGGGATTTGGGTTGAGGCTGGATTAGGGTGATGGTTGGAATTGGGGTGATGACTGGGGTTGGGGTTAGGGTTGGGGTTAGGTTGGCGGTTGGGGTGATGGTTGGGGTCAGGGTTGTGGTTGAGGTCAGGGTTGTGGTTGGGGTCAGGTGGTGGTTGGGGTTGAGGTTAGGGTTGGGGTCAGGGTTGGGATTGGGGTTCCCGGCAGACCCAGGAGCCCGCTGCGGGCTACCTCATCATGTGGATGGTGTCGGGGTCGCTGCGGAAGCTGAACGCGTAGCCGCTGGACGTGGTGCCGAAGTCGATGGCCACCACCACGGCGAAGGAGGCGGCCGGGGCGGCGCGCRCCTCGCTCCTCTGCAGGGCGAGAGGGCTGTTGGCGCCCCGCAGCGCTCGGGGAACGGGGACCAGACCTCACAAAACGGTGAACGTTCCCCCTGCTGCAGCGCACCGCGACCTGTCATTAAATGCTCCGCGGCAGCGCCGAGCCCGCGCCGGAGCCGCGGGTCGTGGCTCCCTCTGCCCGAGCCAGTTCCTGTGGTTTTATGGCACCACATCATTGCTCCTCTTACGCAGGGCCAAAACACAAGGGAAAGGCAAACGCCGGGTGCTCCGGGTGCTCCCGGAGGGAGAGGTGCCCCGCGCCGCGGGGAGCTGGCGTGCCCGTGCCGGCTGTGCCGCCGCCTCCCCAGGCGCCCGGTGCAAATGCACCGCGCTAAAAGCCCTCATTAAGTTTTTAATATCCGCAGATATGATAAGTACATTAGCCAGCCTCGATGACAAGGCCCTTGCAGCACGGATGAGCTGCTTGTCTCGGGAACACGCGTGTCCGGRCGCTGCCGGAGCAGGGGGACGTGGGCAGGACACGTGGCGCAGGCGCCTCGTGCTCGTTCTTGCGGCAAAGCCGGCCCTGCTTGCTGCGATGCTGGGAATTAAACCTAATTCCTTGGCTGGTTTTGCACCACGGACACGCGGGGCTAATGGTGCGCTCGGGGTGTTCAGAAACCTGCAGTCCTGTGAAAGCCACCGCCAAGGTGTCCGTGTGGTCACGTATAGGGACCCGTAGGCTGATGCGAGGGGACGGTGGGTCAGTGCTGAGCAGGAYGTCACGCCAGCACGGGGCCCCCCGCAGGGACTCACCGGGGACGGGGAGGGCGTCAGCGGGGCGATGCTGCAGCTGTGGCGCGTCCCCGGCGAGCCGGGCGGTGACGGTGTGGGGCAGCGCTCCCCGCTGGCACCTGGGGACACGGCAGCGTCGGCGCACGGGGCCACCCGGGGATCGCGGTCCCCACGGGAGGGACCAAGCTGAGGTGTCCGCAGGTGGGGCTGCCCAAGCGAGGGGACCTCCCGGGGAGGGGATGTCCCACAAAAGGGACCTCCTGGGGAAGGGGCCTCCAGGGGACCCTCCTCGGGACGTGCTGCTGGGCGCGGGGACCTGGCAGAGGTGTCCCCCGTGGGTGCCAGGKCTCGCAGGCGGCTGCAGGGAGCAGCACGGCCAGCCCGTCCCATGCGTCCTGCCCCGCGCGTGAGGAAGGGGCTCCTCAGCACCCACTAAACGAGCCGCCAGGGAACCCCGCGGGYGGCACGGAGGAGGGCAGCGGGCGAGTGGCCACGGAGCGGCCACGGAGCAACCTCCGCAAGGACCGGGGTGCCGGGGTCCGCGTGCGGCTGCTCCGGGCGCGATCCCTGCGGGTGCCGCGGAGCCTCCCGCTGCGCACGGACTCACCGCCCACCCCGCGCCAGGCCGAGCGCCGCRGGGGTCCCCCGGGAGCCGCTTCGGACACGGCTCCATGGCACCCGCGCCGCCTCCCTAAGTGCCTTTCGCTGTATCCGATGGCTGCCCCATGAATATTTGATCCCGCGCAGGACGGGAGTCACTGCAGACTTGGCGGGTGGCGGGCAGGGCCCGCTGGGGGGTGCCGGAGCCGCCCGGGCTCCGCTCCTCGGCCACGGCGCCTTCCCRTGCTGCGGAGCACGGGGGCTGGTGSGGGCAAGGGGGCTGCGGGACTCYGCGGGCATGGGGTGCTGCCGTGGGATGGGGATGCTGCTATGGGATAGGGATGACACAGTGGGACCGGGATGCCATGGTGGGATGAGGATGTTGCACCAGGACGGGGATGCTGCAGTGGGACGGGGATGCTGCAGCAGGACACGGATGCCGCAGTGGGATGGGGATGCTGCAGTAGGATGGGGATGCTGCAGTGGGACAGGGATAGCACAGTTGGACAGGAATGCTGCAGTGGGATGAGGATGCCACATTTGGATGGGGATACCGCARCAGGATGGGGATGCTGCAGTAGGATGGGGATACCGCAGCAGGATGGGGATGCTGCAGTAGGATGGGGATGCTGCAGTGGGACAGGGATACCGCAGTTGGACAGGAATGCTGCAGTGGGATGGGGATGCTGCAGTGGGATGCGGATGCCGCAGTGGGAGGGGGATAGCGCAGGGGTGCAGAGATGGGCTCAGTCCCCACCAGCAGGACCGTGCGCGCGCGCGCACGCAGCCCCAGCCTTCCCGGGCTCGCGCGTGCCGGGGCGGGGGCAGCCCCGGGGGGTCAGGGCCTGCGCGGGCCCCACGTCRCCGCTGCCGCCGTGCGGGTCGGGTTACGGCACCTGGTTCTGGTTAGGGGCGGCGGCGGCTGCTCGTTACAGGGGCACGGGAGGTGGCCGGCCGCGGTGCGGGGGACGGGGTGAGGGAAGGGGCTGGGGATGCGGAGCGGGGACCCCGCGTGCCGCTCACCTGCAGGGGGGCCGCACGGGCCAGGCTCCAGCAGCGTCGCCATCCCTGCAAGGGAAGCACCGCGAGCGTGGGCTGCGTCCCGCAGGACGGGACGTGCCGCGGAGCCCCGGAGCCCCGGGCAGCGCCGGGGCCTTGCGGACACCCGCCGGGAGCTGCAGCCCCGCACGGCGCCCGCAAAGCCGTGCCTGCTCCGCATGTGTGCACCGTGCACACGCGTGTGCCAGCGGGACACGTGTGTGCGCACGGCCCTGCCTCCTCGTGCGGGGGTCAGRTTGGGGCCGGAGCTGTGGTGGCCCCTGGCCCGTGCTGAGGCCCCTCTGGGGGTTTTGCAGTGCGGCGAGAGCGAGACCCAGGCAGGGCCGGGGCTCCGGGCTCCGCGTCCTGCCCCGCCGGAGGCTCCCTGCGATCCGGGCAGGAGCAGCCGCTCGGCGCTGCCTCCGGCTTCCGCTTGGGCACGGGGAGGCAGGGAGAGGAAGGGAGCGGGAGCAGCCCTGGGAAGGCCGGGCTGGCTCCGGGGCTGCGGCTCCAGCCTCGCGGCGCGGGGACGGGGGACGGGGCCTCCAGCGCCGGGTGCTGGGCAGCAGAAGCCCCCGCGGCGCTGGGGGACCCGCAGAGGCAGGAAGGCCGCGGGGCTGCGTCCGCAGGGAAACCCGGCACGTCCCTGCGCTGCCCCAGGCCCCGCATCTGCACCCCCGCACCCCGGAGAGGGCCCAGGCGTCCTGGCCCTCCCTTCCCATCCTGCACCTCCGGGCCCGGACCAGGGCTGCCCCGGGTCCCCCGGCACCTCACCCGCCTCCAGGCCCCGTCCCGCTGCGGCGCCCGATGTTGTCTCCCCTGGCTGCTGGCCGGACAATGCTGCAGCTCCCGCGCTGGATGCACCGCGCTGTGCTGTCCTGCACCGCACTGCGCCGTCCTGCACCGCACCGTGCCGCACCGTGCCGTGTTGCACCGTGCCGTGCTGCACCGCACCGTGCCRCACCGTGCCGGCCCTTCTCCGGCTTCCTCTGCCTTCCCCCAGCGCCTTCCTCCCACTCCCACTCACCGGCCCAGCCCAGGCAGCGCTTCAAATTGCAATTCCAGCTGCAGATGTGGGAGCGGGGCGGAGGCAGAGCCGGGTGGCCGCCGGCCCCAGCGAGGCTCCTGCCCGGCCGCGGCGCGGGGACGGGGCGGTGTTAGCAGGAACGGGGCCGGTTTGGGGGGAAACCTGGTGCAGGTGCCGAGCAGATGCCCGGGTGCGTGGGGATGCAGCGCAGGGCTGCGCGGGACGCCTGCAGAAAGGGCACTTTTAGCTCCGTAAATGCAAAACCTGCGCCCTGCAGGGCACTGGGGACATCCGTGTGCGGAAAACGCTGGTGCTCTGCACCTCGTCCTACCCCCCCGTGCAGCCCCGTGTTCCTCTGCGTGTCCCTAACCCGCATGCAGCCCCCCTCTGCACACACCTTTACCTGCCCGCTTGTCCCTCCCGTCCCCACGTGCTGCTCCCTGCGGAGCCGCAGCAGTTTCAAGCAGCAGAGCCGGCAGCTTGGACAGGGCTTGGTGGCGTGTGCAGGGTGCGTGGGGCGCACCGGGGTGTCCGCAGCTTGCGTGGGGTCTGCGCGCTGCACGGGCCGGGAGAAGCCTCAGGAGCGGCGGAGCGCCTGGAAAGCCCCAAATCGGGGCTGGCCGGGGCCCGTGGGAGCCCGCGGCGGCCGAGGCCGGCGGGCGGAGGGCAGCGCCTGTGTTTGCGTCCTGGCCCCCGCTCAAGGGATGAGGTAGCCTTTTCCGGCCATTGAGGAAAGGCCCCAGGAACGCCTCGGAGAGGCAGGAAGCGCCGGAGCGGGGMGCCGGCCCTGGAGCCCGCCGGGATGCGCGGCAGGGAAAGGCGGGTGCCGAGGGGATGCGCCGGGCCGGGTGCAGCGCCCGAGGGGCAATGCACGAGAGCGCGGCCCGTCCCGCTGCAGCCCCGCGCGCGGCCCTCACGACGCCGCTTCCCCAGGAAGCCTGCGCCGTGCCCAGCTTCCTTCCCGGCCCCGCCGCTGCTCCCGCCCAGCTCTGCGCCCGGCGCCGGACGCCTGGGCCCCTGCCAGCCCAACGTGGCTGCTCTGTGCTGGCACCAACGCTGCGCTCTGAGTGGTCCCCRTGTGCCAAAGGCTCCTGCACCTGCKGGGTCCTCCCCTATCATGGGCCGAGCACAGGGACATGCTGGGACGAGAGGCTGCAGGGTCCCCAAGGAGCCACCTGCCTGGCCCCAAAGCCCCAGCAATGGCAGGTCCCCCCTGCAGCCCCATCCCAGGGTGTTGCTCCCACCCCTGGGAAGCCTTCCCTGSTGTCCAGGCTGGATTGCACTGCTGGAGACGAGCCCTCCTGGGTGGGACAYTGAGGCCCTTGGGTGGAGAAGCTGCTTCCCACCCCTGTCCTCAGGCTTCTGCTCAGCGCCCTCCCGGGTCTCCCAGGGGCGGAGAGSAGAGCCCAGGGCAGCAGAGCGGACGGGCTGCAGGTCTCCTCCTGCCCGGGGCCACCGGTTAAAGCGACCGTAGCGGAGCGATGGCRTGCGGGGACGCTGGTGCCCCCGCCGCATCCCCGCCGCCCGGGCAAGCAGAACTCRGGCATCACGTGCGCGGCCGGGGCAGCTCCCCGCTCCCGAGGGCAGGRAGGGACCTTCCCTTTTTCACTTCCTGTCCTTGCTCTTGTCCTGCCCCTGCTGCCCGCGTGTCTCGTCCCTGCTCCCAACCCCTATTCCTGTCGGGAAAGTCCCTGTCTCTCTGGGTGATGGTGCTCCCAAACCTGCGTTAGGAAGCTGCTGGAGGTTTGGGGAATGCATGCACCCACGGGTGTGCAGGAGAGTGTTCAGTGTGTGCACCCATGGGTGTGCAGGGGAGGGTGTTCAGTGCATGCACCCACGGGTGTGCAGGAGAGTGTTCAGTGTGTGCACCCATGGGTGTGCAGGGGAGGGTGTTCAGTGCATGTATCCATGGGTGTGCAGGGGGATGTTCAGTGCATGCACCCACGGGTGTGCAGGAGGGTGTTCAGTGTGTGCAGCCTTGGGTGTGCAGGGGAGGGTGTTCAGTGCATGCACCCACGGGTGTGCAGGAGGGAGTTTGGTGCCTGCACCCACGGGTGCTCAGGAGGGAGTTCGGTGCCTGCACCCACGGGTGTGCAGGAGGGTCTGGGTGCAGAGTCTGCTCTCCCCGCAGTGCCCGCACATGTTGCCCGGGCAGACCCAATGGGCCGTTTCTGGGGCGCAGCCCTCCTCGTGTGGCTGCCCGTGTCCCCATGGGCCGTGTCCCCACGTCCCCCCGGCACCCCGCGAGGGCCGGGCCCCTTTGCCCGGTGGGTCTGCACACAGCAGCCCCGTGGCGGGGCGTTTTCGCGCCGTGCGGAGCGGGTCCTCGCGCTGGCTGCGGGTGCCGTGGGGCCGCGCGGTCCCCAGGGCCGCGCGGGCAGCGCCGTGCTCGGCGCGGGCGTGCGCCGTGGGTGCAGCTCCATGGCGCGAGCCGGCGCCGTGTCACTTCGCATCACCACGTACTTCCATGCTGCCCGTGTTGTAGGAATAATTTAAGGATCTTTTCTYGTTCGCTGTTGCAGCAGACCGGGCTCTTTCCCTGAACTGAGGATACCTCTGGGACCGGTGGTGCAAAACGCTCGCAGTGTTTCCCTCCCGCGCTGTCTGCACTTRAAAGTTTGCGCTTGTGGGCTCGGGATGGAGTTTTTCACTTGCAAGTTCACTTTGCTCCTGCTGTTTCCTCCATTCCAGGGGTCTTGAATGCAAAGCAAGGCRGCTGGCAGGAGCGGAGCTCGGCCCGCGCGAGGAGGCGGGCGATGGGCTCCTGCGCTGCCAAAGACAACAGGTCCCGGCGCCGGCGGAGCGGGGCCGGCTCCCGGGGCTGGGGACCCTGCGGGGCCGGGGTGCGGGAGGATCCCCCGCTGCAGCCGGAGCCCGTGCGCCCGTGTGAGCGGGTACGAGCGTGCACGAGCGCTCCCGAGCGCGCACACCGGGGCTGCAGGCGCCAGGCACGCGGCACCCGCTGCGGCCCCGGGCCGGCGCTGCCCCCGGCCTCCTTCCCAAAGCAAAACACGCGCTGTTGACTCAGGTGCCGGCGCTTTGCCGCCCGCTGCCTGTTTTATCAGGGCTTCGCTCCCGGCCTCTCGGGGTCCTGGCCCTGTTTCTGAGCGCTGCCTCATCCCCCTGCTGCCCTCCTGCTCCTCCCAGCTCCAGGAATCCTGGAAGCCGAACTCAAAGTGGGAATTCTCAGCTGAGGCCACTGTAGCAACCCAGGTCCTGGAGGCAGCAGGGAATCCCGACAGGGCGGAGGTTGCTTCATCCTCGCTCCCTCCCGGCACCCGCCCCGGATTCCTGGGATGCCCCTGGCCGCCCTTATGGCCCCGGTTGCGCCTCCCGCCTCCCGCTGCCCGGGAGGGCCGCGCTCCCACACGCCGCCTGCGGCTGCTCTTGGGCTCTGCGTCGCCGTGGACTTTCACTGGTGCATCCTCGGTTTCCATTTCCCCAGAAGGGTCCCCACAGTGGCCGGATACCGCCCTGGAGGGGCGCGGATGGGCTGGGAAAGAGGAACTACCCGGGCTGCACGCTCCGTGCGCGTGGCTCGCCCCGTCCCGTCCGCCCGCGGTGCATGGAGCCCCACACACCCTGCGGCTCGGGAGCAAGCTCGGAGCTGCTGGAAGTGCGCGGGAGCTGGGACAGCTCCCATGGGAGCTCCYGGAGAGCTTGCGACCCCCAGGACAGGTCCAGCAAGCAGGAATGGGGGCCCATGCTGGCCCTGCAGTGCTGGCCCCACAACCGGCTGCTCTGGGAATGTGGGTGTCCAAAGGTCTCCGGAAGAGGGTGGAGAGGAGCCACCAGCTTTGGGTTGGCTGTGCGAGGCCTTGGTGCAGCAGAACCGGGTCATTCCTGTGCCCGGGGTCCTCCCAGCCCTGCTCGTGCACCCAGATGGGCTCCACACTCCCAGCACCCAGGTCTGGACCTGGATTCTGCTCTGGAGCCCCGGAGATCCCCTGGCTCCCCTGGCAAGCAGAGCGTGCTCCCGGAGCCYGGGAAAGCAGGCAAACCCTCCCTGTGGGACCCGCGTGTCCGGGGAGCTCTGCGTCTCCCTGCCACGGCCCTGCAGGCTGCCCCAGCCCTCCTCGTACTGGATGTGCTGGGTGTAAAACCCTGCAAYGTAACCCGGAGCAGCCAGGACCTGGTGCGCCGGAGCCAGAGCATCCCCCACCAAACTCCTGCAGAGCTCCTCTCTCCCGCAGGTCCCTCGCAGGTCCCTCGCAGGCCGGCTCTGCTCCCGAGCCCCTCGCGGGGCTCCCCTCGCCCCTTGCAAAGGGGTGGGCAGGGGGTACCCCCCGTGGCGCTGCCCCTGCCTCGGCGCCGCCAGAAAGAGCTGACGAGGCTGCGCGCTTCCCGAAAGCGCCGTGGGGAGCGGGGGGGAAGTGCCGCGCGCCCGGGGCCCGCACCCCGCGCGCGGATAAATAGCGGTGCCGGCAGCACCGCCCGTGCCGCGGAGCTCCCGGAGGGCGGCAGCGCCGGTGCCGCCGCGCAGGTACCGTTCCCGCGTCCGGCGGGGCCTCGCGGGGGGCGGGAGGGCAGAGCTCTCCCCTTGCGCCCCCGGGGCTCCGCCTGCGGTGCCACCGTCACCTGCTGGCCTGGGGGCCCTTACAGGGGCTTTGCGGGGAGCACAATCGTGTGCGTGAGCAGGGGTGCGTTGCAGGCTGCTGTTTCGCCAGGTTGTGGCTTTTCCCGCTGCTTTCCAGCGCGGTGCTCCTCGTTGGTCACCAGCCCGTGTCACCGCGCCGTGCGCTGCCGCGCTGCTGACGCTGCGCCGCGTTGCTCGSGTGCGTGCACGGCTGGGCGCCGGAGCGAGCCCCTCGCCGAGACCCGCAGCGCTGAAGCCGCTGCCACCGACCCCATGTGATCCTGGGGCTCCCACGGCAGCTCCTGCGCCCCGCCGGACCCGGCGCCTTCCCCGGCCCAGGGAAGCGCTTCCCTCGTGCCGGCACCGCAGCCACGGCTGCTGCCGGGCTCCACCCGCACCGCGGGGCGGCCGCCCCACGAGGCGGYGTTTGCTGACGGCCGGGACTGCCGCCACAGAGCCCACGTCCTGGGAACGAAGCCCAGGGGAAGGAGTGCAGGAGGAACGGARCAGTGTGGGAAGGACCCAGCGAGCACCAAAATCCCTCCCCAGCCTCCTCTCTTCAACGGGCAGGTGGAATAGCAATCACCCCCACCGCCGTTAGGTGCCCGGTGATCCTCGTTTGGCAGTTCCTGCTGCGCAGTTTGTGTGTTGCCAGCTCAGCCTGAGCTGTGATTTAAGCCAGGCTTGGCCGGCTGCACCGTGAGATGCAGTGTTTGTGAACAACCGCCTTTCCTCCGTGTTCTCCCTTGGGTTGAGGAGCGTTGGGGCTGGCGCAAAGGGGAGGACAACCTGGGTTCGCCCCTTGTATCCYGTTTCAAGGGCCTTTGTCTCTTCTCGCTGCCAGGACACCCCTTGCTGGACACGGGCGCTGCAGCTCCTCGGGCCCTGGYGCATTCCCGCCGGACTGTCATGTCCCACATCCCGCGGATCGTGCTGCTGGCCGGCCTCCTCCCACACGGTACGGCCCCGCGTTCCCTCCTGATTCCAGCGCCTTGGTGCCGGCTCTCCAAACCAACCGCCTGCCTGCCAGGCTTTTCCCAGCCGTGTCCCACTTCTCCTCCGGAGACTTGGTCCTGCAGGGTCTCATCTCCCCTGTATCCAATAYGGTGCATCCACGGGCGTGCAGAGCTGAGAGGTCCACATGCTGTCACCGATGGATGTGTCACCACGTGGTGGCCTCTGCGGGGGCTTTGCTGTGTCCTGACCCCCCTTTCCTGTCCCTTTTGCTGCAGCCCTCGGCTCGTGGAGCGTCACCTACCCCGCTTCCGTGCAGGGCCTGATGGGCTCATGTGTGGTTCTGCCCTGCACCTTCAGCTACCCCAACAGCGTCTCGGCCAGCGCCGGCATCGTCGCCATCTGGTACTGGGACTACAGCGGTGACAAGAGGGTCGTGTACCACTCGGCGTCGCCGGGCGAGGTGGACGGCAGGTTCGGGGGCCGCGCCAGGCTCCTGGGGGACCCGGCCGCGCGCAACTGCACGCTGCTGCTCGCGGACGTGACGCCCCAGGACAGCGGCAGCTACAGGTTCCGCTTCGAGATCGTCAGCGGGGACCGCTGGTCGGCCGCGCAGGACGTGCTGCTGGCCGTGGCGGGTGAGTGCGGCTGCGTGCCCCCATCCGCCCGCGTGCCCGCGCGCCAYGGCGGTGCCGTCACCTGCCCCTGCTCCCTGCCCGCAGAGAGCCCCGAGCAGCCGCGCATYGCGGCCCCCGAGGAGGTGTCTGCGGGCGCCGTGGTCACCCTCAACTGCTCCGCTCCCTACGCGTGCCCCTTCGGCAGCGCCAGCCTGCGCTGGAGCGGCTACGACGCGCGCCTCTCCACCGTGGCCACGGGCCTGCGGCTGGACACGGCCGGCGTGCGCCTGCGCCAGAGCCTCACCACCTCCTTCTCCTGGAGGGACCACGCCAGGCGGCTGCTCTGCGAGCTCGCCCTGGGCTCCAGGACGGCCACGGCGGAGCTCGTCCTGCACGTGAGACGTACGTGGGGCGGCTTGGCACACGGGGCTCTCCTGCCTCCCCAACCGCTGCACATCCCCGGCTCCCTTCCTCCCCATCCTCCTCCTCCTCCCAGCTTCATGCCCATCCCCGTAGCCCCAGGGCCGTGGGGTCCTGTCCCGTGTCCGTGTCTCCTCTGAGCATTGCCACCCGCCGTCTGTGTGCAGACGCGCCGCAGGGCGTCACGGCGACCCTGCAGTCCTCCACGGGGAACATCCGCGTGGGCGACGCCGTGTCCCTCGCCTGCGCCACCAACAGCAGCTACCCGCCCATCACCGCGTACCGCTGGTACAAGGACGGCGCGGCCATGGCCAGCGAGCAGGTCCTGACCCTCCAGCACGTGCGCCGCGAGGACTATGGGCGGTACCACTGCGAGGCCGAGAACGCGGTGGGGTCCGGAGCGGCGCCTGCCCTCACCCTCTTCGTCTTCTGTGAGTCCCAGGGGTGACGTGGGTGCGGGATGGGGGCCGCCTGTGTCACTCTGTGTCCCCCCGGCGCATGGGGCTCCCCGTCCTGMCGGGATGGCCCCGAGCAGGGTGTCCTGTCACCTCCAGCTGCAGAGGTGTCCRTGAGCCCCGCGGCCGAGGTGCGGGAGGGCACCATGGCCACGCTGTCCTGCGACGTGCCCGGCGGCGAGGAGCAGGAGCTCAACTACACGTGGTACAAGAACAGCGCGTGGCTCCAGGAGGGCCCCGCTCGCACGCTGCTCTTCCGCGACGTGGCCGTGGGCGACGCGGGCTACTACTCGTGCAAGGCGCAGAACGACCTGGGCAGCGTGACGTCCCCRGCCGTGAGCCTCAGCGTCACCTGTGAGTGCCTGCGGCCGCTGCCACGGCTCTGCTGGGGTCCTCCGAGCATCCCTTTSGGTCGGGTGCTGTGCAAAACCCTGAGCAAAAACAAAATACTTGCCCCAGACACCCAGCACSGGGGTGCCCAGCCCTTCAGGGCGTGGGGAGGAGGAGATGCTGCAGGGCAAGGGCTCCTGGGCACGAGCAGGGTCCGGGGGCACCGTTGTGTTATGCACCCTGCCYGTTCACTGCCGCATCCAGCGCGTGCCGCCTGCTCTGCTGCAGGGCCGTAGACTCCCGCAGACAGCTATGATAATAACAGCCTGGGAGCTTTTGCAAGCCAGGGGAAAAATAAAGCGGCGCCTGGGTTTGGYGTTGACATTTCTGGAGTAAATATAACCCTGACGTAAGTGAGAAAGCAGCTCCAGCGAGCAGCTGCGTGCGCTGGCGGGGCCAGCCCCGCACGCGGCACGTGTAGGTAGGGGACACGAGCCCGAGTGCCCGCTGCAGAGCCCGCGCTGCCCGYGCTGTCCCTGTCCCCACAGACCCGCCGCGGACGCCCAACCTCGCGCTGTTCCAGGAGGCCCCGGACGGGCAGCTGGCCATCGTGCACTGCACCGTGGACAGCCACCCGCCGGCCACCCTGTCCCTCTACCACGACGGCGCCCTGGTGGCCACGAGCGGCTCGCAGGCGGCGCCGGGCCGGCGCGTGCGCGTGGTGGCGGCCCGCAACTCCCTGCGGCTGGAGGTGCGCGCCGCGGCGCCRGCGGACAGCGGCGAGTACCGCTGCACGGCCCGCAACGCCGCGGGCAGCGCCGCCGCCGCCAGGACCTTCCTCGCGCGCAGTGAGTCCCGACGCCACGCCGCCCGCGCGGGAACGGGCCGCCCGAGTCTCGGCTCCGCTGGGATCGGCTCCCACGCGCGGCGCCTCCTCCGGCCTGCGTGGGCTGCTGGTGAAAGCCGGGTCCGTATGGGCCGTTTCTGCACGTCGGGAGGGGTCAGGCCCTCCTGGAGGCTGCACGGGACCTGCTGGAGTGTCCCAACCTCCTCCAGGCCATGCGTGCGGGGCAGAGCCCCCGTCTTTGAGCAGGGACATGGTGGGGCCGTGGCAGGACCAAGGCACAAGAGCCCTGGGGACCCACATCAACACAGTCAGGTCCCCTGCCCAGCCCTGAGTGGCACCTGCTGTCACCCAAGCCGTGTCCCCCTCCCTCCCTGCCACATGGCCATGTCCCCACCTCTGGGAYTGGAGACAGAGTTGACAGAATGATTCGTCTCCTTCGCCACATTCATGGGGAGAGAGGGAAGGCCCAGACAAGACATTCCCGAGGGAAACCTCCCCTAGATGCCGACACGGGTTTGAAATTCCCATTGCAAAGGGAACGGTCACCTGCTTGGGACTGGAGTTGTGCGGTCACTTTGAACAGCTGGAGGTGTCTCCGTGCGGGGGAGCGAACGCCCCGAGCGGAGGTGGCGCTTGGCGGGACCAGGGTGACATCCCGGAGGAGCGCAGGGGTGGGGACCCTGCAGCCGCTGCTCCGCAGGGCCGCCCCACGCTGCAGGATGCGGCCGTGGCTCTGCAGCCCTTTCCTCCCCTCCCGCAGCCGCACGGGTGCTGGTGCAGCCCGCGGGCGACGTGCGCGAGGGCGACGCGGTCACCCTGACGTGCGAGGCCGCCCGCCCCGCCGCCGCCTACGCCTGGTACAAGAACGGCCGGCGGCTGCCGCAGAGCTCGGCGGCGACGCTGCTCTTCCCGTCCGTCCGCGCCGAGGACGCCGGCGCTTTCCACTGCCAGACCCGCGATGGGGACRCGTCGGCGGCCGTGCCCCTGCACGTGCTCTGTAAGTGCCACCTCCCGCCGCGGGGCGTCCCCGGCCAGGATCCGCGCGCTGGATGAGGGCAGCGGTGGCTCCGTCCAGAGTGGGTGGATGGACCTAGGAGCGGGTCTGTGGGGTGCCGCCGGGGCTGGCGCTGTGCTCACAGCGCGTGGTGCCCGCAGACCCCCCGCGGCCGCCCGTGCTGAGCTCCTCGGTGCAGAGCCGGGTCGGCGTCATCGAGTGCTCGGTGGAGAGCGCCCCGGAGGCGCGGCTGGCGCTGCTGCGGGGGCGCGAGGCCGTGGCGTGCACGGGGGGCTGCGGCGCCGCCCCCCGCCCGCGGCTCCGTGCCACCCCGGCCTACAACCGCCTGCGCGTGGAGATCCGCGACGTGGTGCTGCAGGACGAGGGCACCTACGTGTGCGTGGCCAGCAACGCCCAGGGCAACGCGAGCGCATCCCTGGTCTTCACGGCTGAGAGTGAGCGCGGCGGCGGGAGATGGGGGACCGGACCCCAGCGGGGTGGGAGACAGGGGGGTCCCTGCCCAGGGGAGCAGTCCGGGGGRCTGGTCCAACGCGATGCAGAAGAGCTTCTGGATGGAGGGCTGGGGAGAAGGTGCAGATGCTCCCCAGGGAAGTGCTGGGAGAGGAGGGAGGGAATTCCCAGGGAGGGGCAGAGCCGTCGGGCGTTCGGGAGGACGGGGTTGCAGGGGCCCCTCGGCTGTGTGCTGTCTTTGCCCAGGGGCTGCTCCCCGCAGCACCATCAGCAGCTGCTTCGGGCCCGAACGGCGAGTGCTATGGACCTGCGGCAGAARCCTCGGGGCAGCTCTGCCACCGCCGCCTGCCCTGCCCTAGGTGCCCGGGTGCAGGCGGATCCCTCCCCACGCGTGCTGGAAGGCCACGCCGTGAACCTGACCTGCCGCGTGCGCAGCGGCTCCGCGGCACCGCCCGCCATCGCSTGGTTCCGAAACGGCCTCCGGCTGCGCCAGGCCTCGGGCGCCTCCCTGGTGTTCCCGCGGGCCGCCCGCTCCGACGCCGGCCTCTACCACTGCGAGGCCTCCACGGACGGAGTCAGCCGGAGCTCAGAGCCGCTCGGCCTGGATGTGAYGTGTGAGTGCGGCGCGGGGGTCCCGGCCCCTCTGCCCCGTGCTGCTGYGTCCCGCGCGCGGCCGCTCTGCCGCTGCTCCGAGCGCCCCTGCCCTAGCGGCCCCCAGCCCCGGCTTCAGCATGCGGGGCCTCCGCTCCCTGCAGAGGCTGCTGCTTCTGCAGGCGCTCTGCTGCGCCTGGCGGGGACGGCTGCGGCCGCGTCCCTGTCGGTGCCAGGCGTGTGTCCACGCGATGCAGCAGCATTAACTCCTGGAGAAGCCGTGCTGGCACCCGCTGCTGGGGGAACGAGTGGTCCCCTGCTCCCYGCTGCAGAAAGGGGAGTGATTTTCCTGCTTTCTCCCTGCAACGCGCTGAGCTGCTGGCGCATCCCTGGCGGGCGCCGGGGAGCAGTGTGAGCAGGGGAGACTCCGGGGCGCTCGGGCCGTCAGCAGCGCCGCTYGGTGCCGCGCAGACCCGCCGCGGGAGCTGCGGCTCGCCGTCCTGCTGGACACGCAGCGCGCCAGGCTGGCCGTCTTCCAGTGCGCCGTGGAGAGCAACCCCGCGGCCCGGCTGGAGCTGCACAGGGGCGACGAGCTGGTGGCCTCCAGCGCGCCGGGCCGCAGCCCCGGCCCGCGGGTCAGCGTGGCRGCCTCGCCCAACGCCCTGCGCGCCGAGCTGCGGGACGTCACGCTGGCCGACGAGGGCAGCTACCTCCTCACGGCCACCAACGCGCACGGCACCGCGTCCCAGCGCCTCTACTTCCGCGTGCACAGTGAGTGCGGGGGGGCGTCAYGTTGGGTCACCAGCGCCGTGCCGCGCGCACGGGTGGCACCACGCAATGGTGGCAGCAATGGGACCCTGCGGCGCTCGCCCACCCGTGGGGCCGGGCGGCGAGGGCCCCTTCGGGACRGTCCCTGGCCTAAGCGCATCCCGGCGCACGGAGCGCGTCGGGCCGCGGGCAGGGTGGGAGGCTGCGGCTCTGCAGCCGGGAGCTGCTGCACGAGCCGTGACCTTTCCCGGCGTCGCTGGGGAGAGGTGGCGCCAGGAGCCGTCCCACAACCACGACGCTGAGAGAAATGTCAGTGAGCATCTCGGGCGGCGGGCGGGCRCCGCCGCCGCAGCGCTGTCTGGCAGAGGGGTCTGTGTGGAAGCGGGCGGGCTCCGCCGCAGCCCTGCMCCGCGGGCTCTGCTGCGAGCTGGGGGCATCACCCACCAGGGGGGCGCTCTGGGACACGGCCAGGAGCCTCTGGGGCTGCTTGCGGTCGATGCTGGCGCAGAACCAGCGCTCCAGAGCCTGGGGAGCGCCTGGCTCTGCACCTGGAGCCTGTGACTTTGCAGCTGTGGATCCACTGGGAATATGTTGGGAATCAGAGCTGAATTCCTTTGCTGGGCTTTGAGGCTGGGGTTCAGCTTCCCAGCTAAGAGGGCCAAGTGCTGGTGTCTGCAGAGACGTGTCACCACCACTCAGTGCTCCCAGCGTGCTGCTTCAACAGCAGCATCAGCAGGTTCAGCCCGCTGCACAAGCCATGCGCCTGGTTTGCTGCACGCCACTTGGTGCTGGTGGCCGGGGTCACTCGGGTCTTGGGCTGCAGAGRAGGTCTGGGTGGGCTCAGGAAGGTTCTTCCCAAGGGGCTGGTGTGACCCTGTGACACCTCCGAGCCCATCGCAGGCTCCAGCCTGTGGTTCCTGCGGGCTCCGCAGGGAAAGCAGATGGTCCCTGCATGGCTCTGATCCAGCTGTGGCCTCTCAATGTGCTCTAGCGGCCAGAGTCCTTGTGGCGCCATCCACGGAGGTGACGGAAGGTGACGACGTGTCCCTGACGTGCGACCTGCTCGGGGAGCCGCCCCAGGACACTGTGTACGCATGGTTCAAGGACAGCCAGCAGGTGCAGGAGAGCGCGGAGAGCTCCCTCGCCCTGCCCCGCGTCTCCAGCGAGGCCGCGGGCTCCTACCACTGCAGCGCCCGCAGTGCCGCCGACGCCAGYGCCAGCATCTCCCCGTCCGTCAGCCTGCGCGTCTTCTGTGAGTGGGGTTGCCTCGGGAAACGCTGGGTTTGGAGCAAGGCTCSTCCAGTTCTGTGATGAGGCTTGGAGGGCTGGAAGCAGGACGACCTATCGGGACACATCTCTGCAGAGGAGCATCCCCGGTCTGGACTAAGGCACTCCTCAGCCAAACACGTTGCACCTCAAAAAGGGGCTTCTGGCCAGGGATGGTGGGACCCATCATGTAGGATAGGAAAAAATGAGCTGAATTTACCTTATTTTTTCAAGGTATTAATCTGGGATTAATCACATCTTTCTGGGGTGGCGGGATGCCCTGGGGAAGGTCTGGCCGTGCTCTGCTGCAGGCGCAGGGTGCTGCTGACCTGAGGCTGCAGCTGGGCACCAGCCCAGGGACATCAGGAACACCCTGGGCATCCCAACCCCATGGGGACAGCGGAGCGGCACGGAGATGGAGAAGGGGGGCGCAATGGGGACATTTAGGGGCGCGCGGCGCTCACGGGCGCTGTCCCCGGGCAGACCCGCCCCGGCSGCCTGTGCTCACCTCCTTCCTGGAGACGTCCCGAGGGGAGCGGGGCATCCTGCAGTGCTCCGTGGACAGCAGCCCCCCGGCCGCGCTGGAGCTCTTCAAGGGGGACACGCTGGTGGCCTCCAGCACACGGCCCCAGCCGGCGGCCTCGCGCCTCGCCGTGGCCTCCTCGCCCAACCGCCTGCGCGTGGCCATCGGCGCCGTGGTGATGGAGGACGAAGGGGAGTACGTGTGCCGGGCCAGCAACAGCTACGGCAACGCGAGCACCGCCGGCAACTTCACGGCGGGCAGTGAGTGCCCGGAGGGACGGGGACGGGGACGGGAGCGGGAGCGGGGATGGGGGCACGGGGATGGACTGTGGGGAGAGACGGGGGGGGGAGGTTGGCATGGGGACGTGCAGGTGGACGTGAGCTGGAGGATGCTCATGGAGCATTGTGGAGCATTGTAGACCATTGTGGAGCATCATGGAGCATCATGGACCATCATGGAGCATGGCGGACCATAGTGGAGCATGGGGGAGCACCATGGAGCATGCGGGACCATAGTGGAGCATGGTGGAGCACCATGGAGCATGGGGGAGCACCATGGAGCATGGGGGACCACAGTGGAGCATGGTGGAGCACCACGGAGCATGGGGGAGGATCGTAGAGCACCATGCTCACGGGTGCTCTGGAGGAGAAGAGGATAAGTAGTGCAGGCAGAGGGAAGAGGCAGAGGGAGGTGTGTGTTATGGAGGGCTCCCCAAGGACCATCGTGTCAGAAAGGCCTCCCATGAGGCYGTCTCCTGCCCACGCCTGGTGCACAGAGCCCCAGTGGGGTCTGCTCCGCCRCGCTCCATGCTTGGCTTCCGTCCTCTTCCCTCCCCATCAGCCGCCCGGCTCTGGATATCCCCGTCCCCAGCGGTCCGCGAAGGCGACGCCGTGAACATGACGTGCGCGGTGGCCCGTGCCGGCAGCGGGGGGCCACTTACCTACACGTGGTCCAAGGACGGCGCCTGGCTGAGCAGCGGCCCCGAGCCCCGGCTCCTCCTGCGCCGCGCGGCCGCGGCCGACGCCGGCACCTACGGCTGCACCGTGCAGAGCCCCGAGGGCGCCCGCAGCTCGGCCCCACGCACCCTCGACGTCCTCTGTGAGCACCCACGGGCYCCCAGCCCCGGGGGGGCCCCGGGGAAATCCCAGCAGAGGGCACATCCTGGCAAACACCCCCATCTCCCGGCTTCCCAGGGGCCCGGTCCGTGACTGGGGGCGGGGGGAATCTCTTGGCTTTCCAGTAGCGTTGCTGGTTTTCTTAGTCTGATTTGGAACATGATTTGCAGACATGTTTAAAAAAAGATCTGCACAAAAAAAAAAAAGAAAAGAAAAGAAGGCAGCTGCAAGTCAGGCCAGCAAGTTTTGCCTTTGCAGTAGAAAGCAATGGCTTTAGCTTGCAGAACCGGGGGGACTGTGGGCCGTGGAGCATGTTACCTGGAGAGCCCCASAGCGAGCCACACACCCGGGCTCCTTCCTCTGGCTTCTGCATGAGGAGGAGCAGGCGGATGCCGCTAAAACGTAGATGTATCTGTGACCAAACCTGGGCGGGAGAGGGCCTTGCCCCGGGGGTCTGTGCAGGAAGGGCTCTGCGCACCCCGCGCGTCCCGGCCCCATCGTCTCCTCCGCGCAGACCCGCCGCGGAACGTGCGGCTGCGGGCGCTGCTGGAGGCGGGCACGGGCGCCGCGGCCGTGCTGGCGTGCTCGGCCGAGGGCAGCCCCGCGGC
>PTEX01000084.1:3142204-3155427 GCA_003342815.1 Eudromia elegans | reverse complement strand
GCCCCGCGGGGCCGCCGCCGCCACGGGGACCCAGCGCCCTGCGCCTGGAGCTGGGCGCCGACGCCGACGGCGAGTACGAGTGCTGGGCGAGCAGCCCCCTGGGCAGCGCCCGCGCCACCCTGTCCCTGCGCCCGCGGGGTGAGTGCGCCCGTGGGGACACCCGGGGGACACCCCRGCGCATGGCCGGACACCTTGGGTGCCAGCGGGGGAGGATGGGCAGAGGGGGCTGTTGGGAGCCCCACGTGCAGCTTGGGGAGCTTGGGGGGCTCATGGGGTGCATGGGACTCAGGGATCTCAAGGATTTCATGGAGCCCATGGGACTCAGGGGTTTTATGGGATTCAGGGATCTTGGGGGTCTTGGAAGGTTCGTGGTGATGAGGGGTTTTGTGGGGACTGTGGGACTCAGGGGTCTTGTGGAGCTCATGGGGCTCAGGAGGGCTCAATGTGCTTGGGGAGCCCATAGGTCTCATGGGGCTTTAGGGGCCCTAAGACTTGGGGGAGCTTGTGATTCTGGAGTGTTTGGAGCCTTAGGGGGCTCATGGGGCTTGGGAGACTTGGGGAGCCTGAGGGGTCTGGGGAGCTGGGGGGGTCTTGAAGGTTTGGGGGACTTGGAGACCTCAGAGGGCCTGAGGCTCGCGGGATTTGCAGGGCTCATGGGTTTGGGGACCTGATGGGGCTTGGGAACCTCATGGATGTTTAGGGGGGGTCTGGGGACTTTAATGGGCTCTTGGGTTTTGGAGGGGCTCATGAATATTGTATTTTTGAGGTCTTGTGGGTTTTGGGGGTATCTTGTGTTTTTTGGGGGGACTTCTGAGATTTGGGTCATCTCACGGGCTTTGAGGAGGCTTGGGGGTCTTGTGTTTTTGGTTGTCTTGTGGGTTTTGGGGGGTTCTCATGGTTTCTGGGGGCTCGTGGGTCTCGTGGTTTTGGCTGTCTTGTGGTTTTGGGGATCTCATGCATGTTTTGGGGGTCCCGCGGGGGTCCCGCTGAGCGCAGCCCCGTGCAGCGCTGCCCTCCCGCAGCCGTGCGCGTCGTGGTGCGCCCGGCGGCCGAGGTGCCCGAGGGCACCGAGGTGACGCTGAGCTGCGAGGCGCCCGGCGCCGCCGCGGGGACCCTCTACGCCTGGTACAAGAACACGCGGTGGCTGGCGCGGGGCCCCGGCGCCGCGCTCGCCCTGGCCCGCGTCTCGCCCGCCGACGCCGGCGCCTACTCGTGCGAGGCCGGAGAGGGACCCAGCGCCCGCCGCGCGCCGCCCGCCGCCCTGCGCGTGCTCTGTAAGACGGGGACGGGATGGAGCAGCGGGATACAGTGGTGGGATGCAGCAGCAGGGTGCGGCTGTGGGATGCAGTTGTGGGATGTATCAATGGGATGCAGGATCAGGATGCAGCGGCAGGATGCAGTAATGGCATGCAGTGGTGGGAAGCAGCAGTGGGATGCTTTGGCAGGATGCAGGGGCAGAATGCAGCAATAGAATGCACTAATGGCAAACAGCAGTGGGATGCTTTGGCAGGAAGCAGGGGCAGGATGCAGTAATGGCATGCAGTGGTGGGAAGCAGCAGTGGGATGCTTTGGCGGGATGCAGGGGCAGGATGCAGTAATGGCATGCAGTGGTGGGAAGCAGCAGTGGGATGCTTTGGCAGGATGCAGTGCTCTGGGGATGATGCTGCAGCCCTTGCTCCACTGCACTGGTGCTCAGGGCTGTTTGGGCATCCCCGGTGCTTGGGTTGCGCCTGCAGCCTCAGCCAGGAATGAGAACCCCCCAGCGTGGGGCAGCGCGACGGGCCCCACGCCAGCCCCGCTGGCTCCTGAGGAGGCTCCCGGTGTTTTTGCTCTTGCAGACGCCCCCCGTGACGTGTTGCTCACGGTGCTCGTGGAGAGCCCGGGCGGGCGGCGCGCGGTGCTGCTCTGCACGGCCGACAGCCACCCGCCCGCGGAGCTGTCCCTGCACCGCGGCTCCGAGCCCGTGGCCACGGCGCAGGGCGCCCAGCACCCGCGCCTGGCCGTGCAGGCGGCGCCCAACGCGCTGCGCGTGGAGCTCCGGCCGCTGGCGCCCGAGGACGCCGGCCCCTACGAGTGCAGGGCGAGCAACGGCCGCGGCGCCGCCTCCGCCTCGGCGCGCCTGGACGCAGAGCGTGAGCGAGCCGCGGCGCCGCGGGGCGCGGGCTGGGGCACGGCGGCACCCRCAGCCTCGCCACGCTCCTCTCCTCCTCCTCCTCCTCCTCAGCCGCGCGGGTGTCGGTGGAGCCCTCGGAGGAGGTGGCCGAGGGCGCGACGGCCACGCTGCGCTGCCGGGGGGCCGCGTGGCTCGGCGCCGTGGCCAACGTCACCTGGTACAAGGATGGCCGGTGGCTGCGCGACGGCCCCGACGACACCCTGCTCCTGGCACCCGTCTCCAGCGATGACGCCGGCTCCTACCGCTGCCGCGTGAGCGGGACGGGCGGCACCGCGGCCTCGGCGCCCGCCAGCCTCAGCGTCACCTGTGAGTGACACCGGCCCCTCCACAGCACCGCTGCTCCCCCTTCCTCTTCTTCCTCCTCCCTTTCTATCCTCTTCTTCCTCCCTCTCCTCCCTCTTTTCTTCCCCCTCTCTTCTTCCTCTCCTTTTCCTCCATTATCTTTCTCCCCAGATTCTTTTTCCTTCTTTTCCACCATTTTTCCTCCCCYTTCCTCCCTCTCTTGCCTCCCCACTCCATTCCCTTCTCCTCACTTTCCCCTTCTTCATCTTATCTCCCTACTCCTCCATTACCCACTCCTTCCTATTCCTCCCATCTCCCTCTTCTTTTGCCCCTTTCCTCCCACGCTGCTTCTTCCTCTCCCCTTTCCATACTTTTTTCCTTCTCTCCTTCCTCCTCCCCTCCAGCCCCTTCTTCCTCCCCCTTTCCTCCSTCTCCTTCCTCTCCCTCCCTGCCTGGACACCAAGGCCAATGGGTCCTGCTCAGAGCCCCCTGCCAGCCCCACACTCCCGAGGCCGAAGGCCCCCCTGTCTCCGAGGCCGAAGGCCGGGGCGGGCGGTGGCGGGGGGATGCGGGGGTGCCCGCGGCCGCCACGGCGCTGTGCCCGCAGACGCCCCGCGGGACGTGGCCGTGCGCACCTTCGTGGAGAGCGGCGGGGCGCGCGTGGGCGTCGTGGCGTGCAGCGCCCGCAGCCACCCGCGCGCCGCTCTCACCCTGCTGCACGGCGGGCGGCTGCTGGCGGCCGGCGGGCCGGGGGCTGCCGCGGGGGCGCCCGGGCCCCGCCTGCGCCTCTTCCTCGCCCACAACGCGCTGCGCCTCGAGATCGCCGAGCTGGGCGCGCGCGACGCCGGCGAGTACACGTGCCGCGCCAGCAACGCCGCCGGCAGCGCCAGCGCCAGCGCCCACCTGCAGCCCCGCGGTGCGCGCCCGGGGCCTTCGTAGCCGCAGGGGCGAGGGAGGGGGCGGCAGCTTTGCAAGGTGGAAAGCGGAGCAGGGGGATCCCTTTGCAGGCTGCAGGTCCCCGTGATGGTGGGGGGGYCTTTGCAAGCTGAAAGGCTAACGGCAAAGGGGCTTTGCAAGCTGAAAATCAAGCTGCAAACACCAGGGCTGGGGGATCCCTTCAGAAACTGCAAATCCAAGGGCGGGGGTGTCCTTTGCATGCTACAAGTGCAATGGGGGAGGCTTTGCAAGCTGCAAACMCGAGGAGGGGAGTGCTAATAGGGAGGACCCTTTGCAAGCTGCAAGTCTGAGGGTGGCGGGACCCAGTGGGGGATYCCTTTGCTAGCTGCAAATTCAAGGGCGGGGGGTCCCTTTGCAAACTGCCCATTTGGCACCAAGGGGCATTTGGAGTAAGGGAGTGGGTGGTTGGAGCTGGGGCAGTAAGGAGCTGTGGGCAGGGGGGCAGRGTGGGGCCCGTGCTGCCGCTCGTCCAGCTTTACTGCTGCCCAGAGGAGCTCGGATCTCACCAGGAGGGGGTTCGGCAGAGCAGGGGCCCCACAAGGAGGGGTTCTGCTGGAGGGGCGGCAGCGCAGGGGTGCCCGTGCCCCCRGCCGCGCTCTGCAGCGCCGCGCTCTGCCCGCAGCCCTCTCCCACCTGCTGGCCCTCACCGTGGTGGCGGGGCTGCTGGGGGCCCTCGTCTGCGCTGCCGCCGTCGCCTTCGCTGCCGCCAAGCTCTGGCCCAGGTGACGGGGCTGTGGTCCTGGGCAGGGCCTGGGGGTGGCCCGTGCTGCGTGCCCCATTTCATCCCCGAATGCCCCTTTTCCTGCCCAGGCTGAGGAAGTGCCGGGGGCTGCCAAGGGCCCAGGACATGCTGGAGCTGAGGAGCAAGCGGGAGCAGGGGCAGGTGGGATGCGCTGGGTGCCAGGACCCTGCCCCGAGCACCGGGGACACGTCGGGTGCTGCCRGTGCCAGCCTGGCCCTGGGGCTCGATGCAGGTCCAGGGCACGGGCACAATCCAGGACYGCCTGGTCCCGTGGCTCCCAAGGCTCTGCTGACCCCGGGTCCTTTTCCAGGCGGATGGAGCCTCCTAGACGGGTACCCCAGGAGCCGGCCCTGCAGAGCCCCCCTTGCCTGGCTGCATCCCGGCCACAGGCGCGGATTCCCAGCCCCGGACATGGAGCCRACGTGGGGAGGGACTCGCCTGGTGGCTGAGCTGGCCGCGGACCTGGGGAGCCCCAGCTCGTGTCCCTCTGCACCCCAGCCCATCCTCCTGTCCCCGTGGTGCCTCTCCGGCCCCATGGACGCGGTTCTCACTCTGCCGGGTCTCCAGTGCTGGGGACAGCACGTGGTGCCCGACGCGTGTCAAGACCCCAGGGTCTGTGACTGCCCAGGGCCCGTCTCTTGCTGGGCTGGTGGCCAGAGCGATGCCTCCATGCGCCTGGAATAAACCCGGAGCAGCGAGCGGCGTTTCTGTTCAGGAAGSGGCCCCGGCGTCCCTGGCTCCTATCCCACCTTCAGCTCGAGGAACATTCGACCCTCAGCTTGGGCCAGGGGATGGTCCCGGGATTATCCCAGCTCCCCTGCAGGACTGAAGGGACGAGCACGCGCTGCCCTTGGTTCGCTTGTCCCCCGCTCTCCTTGATGGGATCCTCGGAAGGCCCCTTGGCAGGGGTTCTGCCTGCAGGACACAGCGTATGAATGGGGTGGGATGGGGTGGGATGGGATGGGATGGGTGGGAAAGCCACTTTCCCTGTGCCCCGCTGCAGGGCTGGTGCCCACACGGCCCCTGGGTCCCTCCACCCGCCGCCGTTAGATGTCACTGTGCAGCCACCGCACGCGGAGCCGCGGCTGCAGACGGGAGCGCGGCCGCGGGCGCAGGGCCGCCCACGTGGGCCCCAGTCCCACCGCTCYGCCGGGGTGGTGGGGCTGTGGGGTGGGGGGCACGGGCTGCGGTGTGGCGAGGGGACATCCCCGACCATGCGCATGGCAGGGCCGGAGGGAGCTGGTGCCCGGCTGCCCGGGCGGATTCGCGGTGTGGGACCTGCTTGGGGGTCCTGGTGGAGGGGAGGTGACGCAGGCGGGGGCTGCTGGCGGTGCCGGCGCTGGGGCRGCAGGGCAGGACACGCGTGCTGGCCGAGCCGGGGCCCCTCGCGCGGGCGCAGCCGGGCCCTGCCCGCAGCTCCTCCGCACCGGGACAGAAGCCGCCCCCGCGGCCACCCCGGCTCGCGGTGAGGGCAGCGCAGCCCCCGGGCGGCTCCTTGTGCCGCTGCCGCTCGGCCCTGGCTCGCCCGGCGCCTCGGGCCCCGCGACGAGCGCAGCTGCGCGGGGCGGTTGGGCACCCCCTCCCCGTGTCACCCGGCTGCCCCCGCCAGCCGCGCCAGCTGCTCCACACTGTGCGACGGCCCCGCGAGCGCCCGGCGGTGGCTGCACGGGCTGCATCCGGGCACGTCCCGCCGGGCTCACGAGGGTCACCCAGCAGCACCCGGGGATGCCTTGGGCAGCACCCAGGCAGAGCCAACCTTGGTTAGCGCCACGTCCCTGCCCAGGGGCCTGGGGACCTGCTGCGGGRTCCGCAGGGCTCGGAGGAGGAGCAGGGCCCYGTCCGCAGTCCTTAATCCGGAGCGGCGCTCCTGCGCAGCCATGATCCCCTGCACTGCCCCCGGGCGCCTTCTCCTCCTTTCCTTCTGGAGCGATACGTGTTAAGCCAAATCCGCCCGTCACATGGTTCAAAGGCAGCGCCGGGGAATAGTGGCAGGTCAGAAGGTGAACTGGAGGCCACGGATTTGCCACCCAGCAGAGGACCGTGCAGAAACTCGCCAGGCATTTTGCCTGGGATAAATTAGTGCGTGCTTTGATTTGCTGCTTAYGGTAATTCCCGGGCTGGCTGCAACRCGCCGGCCTTGGCAGCCGGAGCGCGCGGGGATCAGGCCGGCGCTGCGGGCGAGCACACACCGAGCTCGCCGCGATGCAGCGGTGCCAGCGAGCGCTGCAGCTCTCACTGCTGGCTTGGAGCAATGCCGTTGCAGCGATGCAGCCATGCAGCGATGCAGCGATGCAGTGATGCAGTGATRCAGCAGGTCGGGTCGACAGCATCGCGCCGCCCTTCTCGCCATCCTGGCCCAGTTTCCTGGGATCCCCCCCAGATCCCGAGGGGARGCGTTTGCAGTGAAACGCCGCTCAGGGTGGTCCGTGCCCGCGGCGCCCGTGGCGGGTGCCGTGCCCCATCCCCGCTGCCGCCTGCAGCTGCCYGTCCTCCATGTCGGCTCCGGCTTCCAGCACGTCCTCCCCGCCCAGGACTTAGCACTCTCGCTAACATCTGCTAAGCCCAATCCTGCTCCTTCCTCACCATCATCACCAATTACCCGCGGCGYGGTGATAGCTGCAGCCGGGCCGGCCGCGGCCTTGCGCGGCCCCCTCGCCGCCCCTCGGCCTGCGCCGTGCGCGGGGGCGCAGACGCACAGATGGGTTTGGGCCTGACCCCCCCGCCCCGCCGAGTTGCTTCCTCTCTTCTCACCCCCAGGACCACCAGGGATGCAGGAAAAAAAATGCCCGTTTTGGAGCCATCTGCGCRCAGCAAAGGGGAAGGCGGCCCGCGGGGACCTGGCTTGTGGTTATTTCAGCTCCTGGAAGCCCTGCTAGGGACACGGAGCCGAGAAAACCCTGTCCCCAGAGGAGGGTGCTGGCCTGGGCACCACCTCAGGGCCCCGTTCCTGTATTTTTAGGAGGAGCGAGATGCCCAGGGCAGGGCAGGGGGCTGAGGGGTGGCAGGGGTGCGGGAGCAGCTCCGATGGGATGTGTTCCCAGCCCCTCCCGCAGCTGGCAGTGCCGGTGACCTGCTCGCCTGTGCATCCTGTGCAGGTGGCTGCAGGGATGGATTCCTCGTCACCGTCACCTCGTCTCCACTCCTCACACAGCCCAGTGACGCCTGGAAGGGRGGAACTGGGGCACCGGAGCTGCTGGGGGGTGAGGATGCACCCGAGCCGTGCCGTGCGGCCGCAGGGGTGCGCAGGGCTCTGCCGGCAGCGTGCGGGCGCCTCTGCGGGTGCGGGGGGTACGTGGGGTAGCAGCAAGACCGGGCGCAGCACGGCCCGGCTCCCTCCTCACAGCGCTGCTTTTCTCAATTAAGCGGCTCCGGAGCTGGCCCCGCTCCAAGGCGGCACGCGGCAGGGCCGGGACGCTGCCGGGGGCTCTAGCCCTGCTGTGCCAGGCAGGGGGAGCGGGCATGGCCGGGGCGCGGGTGGAGATCCCAGGGAGCAGGGGACAGGGCTCCCGGAGCGGGGCGGGAGCAGCAGGAACCCAGGGATGCGCTCCCGGGGGAAGGGGTCCTGGGGGAGCGGGTGCCATGCTGCACTGCGAGCACCGCGAGTGGGGCCCCGGAGGGAGGATACCGGGAGCAGGAGTGGGAATACCGAGAACGGGATCCCAGGAGCAGAGGGGCCCGGGCTGGGGAGCTGGTGCTGGGGTGTCCCCCCCGCGGGGCGATGAGTGCGAGGGGAGACGCCGCTCGGGCCCTCCTGGATAGGGGGCAGAGGGAGGGTCGCGAGCCGTCGCGGGGTCCCACCCTGCTTGGAGGCTCTCGAAACGCCAAGGGGGGCGGCGGGGAGCGGGGTGCGGGAGGGATTCGTTGCGTTCCCCAAAGGGCCAAGTCAAGGGGAGATGCAGGGGACCGAGTCCCGAGCCCCGCAGCCGCCCCGGGCCGCCCCCCGGCCGCTCCCTCCTCAGTCCCCGAGGGCACCTTGGCCCGTCCCGGGGAACGGAGCCCCGCGTCCCCCCAGGAGCGGCCGCTTCGCCATGGGGCAACGGCGAGAGGCGACCGAGACCCCCGAGGGAACCCCCGACATGGAGAACGGCATCGGGAGCGGGACCGGGAGTGGGAGCGGGGCCGGAGCGGGGCCGGGGCCCGACTGCCCGCGGCCAGCGGAGTCCCCGGCCCGGGGCAGCGACAGTCCCGGGCTCGGCGGTTTCGTTCGGGGTGGCTGGACGGGGCGGTGGGGACCGTGGCCCGGGGGAGCCCGGGGCTGCCTGGGGCTGCCACTGAGATCCCCCCGCTCCGCGCGGCGCCCTCGAGCCGCCTTCGTTTCCACGGGAAACACGAAAGGGCCAAACGAAATCTGCGCCCATGGGGGCTGCGCAGAGGGGGGCACATCGGGACTGGCCCCCCCGAGGGGCGAAGGAAACTCCAGATCCTCTAGCGGGTCCCCAGGTCTCCTCCGAGGTCGCTCCCACGGACGACAACGGCCCCGGGTCTGCGCGTCCCGTGCTGGGAGCAAAAGCGACCTGCGCCGGGAGCCTCAGAGCCAGGAGACCGAGGACCCCGTCCCCGCCCGGGAACCCCGTCCCCACCGGGGACACTGTCCCCTCTGCTGTCACGCTCTGCGCTCCCGCAGCTCCGTGTCGCCCACGCACATSGCGCGGGGTCCCGCCGCGCCCTGCGGCACGGCTTCCCCGCACGCCCCCGCGCCGCCCTGCACCCCGGCCCGGTGCCGGGGCCGGGCCCTTGCACCGCACACCGGGCACGGCGACACCCGCCCGACACGGGGCACAGCCGGGCACAACCGCTCCGTCCCCTTCGCCCTTAGCGCTCTGCCCGTGCAGGCACCTGCTGTCCCTCGCGAGTCACACCGTGTCCGTGACCGGTCACACCGTGTCCCTGCACACTCGCACCGTGCCCGTGCACGGTGGCACCGTCCCCCGCATGCCTGCACTGCGTCCCGTGCCCACAGCAGGGCAAGGCACCGTTTCCGTGCGCACTCGCACTGTAGCTGTGCACAATCACCCTGTCCCCGTGCACAATCACCCTGTCCCCGTGCACAATCACCCTGTCCCCGTGCACAATTTTCTCATGTCCGTGTACGTCTGCGTCGAGCCTGTGCGCACTTCTTTGTGCCCGTGCACGCTTGCACGGTGCCATGCACGCTTGCATGGTGCCGTGCACACTTGCATGGAGACTGTACACACTTGCACGATGCCGTGCATGCTTTCATGGTGCCGTGCATGCTTGCATGGTGCTGTGCACGCTTGCATGGTGCCGTGCACACTTACATCGTTCTCGCGCACACTTGCACAGTGCCCGGGCACACTTCCTCTGCCTCCCTCTCACCCCACCGTGTCCGTGGACGAGCAGTGACGCCCACRCTCGTTCACGCCGTGCTGTGCATACTGAGCCCGCACCCGTGCACGCTCACGCCGCTCCGCACCSGTGCACACTCAGCGTTGCACGGGGCACCGACACCCTCTGTGCGGGGACAGTCACACCGTGTGTGTCCGAACCCGTGCGCGGTCACCGTCACCCTGTGCCTGTGCACCTCGCCGTGCTCCCCATGCTCCCTGGCCCCGTGTGCGGGCAGCTACCCGCACTCGTGCACCGCACGGCCCCGCGTGGCCGTGGGGGGGCCCAGACTGGTCCCACTGGTCAGGCCCGCGGCGGGGGCGTTGGGTGGGTGCTGCCTGGGCCGGCGGCCGCTGCCCCCGACCCGTCTCGGACACAGTTGTAGCCAGACCGTGGCCTCCGCCGGCACCAGACGGGCCGAACCGGGACCGGGCCGGGCTCCCTGGCTCTCTGCCCCCGAGATTTCGTTTCTCTCGGCGCCGGCTTTGGGGCTGCACATGGGAGCGCGGCTGGGATCGGGCCCGCGGCTCCTTCTCGAGGAAAGGCCGTTTGTTTGCGGGGAAAGGAGGAAGAGGAGGGTCGCCCTTCTCCCCTGGGTGCCCCAGTGGCTCCCCGACCGGGGGACCCCAGTCCGGCAGCAGCGGGTCGGGTGGAGTTGCGGCGAGTCCACAACCTGGGGACTTCAGGTAATTGACGGAATTGGTTTCCGAAAAAACAGAATAAAATAAATATGTATTTTTTATTTTCCTCCTCTCCCCCGATTTCGCTGCCAACGATTTTCCCCTCCCGCAGCTCGGGCCCGGGTCCAGGTCCAGGCCGCCTGGATGGACAGTCCTCGCCAAGGAAACGCGGCCCTGTGGAACGGCGCGGAGCCGAACCGAGCCCGGTCCAGCCGGGCTGTGCAGGGCCGTGCCGAGGCGCGCAGCCGAACCGAGCCCGGTCCACCCGGGCCGTGCAGGGCTGTGCCGAGGCGCGCAGCCGAACCGAGCCCGGTCCAGCCGGGCTGTGCAGGGCTGTGCCGAGGCGCGCAGCCGAACCGAGCCCGGTTCAGCCGGGCTGCGCAGGGCCGTGCCGAGCCCGCCGTGCCGGCCGAGCCCGGCCGTAGCGCTCCCAGCGCTGGTGGGGCGGCCCCCGAGCCCCTGTGCCCAGCACCRTCCTGCCCGACCTTCCTCCGGGATGTAAAGCAGGAGTATATTTTGTGTGCACATATATATATGTTTATATGTATACTCATAAATACATGTATTTCTATTTATATATTCACATGCAGTATTTTTAAATGTTGTCCTTTTCCTGCCTTCCCCTGGGAGAGCGGCCTGGATCACGGCAGGGCCCCCGCGTCCGGGRCGCACAACGCGGCTCCCCCGCGAGGGTCGTCGGGCTCCGGAGCCAGCGAGAGGCGGCTGGAAAACGCGCCGGCTCCAGCCAGGCTTCCCCGGCTCCTTCTTGCTGCCTCGCGTTAAAAATAAAACCAAAATCGCGATAATCTGAGTGAGAACAATGGGAACCGCAATAACAATAACGAACGCGAGCCGAAACAACGGCTGCAACGGCAGTTTAATACGTAGGCACAGTAATGCTAATAATTTTATTATAATAGAGGGAAGGAGGCTCCGGTGCGCGCTGCGCGGTGCGGAGGAGCGCGGATCGCCTCGGCTCGCCCGGAGAGCGGCGCAGCCCCGAGCGCGGCCCGCACGCGGCTGCTCATCGCCCTCGCCCCGCTCCGCGGCCAGCCGGGCCCCGTCCCCCGGCGAAGCCGCCCTGCCGCTGCCCATAAAACCGCGTGGCGGGCGCGCTCGAGCCGGGAGCGGCAGCGGGCGCAGCAGCGGGGTGAGTGCGCGGAACGTGCGCGGGCGCTCCGCGCGCGGGGGACGCGCCGGGACGCGCCGGGAAAGGGACATTTCGTTGCGGAAGCGCCGGGACGGCGGCTCCTCTGCCTTTTGCCCCGGGTAGGAACGAGCCTGGCAGTCGATCCCGCAGGCAGCGGCCGGGAATCGCCTCCGCAGAGCGCGGGGCGGATTCGGGGCTTGGATTTGTTTTTTATTCTGTTTTTCGTTTCGAATCGTCCGTCCCTGGCTCAAAAGGAGCCTCTGTCCGGGCCGGAACGGCGGTGGAGAGATGGGCTGCCCGGCCCCGGCGGTCCCGCTGCTCCGGCCTCGGCCCCAGCTCCGGCTCCAGCCCCGGCTCCAGCCCCAGCCCCGACCCCAGCCCTGGCTTCAGCCCCGGCTTCAACCGCGGCCTCGGCTCCAGCCCCGTCTCCAGCTCCGGCCTCGGCCCCGGCTCCAGCTCCAGCCCTGGCCGACCCCGCGGCCCCGGCTCCAAGCCCGGCCCCGGCTCCACGCTCGGTCTCGGCTCCAGCCCCGGGAGCCGGGGCTGCCCCAGCCCTCCCCGTTGCCGGCTCGGCCCTTCCCTGTCCCAGCAGCCTCACCGCGTTTCTTCTTCCCCCCTTCTCCGTTCTCTCCTGTGTTGTTTTGTTTCGTTTTCTGTTTTTTTCCCTCTCTCCTTAATTAATCATTATTTTCTCCACGCTGAAGGAGCCACGGGCTGCGGCCGAGAGGGAAGTGAGGCTCAGGGCCCACCCGCACGAGCCGCCTTGGAGGCCTCGAACCTCCCCGGGACCAACCGGCACCCCCGGGACCCCCCGGACGCGGCGCTGAGCCCGGCGGGAGCCCCGGCCCGGGGTCCCGGGCAAACCCGCCCGCTGCCGCCGCCCAGGGCCAATATCGGGGGCTCGGGGACCGCCGTGTCCTTCCGGAGGTGCCGGTCGCTGCGGATTGAGCTCTCGGGGCTGCCGGACTCCGGCAATTGGATTAGCAGCTAATTTAGATATTTTAAATCCACCGTCATTATAACCACGTCAATTTGAGAGGATTCGGGCCTGGCGAGCGGGGGTCCCGCTTGCAGCCCATCCCTCGCCCGCTCCTTCGGGGAGCGGCGAGACGAGAAGCTTCCCCGTTGTTCCCGCTTTTCCAAACGGTTCCACCCGGCTGTAAAAGGCAGGAAAACGGAGCGGGTGGAGGAGGCGGGTAGGGAGATCCGAGCACCCCTGGGACACCCCGCGGAGGCCTCGGCCGCCCGGTCGGCACCAGCCCCGCGATGTTCCCGGGTTAGGCGGTGTCGGGGTGCCCGAGGGGCCGCGACCGGGCCGGGCAGTGTCGGGGCGGCCGGGACCCGGGTCCGGCCCCATCCCCGCGCGGCCCGGGGAGGTGTTGCCCGGCCGAGGGATTTAAGGGCCCTCCCACGCTTCGCGCCGAGGTGCCGGGAAGGGGCACGGGGATTCCGTAGCACCGAGGGACGGGGCGCCTTGGATGCCCGGCGTGCCGGGAGCCAGCGGAGCGCGAGCCTCCCCTCCGCCCGAGCCGGGACCTGGGGGCGGCGGGGGCGGGACGGTCTGAGGTTTTTATTTGTGTTAATTATTATCGCTGTCATTGTTGTGGCTGTTGCTGTTGCTGCTGCTGTTGCTGCTGCTGCTGTTGCTCTTGCTCCTGTTGTCGCTCGCCGGGCGCGGGGCAGGTGCGGGCCCGGCCGGCTGAATGACCCCCCCCCCGCGCCCCGCCCCACCCCGCGCAGCGCCCCGGCCCGCTCCGCGCTCCGCCCGGCGCTTCCCCGCGCTCCGCCCGGTGCGGGCAGCGGCGGCCGAGGGGCTCTTTGTTTACCAACCGCGAGCAGGAAATTACGTGGGCGCCGGGCACTTCATTCTAAACTGCTCCCGTTAATACCCCC
>PTEX01000084.1:3125579-3138981 GCA_003342815.1 Eudromia elegans | reverse complement strand
GGGAGGGCGCTGGAAACGGGGCCGTGCCGCGAGCTGCGGGTCCCCCCGGCCGGTGCCCACCCGGCGTGGGGGCTGCCCCGCGGGGCCGGGTGCTCAGGAGTGCGTGATGCCGCGCACGCAGCAGCYGCGGCGCGCGGGCACGCGTGTGCAGTGCGGGGACACGCATGGACGAGGCGGGCGCGCACCCCGAAACGCGCTGCCGCCCGCTGCAGAACCACTGCATGCTGCCGCCCGCTGCAGAGCCACCACGTGCATTTTGTACGTGCTGCGTGTCCCCCGCCCCTCACACCGGTCTGCGGGTACAGGCAGTGTGGCCGCACGCGTCCTGGTGCGTGATGTGACCCCGTGCACGTGCAGGGGACGTGTCCCTTCCGTGTGGCAGGGTGTGTTGTTGTGTGTGTGACTCGTCCCCGCGTGGCTGGGGACGCGTGCATGGCGGTGGGTCCACGCGGGCGCTGCGAGGACCCCGGCCGGTGCTGCCAACCGCATGTGCAGCTGCGGGGTCTCTGCTCGCCCTGTCCTGGTGCCTCCTCTGCCCGGGACCCAGCTGTGCCCGAAGACGGTGCCGCAGTGCGGTGAGGTGGGCACTTCTGCCCGGGATTTTTGGAATCAGATTTTTCCCGGATCGGGATGAATCTGATGGCTGATGTGCACAAGGCTCTCAGGAGGGGGTCCCAGCTGCAGGGAGACCACGGGTGCCATGAGGGCCATGCTGACGGGCGCTGCCACCAGCAGCCGGCCACTGAACGCCCCGTGGCCGTCGGCTCATCCCAGCGCATCCAGGCCTCTTCCCGGCCGAGCCGGTGCTGCGTGTTGGGGCCGCGCACGATTCCCCACTCGTCCCAGCTGCCCGAGGGGAACCTAACAATAAATAAAGCCGCTGGTCGCGATGGCAGCGCCACGCGGAGCCGCCAGGGCCCGGGCGCACGTCCTGCAGCTGCRCCCGGGAAACGCGGCGTCCCCGTCAGCTGCTCCCTGCCCTCGGTCCCGGCTGCTGTCGCGCAGGGAGACCTCGGCACGGATGTGGGAGCGAGGACGTGCTCTGGGCATCATCCCGCCGCAGGCGGACGTCTGCATCCCGGCCAGAGATTCCCCCCTCCCCGCGGCCCCGGAGCAGGTCTGCTCCACGGCGCTGGGTTTCCCTCTCCGTATCCGCACTGTACGGGGTTCGGAGTGGTGCATTGCAGCTCCTGGTCTCTGCCAGGCCTCTTCCCATCCCATTTACCTCTATGGCCCAACCCCAATCCAACCGCTCCCATGGAACGGTGCCCTGGACATGCGTCATGGTGGGAAAGCGCCTTCAGGAACAGGGAATTTCTCCCAAATCTCTGCTTGCTCCCAGGCCCCTCTTGTCCCTCGTCCCCTCCCGGTCTCTGCCCASCGGTTGCCCCTGTCTTTCCTGCCCCAGCACTTTTATAATCCCCCCGGGCCTGAGCCAGCAGCGCTGCGAACGCGCGCGGGGCTGGAGGAGACCTTGAGCCCCGAGGGCGCAGGAGCAGCCCGGGCCGGGTGCTGGGCGGCCGCGGCAGCCCCCGTGCAGGAACGGGCACCTCGGGAGCCCGGGTGGCCGCAGGCCGCTCCGTCTGCGCCCCTCAGACAGATCCCGATGTCCCGGGTGGTGCCCAGCGAGCCTGGAGCCGGATGGCAAAGAGCCCTGGCCCTGCCTGTCCCCGGGCACGGGGAGCCGCCGCGGGCTCTGGGCACTGGGTCACCGGCTGCTGTCCCCGCAGGCAGGGCTGGGCACGGAGACGCGCGACGGGTCTCGGTGCTGGTGCCGCCGTTTGGGTGTTCCGGCGGAGCCGGTGGAAGGGACGACTGGGATGTGTGACCTGGCAGCGCTGCAAGGGAAGCCAGGGCCCCCTTCCCTGCGCCCTCTCAGTGCCCCGAGTCAGCGCCGGGCGCTGCTGCCGTCCTGCTCTGCGGGAAGGCCCTGGGCAAGGCTGGGCCCGGCCTCCCGAAAGCTGCTGGCTCCGCAGGAGGGAGGCCGAGGTCTGCCCGGCGGCAGAGCCACTGCCCGGCCTCAGCCGCCTCCGCGTGCAGCAGGCTTCTTCCGGCTCTGTTCCCGACAAGAGCCGCCTTTATCCGCGGCTGCTCGAGCACAGGCTGCTCCGAGGCTTCCCAGCGCAAGCCCGGCCTTTCCCGGCCCTTCCCGGTGTGCAGGGTGCTGGAGAAGCACCGGCCCCAGCAGTGCCGGCTCCGCAGGGACACGGAGCCGGGGGACACGGAGGGGCTGCCCCRCTCCAGGACATACCCGTGCTTGCAGCCCGGCTTGTTTTGCCGCGGCCGGGGCTGATTCTGGCATGAGCCGACGGAGCCTCCCCGTGCGGACGAGGCCTCTGCTCGCGGCTCCGCGGTGCTGCTCGCAGGGCAGACAAATATTAACCTTTTAATTACAAAAAAATCTTTTTTTTTTTGTGCATAAGACTCTTTTCCACTTCTGATTTTCAGGAGCTGTTTTTTCTATGCTGAAATTTATTGTTTTCCTTAAGGACTTTCTTCGTTTCTACCCATCTCTTTGAAAACAAAACCAAAACCACCCAACCTGCCAGTTTTAGGAAGCATTATTGCTGCTCCTCGGGGTTTGGTACCTTGTCGCATGTGGAATCACAGAGCTCCGCAACGCGACCGCTTTGCTCCTGCCGGGGCAAATCCCCTCCGGTCGCTCCGGGGCCGTCGCCGCTGCCCCTTGTCCAGCCCGGGGCTTCGTTAGGGGTCCCCCACAGGGAGCTGATTTCTGCCCTGCCCGCGGGGCCTCCTCCCGACCCCCCTTTTCCTGGCTTCGCTCCTAGATGCCAAAGGGACCATTCGGGAGATCGTGCTGCCCAAGGGCCTGGACCTGGACCGGCCCAAGCGCACGCGGACCTCGTTCACGGCGGAGCAGCTCTACCGCCTGGAGCTGGAGTTCCAGCGCTGCCAGTACGTGGTGGGCAGGGAGAGGACGGAGCTAGCGCGGCAGCTCAACCTCTCYGAGACGCAGGTAAGGGCCGGGGCGGCCGCGCCGCGCTCCCCGCGGGCCCTTGCGGGGCCTCCCGGCGCGTCCCCATGGGGCAGCCATGCGCATTGCTGCAGTGTGCCCCTGCATGTGCCCCACGTACATCCCTGGCACCTTCCCAGGATGCATCCCCGGCACATCCATACGGTGCATCCCTGGCATATCCACATGGTGCATCCGTGACACGTCCCTACGATGYATTCCCAGTACGTCCCTACAGTGCATCCTCAGCATATCCCTACGGTGCATTCCCAGTACATCCCTATGGTGCATTCCCAGTGTATCCCTACGGTGCATCCCCATCACGTCCGTATGGTGCATCACTGGCATGTCGGTACGGTGCACCCCTGGCACATCCCTGCAGTGCATCCCTGCACATCCCTGCGGTGCATCCCTGCACATCCCCGCTGTGTTCCCGTCAGGCTCCGGCCGCTCCCGGGAGCAGCGTGCACGGTGCTGCGGTCGCATCGCACTCGGCCTGTTTCTTTTAGCTCTGTCACGGCCCCGTTGCCAGCCCGGCCGCAGCTCCCACTGGAGCCGCAGGGAAGCAAGGGGCTGTTCCCAGAGCCGCAGGGGGTTTGTCCCGCTCCTCGGGCGGGAGGGGGAGCAGCTCCGCAGCCCGTGGGGAGAGCAGCCCCGGATGCCTCCCCTGGCACCCTCCTTCCTGCGCCCCGCGAGCAGGGAAAGCGTCTGCAGTTCCTATGGAGGKGCCGGTGCAGGAGGCGCTGGAGCGGGATGGGGCCGTGCCGCCGCTGCTGCCGGGGTCGGGATGGGGCTGCGTCCGAGCGGGTYCTGCCCCCCCTTCCCCCAGCGCTCGGTGCTTGGCCCTCGCGGCAGCTCTTGCATCCGAACGCTTCCTGGGGACACTTCCTTTGCYGCCCGGGCTGCCTGGGATTCTCCCCCCGTTTTCTTCCACTGAGGCTGGCCCAGCRCAGGGACGAGGGGCAGGACGGCACCGTCGGGGCAAGGGCCGCAGAAGCGGCTGCGCTGGAGCCGGCGCCTTTGTGGACGCTGTCGGGCAGGGGGTGCGCRGCTGCTCTGTGCTCTGGGAGCTGCTTCACGGGGATGTCCACGCAGGAGTCAGCAGTTAATGCAGTCCTGATCGCCTGGATGCAGTCGTGAACAGTTAGATGCAATGGATAGAATCGTGCAATAGTGCAGAGCAGCTCGGCTGCCGCGGAGCTCCCGCACAGCCCGGCACATCGGAGAGACCCCGGGGCTTCCGACGCCTCCCCGGAGCGGGGCATCCTCCAGGTGGGGGAGGCTGGTGCTGCTGTGGCTGTTCCCGGCAGGGAGAGGCAGGACCCAGCCGTTTGGGGCTGTTTGGGGCCGTTTGGGGCCATTTGGGGCCGTTTGGGGCTCTTTTGCCGAGGGGGGTCTAACAGAGCGGTCGGTCGCTGCGGGTCTGGGGGATATTGGAGCTGGTGGCGTCGCCTCTCGGCTGAGAGCGAAGCGGGCGGGGGCCACGTCCCGACCTTCATCATTGCGCTCGAGGAAGCGCACCGGCTCGTCCTGGGCCCCCCGAACCGTCCCCACCCGCACAAAGCCCAAGCGAAGGGGGGTGACAGCAGCTCTCCCGCGGGGCCGGCGTCTCCTCCCCGCTGGCCGCCTCTTTGCACCCGGCGCCCGGTGAGAAAATTCTCACCCCGGAGGCCGCGGCTGCCTCCTCTCCTCCCCGCGCCGCCTCCTCCCGCTTCCCTGTCTTTTTTAATCCTTTTCCTTGCTTTTCATGGTGTGTTCCCCGCCGGCAGCGCTGACACCTCCGTGGGCCCCGGCGGGTGCTCGGTGCCGGTGGCTCCCGGTCCGGGTGCGACGCCGTGTGCGGTGCCCAGGAGAGCCCGATGCAGCCCCTGCAGCACCCGGCGCTGGGATGGGGCTGCACTGACCCCCTCTGTGCCCCCCGGCCTCCCCCCGGCTTTTCCCGCTCCAAACGTCCCTGCGGCGGGCAGGAAACCGCAGGAGCCGCACAGCAGGGCAGGGGTTTCTTTAAGAAAACAAATTTCACTCGGGAGGAGTGGCAGGAAGGACAAGAAAAGATTCCGCTCCTCCGCAAAGCCACAGAGAGCAGAGTGGTGCAAACGGGTGACGAGATGGGAAGAGACACCGTGTCCTCGCAGCCGGAGAGCTGCCGCCGCGCGGCCCTGGCACGGGGAGCCCTCAGCCCTGGGCAGACGTGCCGCGGGAAGGGGCAGAACCCCCCGGGATCCGCCCGCCTCCCGGGGCTCCGAGCCGGCTCCCTTGGGTGCGCTCGAGGAAGTCGGTGTCGGTCCCGGAGYGGGAGCAGGGAGAGGCCGGGAGGCACCAGGTCCGTGATGGACCATGGGAGCTCCTCGCTGCCTTGGTGCCCATCCCCGTTCAGGTGTGGGAATTAACCCGGAGCGAAGGCAGGGCTAGGTCTGCGAGGGAGGACCAGGGAGCAGCACAAGGTCCCTCCTGGCCTCCTGCAGCRCCGCAATCCACCTGCTCCCCCTGGGAATCCAAGGAGCTGCCGTGTCCCACCAGGAGCTGGTGCAACCTGCTGCTCCTCCAGTTGATCCATGGATGCGGCTGTTGSAAATCTCCTAGGGCTGGTAGGGAGGCGGCCTGGGCACCCGCATGGACCCGCAGGGACCCGCATGGCCACCCCAGGGCGCTGCAGCCTCCCGTGCCCCGGCACGGAGCCGTTGGAGAGGTTCTCCAGGTGCATCCCGGAGGGACGCGGAGCAGGAGCAGCCGTGGCCGCGTCTCGGCTCCCACCCGAGGCGCTGKCCGAGAGGTGCCCCCTCCCAGGGTCAGGCGAGCTGGAAAACCCTGGGCACGGAGCCTGGGCAGCCTGGGCACGGAGAGCAACCACGCGGGGAGGATAATTCCACAAATCCTCGGGCAGGAGGAGATGAGGGATGGGGCTGGCTGAGGGGATTTGCCGGGGCAGGAGGCTTTGCTTTCTAGGCCATGAGGTCAGCGCTAGGCGCAGGTTGGAGCGACCTGCTCTCCCTGTCCGCGTCCCCCGCCTGCCCTGGGGCTGCCCCTGGGACGTCACATCGGGTGCTCCCGGCACAAAATCCATCTCCAAGGGTTGTYCTGCTGTGAAGCAGCTCGTCCCATCCCCAAAGGCAGGTGCTTTGGGCACCGGAGAGGTTCTTGCTCCAGGAGACCATGGCCAGGGGCACAGATGAGGGTCCTGGGACTCTCCCTGGGGCTGCATCATTGGATGCACCTTTGGAAAGATGCTGGGGAATCTTTGGCCTTGCTGGCGTCGCTGTTGACCATCCCATGTGCTGGAATGGCAGGAAGCGGAGGRAGGTCTTGGACCACATTGTATGGAAAGGAACCCCCCGTGAGCCTGGAAATCCAGGGGACCTCCCCGCCACGGGGTCCTGGCTCCATCACGGCCGGGCTGGCCGGGGTGCCCATCGGGACCTGCTCTGGGAGCGGTTCCTGGAAGCCCTGGCTGATCCTGTTCCCTCTGGCACGGCCACGGTGCCTCCGGGACACCGCGCACGGGCGGCTCCGGAGGCGCTGCCAGGACGCAGAACCCCCAGACTCGGCAGGGAACACACGTGGGACAGCGGCTGAGCCGGCAGGGCGGGAAGGGCTGTTTATAGCAGTGCAATTAGGACGCTGCTGTTAAAAATTCATCGCACCTCGAGTCATTAACAAGCCGCAGCCTGAGCCCCGTTGGAGGCGCGTGCGGCGCTGGCACGAGCTGCCCCGCTGGGACGGAGCCGCCGTGGGGCTGGAGGAGGTGCCAAGACCTCCACTCTCATCACTGGGTCGGGGTCCCTGGGAAGAAGGGGCAAACAGGACCGGGAGGTTGGTCTGGTGCGGGGGCTTTGGGTTGCCGCGCTGGGGGGAGCTGGATCACCAGGGCTTGCTGGGGGCTGCAGGAGGTGCAGAGCAGGGCAGCAGAGCCACGAGTGCTCTGTTCTGAGGGGACAACCATCCTCCCATCCATACTTCCATGCATGGATGCATCCATGCATCCATCTATCCATCCATCCACTCATCCATCCTCCCATCCACCCATCTGTTCATCCTCCCATCCATCCACCCATCCATCCTCCCATCTACCCATCCACCCACCCTCCCATCCATCCGCCCATCTAATCTTCCCTCCCTCCCTCCCTTCCTCCCTCCACTGACCCATCCATCCATCCTCCCATCCATCCCTCCATCGCTCCATTGCTTCATCGCTCCATCCATCCATCCATCCATCCATCCATCCATCCATCCATCCATCCATCCATCCACGTTGCTGTTCTGGGTGGCTCTGTGGCGTCTGGACCACCGAGTGCTTCAGCCCCCACCAGGCCCACGCGGTCCTTATCCCTGCTCTGGGCACGTCCTGGAACAGGAGGCGGGAGAGCACGGAGGTGCCCGAGACCTTTCGGGGTCCCCTGRTGCCACCACTGCCACCCCTCTGTGCCAGTCCCCTCCGTGTGCCCGCTGGTGGCTAACAGGGCTCGTGTGTCCCGGCTAATCCCATCCATCGCAGACGGAAAATGCCCCATAAAGGGTTTCTCGCCCAAGCCGAGGATGTTTGGTTTGAGGATGATGTCTCCCCTTTGGAAAGCAAAAAAARAAAGGAAAAAAAGAAAGAGATATTTTGTTTCCTGCAGGGAAATGGGGGATTCTTGTGACACAGACGGGCGCCTGCCCCAAAGGCGAACGCTGTAGCGCTGGGGGAGGCGGCAGAGCGCAATGCCTGGCGGCTGCTGCTGCTCCCCAAGCTCAGTTAGCACCAGGCAGAGCATCCGAGTTAAATAAATGAGGAATATTTAACTGCAGACCCTAGCACGAGCGTTTTCCAGCTCAGATGTGCCCCCCTAAAGGAATAATTTCACAAGGCACTTCCCTCCAAAGCCCTGGGAGCGTGCGTGGAGCGTTTGCAGAACATTTTTCAAGKTTTTTTCCTCTTTCCTGATATACCCTGAGCTGAGTGAATCCGAGGGCAGCGGTGCCRGCGCTGGTGCCGTTCTGTCCAGATCCRGAGGCTGGTGCCGGTGCCGCCTCCCGTGCGGCACTTTTGGAGGTGCTGATGGTTGTGGGTGTCAGCGGAGAGCTCCTCCCGGAGCAGCAGGGATGAATCCGGCCTTGGACGGAGCAGGGAATGGCATGGGAACAGGGAATGGTGTGGGAGATGCTGCTGTGCTGCAGGGGTGCAGCRTTTCGGGGGATTGCATTCGCATGCACTGCTGTGTGCGCACACGTGGTGGTGCACGTGCAAGCACACCCGCACGTGGGCATGGGCCTGCCGGATGGGGGGGCTGCATGTGTGCACACGCGTGTGCAGGCGTGCGCAGGCATGTGCGCGGGAGCGCCGGCGCTCCGAGCGGCCGCGCTGCCTCCCGCAGGGAGCCGGGGCCGGCGGTCGCTGGAAGCCGCTGCCGGCAGTGGTCCCGCTGCCCAAGCTCCATGTCGGAGCTCTCCGCCTTCCTCAGGGCCGCATTCCCGCCGGGAAGCAGCTCGGGGGACACACAGCGGATTAAATCCTTGGGGATGGGGCGCGGAGCACGGAGGGGAGCCCGTGCCGCTGTCAGCGGCAGCCGGTGACGTTGCCCGACATGCCCGCAGYGGAGCCGGAGCCGCTCAGACGCCCGGTGACATTTGGCGGGGCCCTCCCTCCCGCGGCAGCGGTGACACGGCCGCGCCGCTGCCCTGCCCCTGCCAGCGCAGGCCGGGCCGCGCGGGCACGCGGAGCCGCGTGACATTTGAGGAGCGGCCCCGGGGCCCGGGGCGGCGGGGGCGGCTCTGCGGAGCGGCCGGTGCGGGGGGCCGCGGGGAGCGGGGGCCGCGGCGGCCCCGGCACCGGGAGCGGCCGGCGGTGCTGCCTGTGCACGGCCGGGCTCTGCTCCACGGCCAGCGTGGGAGTGGGGGGAAATGGGGGATTTTGAGAGGCATGAGGGGCCTTGTCCCGGGCGTCGTCCCTGCTCGCTGCCCTTGCAGGGAGGAGGATGCTCCGCCTGGTGCATGGCACGGGTGCCGCGCACAGGCGCCCTCGGCGGGGCGCGCAGGGGTGATGGCTGCGGATACAGTCTGCGACGCGTCCCCGCACGCTCCAGGACGCTGCCGTGTCCGGTGTCCGCATGGGCTGTCACAAGGACCCCCTGTCCCGCTCCGTCCTCCGTGAGCCGCCACCGTCCCCCCTCCGCCTGCTCCCCGGGCCCCATCACCTGCGGCCCGGACCTCCCTCCCGTTCTGCCCTTTCCTCACATTGCATCGGGAGCTCCCCCTCCTCCTCCTCCTCGCCTGAGGAAGGCGCAGGACACGGTCACTTGACAAGGGCCGCTTGTCCCTCCTGGTTCTGCCCRCTCTGGTGGGGACCTTGGGGTGATGGTTTCCCTGGAAAAGCCCCTCGGCTGCTCCCAGCCCTCACCAGGCACCAGCTCAGGAAGGAGATGTYGGGTGGCCGCGTTCCCTCGTCCCATGGGATGCGGACTGCAGCGCGCTGCCCTCCCGTTCCTCCATGGCAGCGTGGGGAGGTATCCCGGACACATCCCGACCTGCTGCGGTCCACCCAGTCACTTGGACAAGGGCAAAAATGGGCTTTCTGGAGAAGGGAATGAAGCAGACCAGGGCCAGGCGTTGGCTGTGGGGCTGATGGGGAGCTGTGGATGAAACGGGAGCACAGGGATGACCGGAGGACTGGCAGCGCGGGGGATGAGCTCCAATAGAGGGGAAGCGGTGAAGGATATCACCGAAAGACAGGGATGGGAGCCGCAGGGAAATTACGCATGGACTTGTCAGGGATCGGAGCTGGCTGAGCCTATTTACATCTCCAATGATGGGAACCGAGTGCTTGAGCATAATGGAGGGTGAAAAGGACACGGATCTCCTAATTAATGATAACCTGGCTCTGAACTTTAGCCACGAAGGCCAATGCGATCCCGCTCATCTGATTTGTCATGGCCGGGGCCAGGGCACGGCTCGCTGCGGGCCGGGAGGGCACCTTGTCTCGGAGGGCAGGGCTGGGGCCGCGGCGGGGGGAGCGAGCGCTCGCGGGGACGGGACCGGGAGGGCGCTGGGGCCYGTCGGGAACGCCATGGAGCGCCAGGAACACCGCGGACGGGTCCCGGGGGGCAGTGCGGCCCGCACCGAGCAGGGGCGTCCTCGGCGCTGCCGGGCGCGTCCCCGCCGGCCGCCGCGGCTTTGGGCTGTCCACGCACCCGGCACAGGCGGCCCCGGCGGCTGCTCACGGCCAAGGGCAGTGRCGCAATGGGGGGCGGTCCAGCCGAGCAACACCCGGGCAAAGAGCAGTGGGGAAACGTCCCCCCTTCCCTYGGGAAAACGCCCGTTCCTCGAGGAGGCTCCTCCAGAAACGGCCCTGGCGGAAGGCCCCGGGCGACCCACGGCGCGGGGGGGCTGCGGCGGCCGGGCTCGTCCCGCCCCCCCCGTGCTGCCCCGGCGCGGGCTCCCTGACCCCGGGCAGGGGCAGGGGCCGGGACCTCCTCCGGCCCCACGGTCCATTAGCTCCGCACTGAGGCTCCTTTGTGCCGGGGCTGCGGCGGGCGCTGGCCGGCCGGCCGGCCATCCGTGTCCTGCTGCAGCTGCCCCGCGGCGACCCGCGGGAGCGGGGGCGGCGGAGACGGTGCCCAGGGCTCTGCCCGCGGGCCCCCCCGCCACCGCTCTAACCCGAGTATCTCCCGCCCGTGTCCCCCCCCACCCGTCTCTGTCCGTCTCTCTGTCCCTCGCATCTCTCTCTCTGTCTCTCCTACCCCTCTGTTCTTCCGGGGCAGGGACGGACACGTCCTCGTGTCCCYAGGCCTTGAGGGGGGCTAGCGGGTGCTAGGGGCAGGGGGGGCATCTCGGGGTGCTCAGAGCCCCAGGCTCCGGTTTGGAGGGGGCTACACGGAGGGGCCCCCGCTCCCTAGTGGGGCTAGAGGCAGGTAGAGCCAGGGGGGTCTCCCTGGGTGCCCCATGGTCTGGGTCCTCCGAGGGTGAGCAGAGTGGGTGCCCCTGGCCAGGGACCCCCCGCCTGGCATGCCAGGGCTCCCCCGAGGGAGCAGCCCCCGTCCGGATCCCAGCGCGCCCGCAGAGGGAAAGGCAGCGGGTCCCGCAGCGCAGGGCCCGGAGCCCCCCGGGAGCCCCCGCTCCGCCCGGGGCGCCCGTCCCACCCCGGGTGCCGGGCAGGGCACAGGCTAGAGCAGCCCCAGGGCCACCCCCGCATGGCCCACGTCCTGGCACCGGCGCCCCAGAGCCTCGCGACGGGGCCGCCCGGGCCGTGGTTTTAACGCGTCTCTCTCTCTCTCTCCTATATCTCTGTGTCTCCCGGCTCTGTCTCTGGGGCGGCCGCCCCGCTGCGCTCTCTTTCCGCCCGCGCCTGTCCTTGTCCCGCCCCGTCCCGCCCCGTCCCGCTGCTCCTCCTGCCCCAGGTCAAGGTCTGGTTCCAGAACCGGCGCACCAAGCAGAAGAAGGACCAGAGCAGGGACTCCGAGAAACGCTCCGGYGCCGCCTCCGAGTCCTTCGCCACCTGCAACATCCTGCGGCTCCTGGAGCAAGGCAGACTCTTATCYGTGCCGGCCCCCCCCAGCCTCCTCTCTCCGAGCACCAATCCCKCCGGGAACGCCGCCGGCGACGGAGCGGGCTTGGCGGGCCCCGCGTCGCCCGCGCTCGGCGGCGGCGGCAGCCCCCCCGGCGGCGGGGCCTTCGGCCTGCCGCTGGCGCCCTCCTCCTCCTCGTCCTCGTCCTCGCCGCGGCTGCCGGCGGCGCCGCTCTGCTTCGGGGGGCCACTGCTGGGCGCCCTGCACGAGCTGCCGAGCGCCTACGGACTGGGCAGCTCCGCCTTCGAGCCTTACACGCGCCTGGAGCGGAAGGACACTCCCTTACCCAGCAAGAAGCCAAGTCCCTGAGGGATAAGAATAAGAATAATATTAATTATTGATAATAATAAAAAGAAGACAAGGAAAACGAGTGTCAAAAGAGCTCCTGTCCCCCCCGCCATCCCGCACACCCGTCCTGCCCTCGCTGGGCTTCCTCTTGCCGGCCCAGCCTCGGGGGCCGCAGCACCCGTGGGTGCCGGGACCCTCTGCTGCAGGGAGCGGCCCCCCCGGCAGCCCCTGCTCCGAGCACTCGGCCTCCCCCTTCCCCGTGAGGGGGCTCTTGACTCCCCCCGGCCACCCGCAGGGTCCCCCAGAGCGTGTCCCAAAGGGGGTCCTGTCCCCCGAGCTTCCCTGCGGAGGTGCCACCCCCCCGCACCCCATGGAGCCCGTGGGCAGCCCCGGGTTCCTCTGCGCTGTCCCCTGCAAGGAGGCCCCGGCCTGGGCCGGGCGAGCGTGTCCTGCAGGGCTGCAGGTGGCCTTGGGGACCGCAGGCAGCGCACTGGGACGTTGCACAGGGCCACGGGGCAGCGCGGGGCCCCTCTGTGCGCGTGGGCAGCGCCCGGGCAGGACGTTCTGCAGCRGTGGCACCTTGGTGGGACACGCCGTGGTGGCGTCACCTTGGTGGGACACCCTGCAGTGGTGGCACCTTAGGTGGCACCTTGCGGTGGCATCACGCACGGTGGGTGATGAGCGGGTGACATCCTGCAGGGGTGTCCCCTCAGTGGGCTGCCCTGCGGTGGCATCTCCTGGCTCCCTTGGTGGTGCCACCCGGTTTATTTTTAGAGCAAACACGTTATTTTGGGAAGCCGGGAGAAGGAAAGCCAAGTAATGCGGAAGCCCTGGGAAGGGGCAGCCCCGGGCACATAAATCCCGTGGGTTTCTGGTGCCGGGTGCAGAGGAATAATTAACTATATCAATTAGCCCTGGGCAATCCCAGGGTTTCCACACCCTGTGCCAGGTCTGTGTGCGGTCACCAGCCCAGCCCCCTCCCCCTCCCCCTCCTGTGTTGCAGGGAAATATTTAAGAAAAATAAATGATTTTATAAGAAGGTTTCAGTGATTTYTTTCCTATAAATCAAGTGTCTCTATGCTAGAGTATTTATGGATGGGAGCGCTCCCGGAGCACTCTATGGGAGCGAGTGGCCGTGTCCCGTCTGGCTCTGCTGCTCTTGGGTGGCATCGCTGTCCCCAGGGGGGGAATGGAGGCGGGTGGCGGGTGTCGGGTCGGGCGGCGGGTGTCGGGTCGGGCAGCCCCGGGAGCCGCCCCGGAGGGTCTGGGAGCCCCGGGGCCGGGTGGCAGTGGGGCCCGTGCGGAGCTGTGCCAGGATGTGGTTTCTCGTGGKTCCGCTGGTCCGTAATGACGTCCTGCCTCGGCTGCCGCCTCTCGCCGCGCTCGCCCGGCCGCGGACCGGGCACCGCTCCGGCTCCGGAGCGCGCCGGGGGAAGCAGCGGCGACCAAGAGCCTGGGAAAGGGTCCCGGAGCAGCCGGGCGCAGCCTCGGGCGGGGGATTTGGGGAGGGGGCAGCCGGTGTCCGCTCCCCAGCGCCCACCCGCACCCCCACCCGCACCCAGCCTGCCCCGGACCCCCCATGCTGCCCCGGACCCCCCCAGCC
>PTEX01000084.1:3076928-3092794 GCA_003342815.1 Eudromia elegans | reverse complement strand
ACGGGGATGGGGCAGCCGTGGGGGCGGGTGGGCGCTCAGGGCCGCGGCTCCCGCAGCGGCGGCACCCGCTCCACGGTGGTGCTGGTGGCCGAGGACGGGCACGTGCTGGCCGAGAGCGCCGGGCCCTGCACCAACCCCTGGGTGAGCGGCGGCGGGGGGCGCGGGGGGCGCGCGGCGGGCCGGGGCTCACGGCCGCCCCGCAGCTCGTGGGCCCCGAGCGCTGCGTGCAGAGCATCGCCCGCATGGTGAGCGAGGCCAAGGGCAGGGCCGGCGTGGAGCCGCACGTGCCCCTGCGCGCACTGGTGAGTGCCCGGCACGCCCCGGCACGCCGTGCCCCCGTGCGGGACCGGCGGGTCCCGGTGCGTCCCGGTGCATCCCGGCGCATCCCAGTACATCCCGGCACGTCCCCCGGGCCAGGGCCTGTCGCTGAGCGGCGGCGAGCAGGAGGAGACCGTGGGCGCCGTGCTGGAGGAGCTGGGGCGGCGCTTCCCGGCGCTCAGCGAGAGCTACCGCGTCACGAGCGACGCCGTCGGGGCCATGGCCACGGCCAGCGAGCGCGGTAGGGCCGGGCACCGGGCGGAGCGCGCCTGGGGCGAGGAGCAGCCGCACTCGGGCGGGAGGAAGAGGAGCGCGTTGGGCTGAGGATGAGGAGCGCGTTGGGTGCAGGATGAGGAGCGCGTTGGGTGCAGGATGAGGAGCACTTTGGGTGCAGGATGAGGAGCGTGTTGGGTGCAGGATGAGGAGCACTTTGGGTGCAGGATGAGGAGCACTTTGGGTGCAGGATGAGGAGCGCGTTGGGTGCAGGATGAGGAGCGCGTTGGGCTGAGGATGAGGAGCACTTCAGGTGGAGGATGAGTGCTTTGGGTGCAGGAAGAGCAGTGCTTTGGGTTGAGGAAGAGCAGCGCTTTGGCTGAGGAAGAAGAGCGCTTGGGCAGGAGGAAGAGTGTGTTGGGTGGAGGAAGAGGAGCCCTTTGGCTGCAGGATGAGGAGCGCTTGGGTGGGAAGAAGGGGAGCACCTTGGGCACGGGATGAGGAGCACTTTGTGGGGAGGATGAGGAGCGCGTTGGGCTGAGGAAGAGCAGCGCTGTGAGGGCGGGTGCCCCGCGCCCATGGCGCTCGCGTGCCCGCAGGYGGCGTGGTGCTCATCTCGGGCACCGGCTCCAACTGCAAGCTCATCAACCCCGACGGCTCGGAGGTCGGCTGCGGCGGCTGGGGCCACATGATGGGCGACGAGGGCTCAGGTGAGGCGGGCTCGGTGGCGGGGGTCCCGGCGCGGCGCGGCACRGTGCGGCGTGCCGCCCCTCATGCCGGCGCCCGCCCGCTGGCAGCGTTCTGGATCGCGCACCGCGCCCTCAAGACGCTCTTCGACGGCGYGGACAACCTGGCGGCGCCGCCGCACGACGTCGCCTACGTGGGGCGGGCCATGCGCGAGTACTTYGAGGTGCGCGGGGCGGCGCGGGGCGGCGCGCGGGACGTGGGACGCGGCTCCCGCTCACGCTGCCCCGCGCGCCCAGATCTCCGACCGCGCGGGGCTCCTCACCCACCTCTACCGCTCCTTCGACAAGGCCAAGTTCGCCGGGTTCTGCGAGAAGCTGGCGGAGGGTAGGGCGGCTCCGGCGCGGCGGCCCCGGGGACGCTCCCGCGGTGGCGGGGGCTGCCCCGTGCCCGTGGCCGTGCCAGCGCTGCCCTGTGCTGCAGGGGCRCGGGCGGGGGACCCCCTGTGCCGGCACGTGTTCCGCGAGGCCGGCGCGATGCTGGCACGCCACGTCRCCGCCGTGCTGCCCCGCGTGGACGAGGTGAGCACCATGACGCCCCTGCTACCGCAATGCTCCTGTCGTCACGATGCCCCTGCCACCRCRATGCYCCTGCCACCGCGACGCCCTTGTCCGCTGTGATGCCGTTGACACCACGATGCTCCTGCCACCACGACGCCCCTGCCCACCGCAATGCCTCTGCTGCTCCCGTGATGCCCCTGCCACTGCCATGCCCCTGCCACCGCAACACTCCTGTCACCGCGATGCCCCTGTCACTGCGATGCCCCTGCCACCACAATGCTCCTGCTACCACGACGCCCCTGCTACCATGATGCCCTTGTCTGCTGCGATGCCCCTGTCACCACGATGCCGCTGCCCCCGCAATGCCCCTGCCCATCCTGCCCACCGTGATGCCCCTGCCACCACGATGCCCCTACTGTTGCGATGCCCCTGTCGCCATGATGCTCCTGTCACCATGATGCCCCTGCTGCTGCCGCGATGCCCCTGCCACCATGATGCCCCTGCCCGCCATCATGCCCCTGCCAGTGCAATGCCCCTGCCACCACGATGCTCCTGTCACCATGATGCCCCTGCCACCATGATGCCCCTGCCACTGTCGTGGCCCCGCTCTCACCGCGGCCGCTGGGCCCGCACGCAGGGGCTGCTCCTGGGGGAGCTGGGGCTGCCCATCCTCTGCGTGGGCTCCGTGTGGAAGAGCTGGGAGCTGCTGAAGGAGGGTGAGCGCAGAGCCCGCGTGCCGGGGACCCCTTCCCGGGCTGTGCGGGCGCCCCGCGGCTGCGGGGCCGCGGTGCCGGGGAGCCGCTGAGCGCCTGGCGCCGGGCGCAGGCTTCGTGCGGGTGCTGCAGCAGGCCAGGGAGGACGGGCCCCGTGGCGCCTTCGCCGCCTTCAGCCTCCTGCAGCTGAAGGGCTCCTCGGCGCTGGGGGCGGCCAGCCTGGGCGCGCGCGCCGTGGGCCGGGCGCTGCCGCTGGACTACGCCAGCAACGYGCGCGTCTTCTACACGCACCGCTTCGAGCGCGGCCCCCCCGCCCCGCAATAAAGCACCGCTGCTGCTGCTGCTGCTGCGGCCAGGGCAGTCCAGGGCGCCGGCGCCGCGCGCGGGGGATGTCCCCGTCCCGCCGCGGTGGCTGCTGGTGCCGCGACGCCCCGGCTCCCACCAGCGATGCTCGTTGTGGTTATTTGCCCCGTTTTCTGCCCAGCTGCTGCCCCCGCCCCAAGCAGAGCTCGTCTCCGTTGGCTCCATCCCTGCTCCATCTCCATCTCCCCAGGAGAGCCGCGGCCTGCGGAGCTCCGAGGGGGAGGGAGAGGCCCAGCCGCATCCCTGGAGGCCGGGGCAGGGTTGGGGTGTTGGGAAGCCCTCGTGGAGCTCCAGGCTGAGCCCGTGCCAGCACAGCAGGGCCCTGGCCGCGCGCGGCCGGACAAGTTCCTTGCAATGGCAAGTGCTCCGCCGGGGAGGGAGGAGGGAAGATCCTCTGCGGAAGGGATCTACGGAGCACGTGATTTAGAAGAGCAGAAGCGAAAGGGGCGGTTTGGGGAAGCAGAGCCTGGGTCCTGCAGCTCCTGCTGCCTTGGAGCTGCCAGCAGAGTCCCTTGCAGCTGCCCTTGAGGAGGCCGTGAAGGAAGGGCTGTCCCCTTCCCAAAACATCTCCGTTTCTGTGTGTGGGATCCACAACTGTCCTGCAAGTCCCTCAGGGCAGATCAGAGCGGATTTGCTCTTCCCCCACCCCAGAAGCTCTTCCAGAGAGGAAATTCCCTTCCCGGTGCAGGGCTCCTCTGTGCCCCTGCTCGGGGAGCTTCTCGCCCTCCGCCGGGCAGCCTCCTGCAGGAGGGAGATCCGCAGCCCGCTCTCGCCGCGCGCAGGGACCTTCCCAGGGCGCAATCCGCTCTGCAGGGCAGCCAGGGCCGGGGCAAGACGCGAGGCTGCCCATGGCAGGAGCCCTCGGAGCTTCCCGGTGACAGAAGATTCCTCCCCTTTCCAGAGAAGCGGCTTGAAACAACCCCCCCGCCGACCCGCTGGCAATGTGCTCAGAACGGGCTATACTCACTTTCTCTTGGATTTATTTCAACTATTTCAGTAAGAAATGAAGGTACAGATGCCCCAGAGCCGTCGCCTCTAACGCTGGGTAAGCCCAAGAGTCAGAGAAAAGAAATCTCCCAGGGAAACACGTATTTTGTGGCAGCAGCCCCTCCGCGAGGAGGGTCGGGTGCCAGCCGGAGCCGCTCTGCCCTGCGAGGGCTCCCACGCGCGGTTCAAGCAGGCAGGACTCCTCCACCCAGCAGCAAAGCAGCAGCTACATCAGTGTTGGGCCCGTGGCCGGCCGCTGCCGGCGGGAGCTTGGGGGCTGCACTCTTGTTACACTTCACCTTCCTTCAGGTCACAAAAACGCTCCTTAACGGAAGTGGGAAGAGCCAGGGTGGCTCCTTGCCCAGGCGCTGGCCTTGCCGGCTCGCCGCATCCGAGATGGGAGCGGGCAGGGGCGTCCCTACAATACCGTGTAACAGCAAAACCCGTCTTCGCCGCTAGCAGGTTTGAAGCACGCAGTGAAAACCGGCCTCGGAAGCAGCAGCAGTGCTGGACTCCAGGACAGGCCCGAGGGCCACAAGTCCTAGAAAGCAAAAACTGCCAAAAAGGGATAGACGATAAGAAAGAGTAGGAAAAAACCACCCCCCAAACGGCACGTGAAGCACAGAGCAAGAGTTCGCCACGTGGCGAGGGCGCCGAGTGCGGCCGGGGGCACGAGCCCTGCCCTCCTCCCTGCTCCTTCTGCCACCTTCCCCACCGTGGGACACAGGGACACAGTCTTTCCGAAGGCAGCCTCGAAGGTCAGTACTTCACGCCAGGCACAAACTCCTTGGCATCTGGATTCAAGTTGCTTTTGCTCTGCAAGAGAGGAGGGAGAGGGGCCCCGTGAGCACGCAGAGCCACCCGCACGTGCTGCCCCTCTCCTTCCCACCCGGGTCTGGTGGGTTCTCCACAGCCCCACGGCACAAGGACCGCTTAAAAGGGGACAGCTCAGAGGTGTCTACTCCCAGGATGGGCTTGGGAGGACAAACGTGCCAATCCTCTGTCACTCTCTCATCCTTGTGTCTGCAGGACAGCTGTCACACGGGCTGTATGCTGCAAACACATGGATTTTATTGTCACCCGTGGCAGAAGGGGGCCAGGAACTGCCTGACCCACTCACACCAGCAGCCTCCAACGGGCTGGTCCATGTAGCCCTGGCCAGCCCTGCAGGATTCTCCTGCTTTCGAGGATGAGAAGGGGCATCTCCTGAACACTCCTGGTCTTCCGGGACGTCCCAGCTCTGCCCAGAAGTCAGGAGAGCTCCCGGGTTGCTGTGGGTGCCCCGTGCAACCTGCCCACGTGCGAGGGCCGCCTCTCCCAGCTCCTCACCAGGATGTCCTCCGAAGTGTGGCCCTCGGCCACCGAGAGCCCGTTCAGCTGTTGCTGCAGCTGCCCAATGCCCTGGGGCAGGTCGCGTGAGGGAATGAACCAGTCCTGGTCCTCCTCGTCCAGCATCTCCTGGAAACAGCGGTCGAGGAACTCCTGCTCCTGCAGCTCTTCCTCCACCTGCCCAAAGAGACCGTCGGGCCCAGGGTACAAATTAGGCACCTGTGTTCTCCACAGGCTGCCCTGGACCCCAGAAGCAGGAGCCTCCCGCCCCTCAGGGCCTGTCCACCCCTCCCAAAGGCCACGGTACCCTCAGAGCTGCATTTTAAACCTCAATGGACACGGCGTGGTGTGAAAAACGAGAGCAGCGTGGCCGGGCTCCCTGTAAGCAGCCCCATGAAGTGCAAGAGCCCCAGACCGGCGCCTCTCCCTCCGGGCAGCTAGAGCAGAGCCGCGTGCAGACGCTGCTTCTCACTGCTGGGGGAGGCACCCACAGGGTCCAGGCACCAGTGGGGTGGGATTTACAAGATATCTGCATGCGCAGGAGGGCTCCAGGACGCCGCGTCCTGCGGAATGGACAGGACTGAGCATTAAATCCCAGCTGGGAGCAGAGTGGCACCGCGGCACGGCGAGGCCGCCGCCGGAGCCGAGAGGCTCGGGGCGCCGTCGGAGCTGTTGGGTGGCCCCGCGCTTGGTTCCTGCCGCGCTGCAGGCCCAGGGCGCAACACGCCGCGCGTCAACGGCGAGCTGCCCGCGCCGCTGGGCCATGCCCTGCGACGGGGCCGAGCACCCGCAGCTCGGTGCAGGCCGTGCTGCTGTGCTGGGGCGGGCGCTTTGCTGAGCGAGGCTGCGCGGAGGGAGGCCGGGAGGCTCCGCGGGCCGCCCGGCTCCGGTGCCACCCCGTGTCCCGACGCAGGGTGGCAGTGACGGCGCCGTGGCATTGCGCAGGAGCGGAGGACGGGGACGGGGCAGCTTGTTCCCGTCGTGCTGGAAAGCCGGGGCGAGCAGCAGTGCCCGGGGCGCCGCGCTCTGCCTCGCGGCTCGTCCCCCGGCGTCAGGCCGGCGCGGACCCGCGGCTGCTCTCCCTTTGCCCCGCCGCCTTCCCCCTGCCGATCCTCCCGCACGCCCCAGGCCCCGCTTGGCCTGGGCTGCCGCTGGCCTCCGAGCTCGGCACCGCAGCCCCTGCCTGGCCACGGCGTCACTTTGCTCCTGCCCGCCGCACGCAGGGACCAGCCTCCCAAGTGCCCCTAAACGTCCCTTTTTCACCCGGACCCCTCTGGACCTGCTTTGACCCGCAGCCTGGGGCTCAGCTGCTGCCCACACCACAGTCCTGGAGAGCTGCCTTTTACTCTGCATTTTCCAAAGCAACTTCCCCCTTCTGGGGTGGGTCTGCAGGACACACGTTCCTAGGGGCCTCTCAAGCTGCATTTGCTGCCCACAGTGCCCACAGGTTGGAGCTGCTGATACCACCAAGAACATCCCGATGCCTCTCACTTCCAGCCTATTTCCGTGCCCGGCTTCCCTGCCCTGCAGGCAGTTTCCAGCTGCATCCCGAGGGGAAGCTGGGCTCCGTCGTCACCAGCCGGAGTGTGCCCAAGGAGGGCGAGTTGCAGCGGGGAACTGGCGCCGCTCTCCCCTCATCCTCACCCAGGCCCCYGGGCGAGGGAAGGAGCGGCCGCCTCGACGGCCCCTGCGGTGCTCCCACATCCCGTCGGGAACGCAGAGCACAAACCCGCGAGGGCAGCAGAGCCCAGAGGTGCCACATGGTCCTGCCCAGCCCAGGCCGGCGCGGAGCCCCACGGTGCTGCGGGTCACCCCTCAGCCCTGCCCGCGGAGCCGGTGCCGGTTTCCGTGGGGTTTGGGAAGCTCTGTGCTGAGTAAGCAGGATGCCAGGCTGTGGGAAGGGCACCTGCAGCCTCAGCTTCGGGAGCGCCTTTCTGCAGCAGCCCGCACGGTCGCTCCGGACAGGCAGAAAGCTCCTTGGCCGCCAGCAGAGCATCCCATCATCACCCGCACTTGGGTCGTCCGTGACGGCTCTCAAAAGCTCGTGACGGAACAGGACGGAACCAAGGAAAGGAAGAGGAGCCGGCGGGTTAGCCCCGTGTGCTCGCAGCGCCCGGCCGGGGGTCCGTCCGGGGACGGAGCTGCCGCAGTCCGTGTGAGCAGTCTCGGAGCATTCCCAAGGAGCGCTCCCTCGCCAGGCTCGCAGCGGCACGACAGCAGCCTCGGCGGGGCCTCGTCTTTCCCATGCCAGAAGCAGCCCAGCGTGCGGCGCTGCCCATACAGGCCCAGCCTGCACACGGGGCAGGTCGGCACGGGAAGGGAGAGCCGGGACCAGCTCCAACCTCCACCTGCTGCGGCCTCCCCAGCGGCACCGCGTCGGGCGCCTCGTCGCTGCATCACGACACCCTCAGCTGGGAGACGGAAGGTTTAGTATTTGCGTGGGGTCCTTCGTTAGCCTCCCGTGACACTGGGCACGGCCGTCACCTCCCACGGCACGTCATTCTAGAGCCCCTGCAGCAGCCACCGCTTCCGGGGCTGTCTGCACTGGCTCTTCCTACAGCAGGAGCCCAGCACTCCCTTTCCTGCCCTCTGGGACGTGCTGGCTCCATGGAAAAGGGGTCCTGCTTGCATAAATAACAGAGCCCCGTGCCAAGGAGCCGGTGGGTGCTGGAAAACCCCTGCTCGTTCCGCTGCGCCGGTGCCCGCGCAAAGGAAACACCGTCGGAGGAGGCGAGGAGGACGCACCGCTTCGGGAGGCTGATGGGAAGCGGAAGGACAGCGGGTGGGAAAGGATCCGGCGCTCRTCCCAGGCTGCCCAAGGCGCCGCGGCACGAGCCTGGAGGTGACAAAGCGGCAGTGCCACCCAAGGCACGTGCCTGCYGTGCCCTGCATCGGGCCTGCCCCGTGCGCACAGCTCGGCCTGGCCCAGCAGCTTCCCCAGCAAGCCCTCGCTGCCCGGACTAAGAATCCCTCCAAAGGAGAGCTCACACTTCCAAGGGGCTTTCTACTTCCCTAAGCAGGCGGAAACAGCACCAGGACAACAGGCGCCTCTGACACGACAGGGCTGGAGCCGCTTGTGTTCCCATGGCATTTCCGAAGAGCTGCAGCATCCGGAGCTGGCGGAGCAGCAGAACGCAGGTGGGGATCTCAGCTGCACCATCTGCTCTCTTTGCTTATCTGTTCCTGGAGGCTCCTGGAAGCTCCGTGCCAGGAACCCGCTCAGTTGTCAGCTCCGTCCCTCCCCTTCTGCGTCTCGCAGGGCCCGAGCGGGCTCCCGTCGCTGCTCCCCCGCCCCACGCTCTTCCCTCCGGCAGCGGGGACGGGGCTCGCTGGGCTTTCCAATGCCAGCGCGTCGCCTTCGCCAGCTTTTAGCCAAGGCAACATTTTACAAACATTAGCTAATGAATCTTGCCCATTTCCATGGGCGCAGCTGCCTGTGGGGGCTGGCGGCTGCCTAATCGCGTCGTTAAAGCGAAGCGGAGCCCTGAGTCAGAGCCCAGCCGCTYCCGCGGCCCGGCGGGGCAGGGGTGGCCGGGCTGCCTCGCGCCGCGCTGGCACCTCCTGCTTCCTCCTGTGGGAACAGGCTTAAGCGATTCCATGTGCGGATGCGGTGCTGAGAACGCCAACAAAGCCTGAAACCCTCCTCCGGTGCCCGAGGAGGGGCCCCAAACGCAGCCTCCCTGCGCCCAGCCTGCCCTAGGCCGGAGCGGTCCCTCCCTCCCACCTCCCGATTCCGGGGGGTCCCCAGGCCCATGCGCATGGCGGCCTTTGGGAGAGGGAGACGCTCCAGGTGCTGTGTCTGCCTGCTGGTTTCCTGCCCGGGATGCAGCTCGGGCAGCTGGAGCAGCGCGAGCTCCTTCCCACCCGCTGCAGCCCGAGCTCCTTCCCACCTGCTGCAGCCCGAGCTCCTTCCCTGCCCGCTGCAGCCCGAGCTCCTTCCCTGCAGCTCCGGGACGGCTCCGGGGCCTCCAGCCCCCCTTGCACGGCCCTGGCACTGGCACAATGTCCTATGCGAGCCCAGCGCCGAGGGGCGGCGAGGCGATGCCCAGGTCTCTTMCCGAGCTGCACGGCTGGTTCCAGCAGCGTGGCGGCCCTGTCACTGACATGACCTGCACCCAGACGGGCAGGTTCGAACTCGGCCCCGAGGCAGAAGTGCTGCAAACGCTCGGAGTTCAGTCCTGTGAACGCTCTGCACCCGGTGCTATACACGCGCYGTGGGAGACGGCTGCTGCTGTTTGCGTTCGCCCTCGAGCTGAGCGTGCAGAAAGCGAACGTCCCGGTTACTGGAGCAAGGCACGGGAAGAGCAACAGGGCCCTCCGCGCGCGATCCGCCAGCGCCAAAGGCAGCACGAGGATTTTTCCTAGCTTTGCTCATCACACATCGTCCAGGCAGAGTCAACAGACAGAGCGAGAGTGCCGGAGCCAACCCCTCTGCAGGGCCAGCTCCGGCGGTGACTCACGCTCACGCTGCCTACACAGCATCAAAGGAAGCCTCTGCTGTACCCGCTGCTGGCTTTTAGCCTCAGACGCCCAGGGCTGGCCACCCCTCTTCTCCTACCTGCCTGTTGAAGTCTTCTTCATTCTCCATCCACATGTACTCTGCAAAAGGGTTGCTCTCCTTCTCATCGTGCCCGTTCACTACTTGGTCCTCCTTGGATTTGGGGCTGGATGTTGTGGTGTTGGCAACGTCGGAACCATTCATCATTACGGAGTCTGGGGAGGAGAAGAGCAGGGTGAGGGAGCAGGCGCGGCCGGAGGGCCCGCGGTGCCGATACGGCGAGCTGCAGCAAGCTGCTGCCCCTTCACGTCCAGCGTTTGGGGCAGCCAGGGGCAGTCTGCGCGCCTGGGCTCACAGCAAAGGGATAATCGGGGCAGCGTTCCCCGGGGGGAGCCACGAACTCGCATGGATTTCGTTTCCAAAGGGCTGCCTGGGAAAAGGGCCGGGTCCCAACAGCTGTTGCACTCCGTAGCCTTGGGATCCTTCCCAGGCTCGGRGCTATCACGGGACTCTGGTGTGTCCGTAGCTTGTTTTCCACACCCAGCTGCAGCGGCGCTGGCAGCACCCCCGAGGCGCCGGCGCTACGAGCAGGCCCGTGTCCCRCGTGGCCGTTGCTGCTGCCCTCGAGGGCCGTGCTCCGGGGCCGGATTCTCTCCAGAGGCTCCCTTTGCCCTCGGCTGGCGCCCCYGGAGCGAGCTCCCGCTAGCCCCAACGGAGCCACGGCGGCAGGAATGCCTGTGCCAGCCAGCAGCCCCTCCGACCGCGCGACGGGAGCAGACGGAGGGAGGGACACGGAGAGGTTAATGAGACAGAGACTCAGCCGAGACGTGCAGACTGCRGCATGTGGGAGCAGGAAGCAAACACGGGCTTCAGAATCAGCGAGACGCTGTTGAGAAGTCAGAACAGGATATAATTAGGTCCAGGTTTATGTTCTGCTCGTCACTGGTGAAGCCCTGTCTGGCCCCGAGCTGCATCCCGTTCCAAAGCGCGCGCTGGAAAACAGGGTTTCTTTGGAAGAGCGACAGGTCTGGGCGTGCTTGGTSTGGAGGAGGCGCGGGGCAGGGGAAGCCGCAGAGCACACGGGTCTCACAACAACCTCCGGGAAGCAAAAGGCCTTGCAGAAAATCGGCCTGTTGCCCTCACAGACATCAAAGGTGTTTGTCCTTTTACAGGAGCAGAAATTAGGGGTTTTTGTGGGGGTGGAGGGGGGTGATGGAGACTGGGGAGACACTGCAGGGGACAAGGGGCACAGATGCCCTTTGTGGGGAGCAGGGAGACTTGTCCCCTCCGGGGCTTCATGGAGCAGTTACTGAGGAGCATCAAGGTTAGTCCTGGTGTCCTTAACCCAGGTTTCGGAGCAGGGAGACAAACCAGGCGGCCTCCCCAGTCCCTGCAAGCTCCATGGGAAGCAGAAGATCCTCCGATCTGCAGCGCCCAGGGCAGTGAGTGACACCTCGGGCACCTCTGCCCCTGCGCTGGGGCATCTCCCAGGCCCTGCAGGGCAACCAGGGCCACCAGCTCCCCTCCTGCCCTAGGCCGGACCTCCAAAGCTCTTTCCCAGTAACTAACGCAGCCTTTTTTTGCAGTGGATCATTCCTATTTGCAGGGGGAATCCTGCGCACAAGCGCAGCACGGTTACTGTGTAGAAAGCAGAGGTGCTCGGCCCCGGAGCAGCGAGGCCGTAGGGGCCGGGACCGGCCTGCGGGCGGCCTTGGGGCCGGGCACAGACACGGGTCACACTCGGGCAGCCTTCGCCATCTCCCGAGGAGGAGGAGGAGGAGGAGGAGGAGTGCTCGGCTCTGCCTATGACAACGTGCGCGGTGCCAAAGCCAACACGGCGTCTCTCCCGTGGCGATCGAGGCCGCTGGGCTATAGATAGCACCAGCGCGGTGAAGGCGTCGCAAGGCAGACCGAGGAGGAGGGGAGCTGCAGAGCGAGCAGGGGGCCGCTGCCGCGTCGGAGTCGGGRAAGCACCCGGCAGCAGCGGTGCTGCAGGAGCCCCCAGCGCCCGAGGCGCCGGCAGGTTGCTGTCCCAGCAGAGCAAGCAGGCCGGGGCAGCTCCCGCGGGCCGCCATGGTCCTGCTCGGAGCCGTCGGTCCCCAACACGCGGTCCCCAACACGCGGTCCCCAACACGCGGCCCCCGCGGGTGACGGCCCCTCCCGGCCCGTGGCGCCGCGCAGACACATGGAGGGATTGCAGGTGTTGCCATCGCTAGGACGGGTTCCGCAGGAGGCCGGGGCAGCGCCGGGAGCTCCGAGCGCCGTCAGCATTTTAGGGGCGGTTTTTCCAGCCCTGGTGGTGGGAGGCTCCCGCGTCCAAGCCCTCTTGCCTCTTCCTAAAGAGGCGGATGGAGCTACGGAGAGACGGGACAGCCCAGAGAGTGGCTGGCTTGGGGCAGCTCCAGGACAACACGGCTGGGCTGCTCGAGCCGGGCAGTGCAAGCCAACCCAAACTGCACCCAAACCAGGGTGCAGCAAGAGTCCAAACCTCAATTTTACAGTCAATAGCCCTTATTTCCTTCCTGACAAGTAGATCCTTTTCCTTCCCCCGATTCTGATCAGTCTTAAACGTGTAACACAGAATACGCCGAGGTCCAAAGCGCAGTCTTCCCCTGCTCTGGGCTCGTGCTGATTCCCATAGCTTCCCCTCCACCTCGGCTCTCCTCACTCGGAGCCTCCGCGGCCGCTCGGGTAGGGGAAACCACCTGGAAGCTGCACATYGGGCAGTGCCCCGGGCTCCCGTGCGGGGTCCAACTCGGGCGCTACAGGGGGTCCCAGCCCGCGGGTCCCCAAAAGGTTGAAACTCGGAGGCACCGCGGCGAGGAGCAGAGCCCCGCGCAGCGCTCCGCACACGGCCCTTCCCCGGCTCCTGGGATGGGAGCGCCAGCGGCAGCACCGGCACTGAGGGCACCCGCTCGACCTCCTGCCGCGGCAGCAGCCGAAGCGAGGAGGGCAGAAGGAGTTTTCGAGCTCGCCGTCCTCCCCGCTCGGTGCGGAGGCCTCAAGGTCACGTTTCGCCCTTATCTGCTGGTGCTGGGAACGTGCAAACAGGCTCGGCGGGCGCGGGCACTCGCGGCCCTCGCTGCGTCGTGCCGATGTCCCTTCCCGTCCGGCGAGCACTAACGGGCCATTGAGCTCCAGCCCCGGCCGCCCCGAGGCACATAAACCGCCCCGCCAGCGGGGGCAAACGCCTTCCACGGTGCCGCTCTGCGGGCTGTCCGAGGCGGGCTCGGTGCGCGCCTGGGGCCGCGCGTCATTTACCCGGGCGGCTGGGGCAGCGCTGCAGCCGCGAGTCTGCTCACACGTGTCCAGGCACACCGAGTTCGGGCAATTCCGAGACGCTGCTGAGCCACCCTGCAGYGAACGCGGCTCCGAGCCGTGCGTCTCCCGGGAAAGCGCGTCCTCGCACGACGAAGGCTCCGCAGGTTGGCTTCCCCTTTCACCTCCTGCTGCAAATGAAGTCAGTAAAGAGACGGTCTGGAAGCTGGGCCTGGCTCCCAGGGAGACGGGTGCAGAGCACGGAAAGCACGTCCGGGAGCCGCAGCCACGCAGAAGCTCCGCTCCGGGACGCAGCCAAGCCCAGGAATTACGTGCTGCGGCGCCCTGCAGGACGGGAAGCGATCCTGTGAGGTCCAGGCCGGTCTTCATAAACATTTCCAGGGTTGCTTAATGCTCCAGGGCCTGCCTGGAGCTGGGAGGGGGGCCTGCAACAGCCGCATGAAACCACACTTGGGGAAACGGATACAAACGGCCCATGCCCTGAAAAGAATCCCGCTTCTTTTAAAGAGGTTGGAAACGCTACTGCGAGACACAGGAGAGGGACCCGTGGCGCTGCAGCAAGCCGGGGACACAGGAGCCTCCAGGTGTTTCCTGCCTGTCCCCTTCCTCCCGTGGGGTGACGCTAAAGCTGCTGCTCAGACGTGCCGAGCTCTGCAGGGCACGCACAGAATTTGTATTTCTGCCCCATTCCTGCTCTCCTGCTTACAGAGAGGCTGTTTTATCGCTGGGCCCGATGCTGCCTCCCTGGGGAGGCTCTACACTCCTCGCAGGCGACCCACGAAACCGTTTCCTTCCCGTTTTCCTTCCCCGTTTCAGTGGGGTAACGCGTGGGAAAGAAGCGGCGTTGGGCAAGGCAAGGCCGGGAAGAACACGAGAGGTGAATCCCGCCCGGGAATCCTGTGGCAGCCGCTCCTGCCCCCGCGAAGGCTCCACGTTCTTCCAGGGATTCCTCCGCCGAGGCCCCCAAAGAGTTAAGGGGAGCCGCGCGGGGCCGGGCGCTTGGCTCACGCCAGGACGGAGGGGCCTCCTCGTCCTCCCCAGCGTGGTGCTGGGGAGCCGAAGCTGCCGCCCGGGCGGGAGTTCCCAGCTCGCGGCTCTATAAATAGCCTTGGGAATGGTCCCGCTTGCAGACAAACAGATCATGTGCCGAGAAAGAGCACCCTGGGCTGCCCAAAATCGGGCACTTTCTGCTCGGTCTGCTTTTACAGGCGCTGGTCTTCGTGCCTGCCGCGTCCTCCTGTGCAGGGGGGAGCCCCGGCGAGCAGCGCCCGAGGGGCCGTCCCTGCTGCACGCCCGGGGTCCTGCCGGCGAGAGACCCCGTCCCAGCCCGATAACTAACGTCACGACGCTCCGGCTGCAGGCTGTGGRGTGCTTGTATGAGAAGGAAGCCCTCATTTTTCCCCTGGACTAGCGCAGGAGCGCGTCGCGCGAGGGAAGCGCCCGAGAAGCCGCTCGGGCCCTCGGAGGAAGGCCCCGCCTGTCGCCAGGACCTCCCTGCACGCCCACGCTCGTGACACACCTTCAACCCGAGCGGGGCAGAGCAGGGGCCGCCTCGGGGCCAGCGCAGCAGCCGGGCACACGCGGCCGTGCCTTCCCAAACAGCCTCTCCGAGAGCGCGGCGCTGCCAGGGCAGCTGCTCGGGCAAGGAGGGCTGGGAATTGCTGCGGGCTCTCCAAAGCGGCCAGAGGAGCCGCGTGTTTACTGCCCTCCTCTTCCAGGGGATCCGGTTTCCCTGGTTGCACAAAGCGCGCGCCGGCAGCAAACCCCGCGGTGCTCTGGGCACGTCACCTCAGGGTCCTCGTGCGCAGAGCCCGTCCTCAGGCTGCCCCCCGCTGGGGGGACGCCCCCTCCTTGCCGCACGGGCCCCTCGCCCACCGCAGCAGCCCCGATCCGCCTTGGCAGACAAGGCCCCTGCCCCCAGTTGCACCTCTCGCCTCCGGCCGCAGCGACTGTCCCGGGGCCCTCGTGCTTGGCCAGATGCCCCAGTTGGGGCGGCTGCCCCTTGGGCTTCCACCACGAGCCCCTTCCCTGCTCCGAGCCGCAATCCGTGGGGAAACCCGGAGCTCCTGCAGGGCCGCCAGGCAGCGCCGGCCCGGCCCGCAGGCCGTCACCGCCGGAACTCGCGGGGCCGCCTCTCCCCGGGCGGGCACCTCGTCGCTCCTGTGCCCGCGCGGCAGGTCCCGTTCCCAGGGCGCCGGGCTGGCGAGGAGCTGCAGCCCCGCAGGAGCCACGGCAGCCTCGCTGCCGCCCTGCGCTTYGGTTGGAAAGCTTTCCCGAGTCTTCTGCTCCAGCCTGCACCTCTAACGTTCCTGTGCCAGCGTGGCCTGCACTTCTGATGCATTCAGAAATTAGTTTCACAGTTAATATTCCCGTCCTGTGCGTGCTGTGTGATGCTGCYGCCCCGCTGCAGCAGACGTGGAGCCTCCCCTTTCCATCCATCCGCCGAGGAAACGGGTCCCGTTCCCACCGCCAGCCTGCGGGATAATCTCATCCTCTGCTCTTAATCCGCATGTACAGGAACAATCCCCACTTTGTTTGGAYGCAAAACGAAGCGCAGCCAGACCCCTATGTCGCTTTAAAAGCAGCAGGTACCTGCATCGCACCCGTCTGAACCACTCCTGCTGTGCCCCAGAGCGCTCAGACACCMGATTTCCCCCTGGGCCTCCACGCTGCTCCTCAGCTACACTTGATCTCGGGCAGGGAGGCCACGCGGTGCTCCGCTCCGCACTCTGGAAACGCGGGGCAGGCAGGAGAACCTGCGCAGCCTCGAGGCGCTGCTCTGCGGGGCCCGGAGCGGGGCCGTGCCCGGGTTCTCGACAGGCCCTATACGAAAGCCCCTTTTCCAGAGCGACRCGTGACGCCTCACCGGGGGCAACTCCTGCAGGGACATCCAGCGAGGTCAGCGCGGCTCCCGCCGCTCCC
>PTEX01000084.1:2846697-3074544 GCA_003342815.1 Eudromia elegans | reverse complement strand
ACGGTGAGTGCCGGCGGTGGGGGGGGGGAACCCCGGGGGTCCCCCGGGCTCTGTCCTTCAGCGCCCAGGGGTGACTCCGGGCGGCTGCAGCCATGGGGACGTCCCTGGGTGGCTGCGGAGCTGCCCTGGGACGGGTCCCCGCGGGGCCGTGGGGTGCAGGTCGCGATGGCCCTGGGGGCGTCCCCGGCGTGTGTGAGCAGGGCACTGCGCGCTGAGCCAGGGTGACGCCTTTCCCCGGCCAGGGGGTCACCCCTGGGTGTCCCCGCGGTGGCCGTGCCCAGGTGGCCAAGCGGCTGTCCTGGGTGGCCATCGGGTGGGTGTCCAGGTGGCCTTGGGGATGGGGCTGCCCTTGGTGGCACTGTGGCCACCCTGGTGGCCGTGAGGCACAGCCTTGGGGGTCACCCCACCGCTGGGTGGCCCTGGGGAGTGGCCCTGGCTGGTTGTGGGGCTGCCCTTGGTGACCATAGGGTGATCCTGGCAGCTGCAGGATGCTCCTTGGTGGCTGCCTCGGTGTCCATGGGGTGACCCCAGTGGCCACGGGGTGATCCTAGTGTCCATGGGGTGATTCCCGGGGTGATTCCCGGGGCATTTCCAATAGCCACAGGGTGATTCCGATAGCCGCAGGGTGACCCCGGTGGCCACGCTGGGATCCYGGTGGCGGTGCCCCCCAGGACACGGTGTCCCCATGCCCCGGAGCCGCACTCCAGGACGAGCTATTTCCGTAGGCGCCGTCAGGGGCCGGGAACGCCGCCGCTGCCCCCGCCGGCGCTAATCCGGCCACGGGCGCCAGGGCCGGTGCCCCGGGGCGGCGCTGGCTCCGACCGCGGTGCCTCCTTGTATGGGCGAGCGCTGCGCGGCGCCCAAAAATAGTGGCCAATAGCGCCCAGAACGTGCGGCCGGGCTGCGCTCCGGGGCCCGCAAACGGGAACGCCGCCTGGCAGTGCTCCCAGCACCCCGGCTCCCGGGATCCCCGCGTCCTGGCTCCCAGGATCCCCATGTCCCAGCTCCCGGGATCCCTGTGTCCCAGCTACCAGCGGCCTGGCTCCCGGGATCCCCGTGCCCTGGCTCTCGGGATCCCAACTCCCCGGCTCCCAGGATCCCCGCACCCCGGCTCCCAGCATCCCAGGATCCCCGCGTCCCGGCTCCTAGCGCCCCGGCTCCCAGGATCCCTGTGTCCCATCTCTCAGTGCCACCAGCTCCCAGTATCTCAATCTTCCAGCTCTCGGTATCCCAGTCTTCCCGCTCCCAGTGTCCCTGCCTCCCAGCTCCCAGCATCCCAGCACTCCCATTCCTCCAATTCCCAGCTCTCCCAGTTGTCCCCAGCAGCAGCTCCGGCTCTGCTCCCCACACAAGTCTGTCCTCCCTGGATACATTCCCAGCCGGAGGGGCAGCGCTGCAGGAAGGATGCTGGTACAGACATACACATACCCACATAAACATACCTATATACRTACACATGTATATATAGGGGGTAATTTGGAGGCCGGGCGTCGCAGGGCGGCTGCTGTCCCCRTGTCCCGCAGATCCCAGCGCCTCCAGCCGCTTGGCCGGCTCAGAGGCACCATCTGCTGGGAGAAGCTCCTGCAGAAGGGCCGGGTTCGCTCCAGAAGCGCCGCTCTTCCCGCCGGGACACAGGAGCAGCAGGGCTGGATGTCCTAGGAAAGCCCCTCGGAGAYGTAGGGGATGTTTGCAGCACATGGGAAACCCCTTCCCACGCTGCTGGGCGCGGGTCTGTCCCGTTGGCYGGTGCGGGGCGACTCCGGAGCCCGTTTGGTTCAGAGGGAACGTGCGGGAAATGCCAGCTCTGAACTGCAGCCTGAGCACTCGCTGGCTCCCGGAGCGGAGCTGCCRGCCCTTTCCAGCGGATCCTGCCCTTCTGTCCTGGGAATGCCTCTCTGGGGGCACCTGTGTGAGCTTTGAGCTGCAATAACATGAGCTGGGATTGCGTGGAGCAGTCGGGACGGCCCGGGATTCCCAGCGCCTTTAGGGAGAGGGGGATGGTGCACCGCGGTGCCAGACGCCAGCCCTGGCTGTGACCCCGGGCTGCGGTTCGGCCGCCGCCTTTCGATCCGAGGGTAAAATGATGGACATCGCTTCCGAGAGGGAGGCCGGGGGAGGCATCCCTGCCATTCCTACGGACGGCTGCCCGAACGCGAGGACACCGAGGCCTGGGCCGCCTGCCCCAGGGAGAGCCCAAGGCGCAGAGCCAACGCTCTGGGAAACGGGTTGGATCGGGAGCCCTGCGCAGCTTCCCGCAGGAATTCCGTGGTGAAAGTGAGGGTGGCATCCAGCGCTGGCTGCAAACAGCTGCCTTGGCCACGGGAGCTCCGTCCTGTCTCGTGGCTCCCGGTTTCCCAACAAGCCGCTGGGAGACCCGCGGGATCGGGGGCCGGGAGACGCCCGCAGGCAGCACCAGCCACCCCGGTAGTTACGTTCCTGGAGGTCCCGGCGCTGCCCACGCCCGGTGCCCCCAGCTCAGCGATGCCCTCGACGGCGGCGCTGCTGTTTGGTGAGCGGGTTGTGAATTCAGCAGCTGGAGGCGCGGAGGGGCAGGACGCCGACGGGGCTCGTGTGGGCGCTCCGAACGCGTCTCCCGACAGGGAGCCGGCACGCTCCGCAACGCGCCTTCCCCACGCGCTTTCCGCTCCTCAGGCATCCCCATCCCGGCTTCGGCCTCACCCCTCCTGTAAACTCAGAGCCGTGATGGCAGAGCACTTGTCAGCGCATCACGCTGGCCTGCCAAGGGCAAACCAGGCACGGGCACGTGGAATGACGTAGCTGTAAATCAGGAGCACGCTGATTCCGGAGCCTGGGAAGCGCCTTTTCCAGCTCTCCCAAATGAGCTGCTCGGGTTCCCTTGCTGGGAATAACAAACGCCTTTGGTCAGTGGAAGGCATGGGCTGCAGGACCTGACAGCACAAGGCACATTCCAGAAGCCAGGACTGTTGGGAAGCCTTAATGTGCCAGCCTTGTAGYGTGCACCTGGAGCAGGCGGGTTTGGAATGGTGTGAGACCCACGGGCGAGTCCGGCTGCGTTGGGAAATCCTGCCCGGGAACCATCCTTGCGGGAATGAAGGCAGAGCGCCCAAGCCGTCCTAGACACGAGGAGGAGGAGAACGAAGGCCCAGCGTCTTCCAGGCAGTGGGAATGGGCGCACGGATCCACGCAGGTCCTGCGCCTCTGTCTGCCGCGCCACCCCTGGGTGCTGCACGGCGCTGCCRCGGCTTCGGGCGGCCCGCGGGTTTGGGTGCGCCGGCAGCGCTCCCGGCCCGCTCCGTGTCAGGACTGGTGTCTGCCATGGCACTTCCAGGAAATAACGTGGCTGCTCTCGAAGGCGCCTGCAGCCCCCCTGCACCGGGATCCTCTGGAGATACCCTGTGGACAGGAGCCGGTGGCAGACGGGCTCCTCRGTGCCAAAGCGTCCCCAGGCCACGTGACAGCGGGGACATCTCTGCAGCCTCCCCTTCCAGCCCTGCCCCAGCTCTAAGGGCCGCAGTCCATGGGGAAATGCTGCACTGGGGGACACGGACCCACTGCACCCCCAGGAAGCGTCTTAGAGGTCCCAGGTTGCTCCCAGCTGCTCTGGGGCTCTGCTGCCCCAAAGCGGGCACCGACCCAGCAAGACCCGAGCTGTGTCCGTACAAATCTGAGCCCTTTGCTCGGTCCCACCAGCCACCAGGAGCGCCCCCGGCCCCGCTCGAGAGCAGGGCACGAGGCAGAGACGCACCAGGGAGCGCAGAGGCAACGCCCCCCCTCAGGCCACGCCGCCAACACAACCCGGGGAAACCAGGCCCAAAACGGGGCCCTGTGAGAGGCCCCCAGCCCAGCCGCTCATGGCACTGCTGGAGAAGGAGGGCAGCACAGCCCACGGCCTTCGTTCCCCTCATTCCCACAGCAAGGGGCAGCGGCAGGTGTCCATAGGACGATAGAGAGCGACAAAAACGGCCCCAAACGCAAAGACCAGGCAGCACGATCCCACCAACCCCGATCCCTGTACTGAGGTAACGGCGCCTCACGCTGACTGCCGCGCTTATATAGCGCAAGGCGCTCCCAGCGTGCTATGCGGCAGGGGCGGGTGTCCTCTCGCGCAGGCGCAGATGGCTGCACTGACGCCAGAGAGGTGATACGCATGCGCCGCTTTGCCCACGAGGGGTCCCGAACCTCCGCCACCTCGCGGGACTTAGTGCGCCTGCGCGCAGAGCTTCTTGCAAACTGTGCGCTTTTACGCATGCGCAGAAGCGGGGGAAGCTGGTCTCTCTGCGCATGCTCGGCAGCACGGCGGCTGCGCACTGAGTCCTCGCCCACCTCCTCAGATGTGCGGAGTTTGTGCGCAGGCGCAGTCGTGCAGACCGCGGCGCATCCCGCTGCGGCCGCCGGTTCGGTTCGGAGCGGCGGCGGCAGCACCGGGAGGAGGCGGCGGAGGAGGCGTAGCAGAGCGGTGCGGCCGGGAGCAGGGCGGTCCTGCCGCAGGTAGGAGCTTGGGGTTGGCTTCCCGCCGCCCGGCCCCGTGTGGCGCAGCGGGGGCTGGCGTGGGCGGGGGGCGCCGCCGCCGCACAAAATGGCGGCCCCGTCAGGGGGGCGCCGCGCGCGTGCTGAGCGCGGCCTCGGGGCTCGTCCGCCGCGGGCCGGCCCCGCTGCGCGCCTCCCGCGAGCCTGGCGCGCCGCGCATCCCCACCGCGTCACGCGCTCGTTGTTCGGTCGCTTTTACCTCTCGTTTTTAGCGTTGTGCCGAGTTGTGTCTCAGTGGAAGCTGCAGCCTCTAATCCCCCCACCTCCTGCCTCASATCCCTCAGATGTCTCATTTCAGACAGATCAAAGCGAAGTTCTCTCTCCTGTTTTGGCTTAGAAGCTGGTTATTAATTGAAGCAGTTTTCCCTCTAGTGGAGAAGTTTGTTATAATCGTCACGTCCTATGGGGCTTCGGATATGGGCAGCAGCTCATTTYTATGCACAAAGCCCCAAACCTCCCTTTTGTGTTTCATCCTTTTGTGTCTGGCCTCTTGGCTTTGGGGCAGGGATCTGCATGGGTTGAAGTAACCATGAAATAGGAACAAAAGCCCTTTTTGCCCTGGGAAAAGCCTGTGTGGCTTTGGCCTGGCTGGGTTAGGAACTAACGCCAGTAGCAAACACAAATGGGAGATTATTTTTCTTGGAATGTAGATGTATGCTTTGTTTCTATAGGAGTTCAGTTGTAATTGTTTTAATAGAGTATTGGGATAGAAACTGCTAAGTTTTTAAAATAAACTTGTCTATAGAATTATTTAAAATGAAATAACTGATTAAAATGCACTTTTGCTTTCTAAATGTCTAAAAKGCACTTGGGTTTATAGCCCAGAACAGCTGTTTAAATGTGTGCTTGGTTCTGAATTACACCCCTGCTTCTGGTACAGGATCCTTCCCTAGGTTTACAAAATATTAAGTTATAAAAATGCTATGAGGTTCGGAGGAGGGTGGATGTACAAGTGAGTAATTGTTTTCCCTATGGAGAAGGTACTTCTCAAAGGCCAGAAATGTGCTTAAAAAAAAAGCAATTGTGCTGGCCTCGAGTGCACAGGGAACCGGGCTGGTTTCGCTCGTGGGATGAAGCAATGCCTGTGGCAGGGTGGGGATCCGAGTGGTTCCAAAACCTGCTGCTCCGGGCTGTGCTGCTGGCTGCTGCTTGTCTCCCTGCTGCTTCCAGCGCCTCCCGCAATCGGCTGTGGGGCGGGATGCAGGGGAACGTCCCAGGTGTTGTGAGTCCTGTTAGTTTTTACCAAGCTATCAGCTGCAACCCGCAGAGCTCTTCTGYGGGTGAAACAGGAAGGAAGCTGAAACGTTTTTGCAGTGTTTCTTATTTAAAGGTAAATACAGTGTTTTCTTATATCTTTGAGATGGAGTTAAATCATGCAAAATGATATGTTTCTGGCAAGCTCTGGGTTAGAAATATTAGTCTTGGCTCTTTATAGGGCCCTTTGGGGCACATCTTCAGGTCAGGTGCCCCGAGCTCTGCCTGCCTCAGGGGTCGTTGCGTGTGTGTGACTGTCTGTGCACATGGAACAGTGTGTAGGATTCGCGCTCTTTCAAAAAGAGGGAAAAAAAGAAAAAGAATAGTAGATTTCTGCAAAGGGTCTGAAATGCCTTGTTTTTGTCGTGGTTTCAGACTTGTTTGCCGAAAGGCTGATCTGTGTGTGTGTTTGTGTATACAYCTGGTGCACTGACCTTGGTTAACACTGCAGCAGAATCTTTTGGGCATATTTCAGTGCAATATGTTACTAGGTATATATCACAGTGTGTTTACGTTTAAGACACTTCACCTGCTGTTATTTTGTTTTATTTTTTTATAAAATGCCTTCCTATTTGAGATGGTTATGTAATGGTTTCTGGCAGTGTCCTACTAACACTTAGCACTAACTTCATGTTTAGCTTGCACAGATAAATAGTTTTATGTGGCAGGGCTATGTAATTGGTTCGTATGTGCACATATATAGAGATAAGCACTTTTGATTTTGACCAGACATGATTCAGGACAGAACTTAGGGCCGATCGCTGTGAACTGGAGTGCTCTGAGCAGCCTGCCTCWTGTTGGGTGATTTTAAGGCAGGAATTAATAAAGTAACTTTCTGACACTGAAGTAAGTCTCAGGCAGCACCAACACATSTTAATGGCTGCAAGACCAGTGTTAGATGCCTTTAAAGCCAACGAGTGATAAACTTGTCAGTTAAATAGCTTTTAATAGTGACTTGCTGCATGTGTCATTTTTTCCCCTCTATATTGCTAAAGAAAAAGCAATATAGAAGCCCCAATGATTTGTTCCCTAAAACTTCAGATTTCTATAGTCTTTCTTGAATTTGTTTTGTCAGTAGACTTTTATTTTTTTGAGTGGTGATTTTTGGTGCTCGAGATGCATGTAATACTATTTCTTTTTTTAGTGAAAGCAGCTTGTTTCTTAAGTTTTTGCAGATGTGGAGGAAAGCAAGAAACCAGTCATCTGCTTTGACTTTTCAAGCTGTCACAGAACGTGTAGCTCATCTGGTATTTCTAGAGCAGAGGACTCACTTATCTCAAACTTGGATTTCGCATATTTAGTGTCTGTAATTTGTGTTGATTCTGTGGGYGTAGCTGGACTGGCAGGGGCTGAGAGCTCCAATTCAGCCATGGTTTCTTCCTGGGTTTTCAAGCAGTGGATCGAGGTATTGTGGCAATTACTTTATTTTTGTTCTGTTCATGTGCTGCTGCTGCTGCTGTGTGCCTCGTGTTTCATGTTCAGATTGCATGAAATGGCTATGACCCCAAATTACCTTGCTGTCCACGCAAACAGTCTTCTCCTTATTTATATTTTGAGTTTCCTGGTTTACCATTGCTCTTTGTGTAGTGACAATATTGGCTGTGGGGGACTACTTGTTTAGGAATAGTGTTTGTCTCTGCGCAGCACTTGCCTTCCAGAAATGTCATTGCTTTGCAGCCTAATCTTTACACAACTGCTCTGGGATTTGTGTGTAGCCGGGGAAAGTTAGGCCTGCTTAGAGAGAGACAAATAAGCAGAAAATTATGCTTTTGTGGATTTTGCTAAACTCCATTGTCCGATTAAGCTTTCCCTTGTGATTAGAGAAAGCAGCTCCCAGCATCGCCAAACCTTTACCTTAAGCCTCCTATTTTGTTGACTTTTTTTTTGTGTTGCATGACTGTTTCCCCTCATCTAACCCCACGAGCTTGAATTCAGCAATATTGCTGGTCACTGCTGTGTTTCCTTTTTCTCTTTGTGGAATATTTGCATGAGATCTCCTGATCAGCAGAACTGCCAGTACTTAATACTGTGACTGCAGCTCCCTATATTCTTAGCAGAGAGTTTATTCTTGTGTCTGCATCTTGGCTTGACTCCAGATTTGTTCGATAAATTCAGCTTTGTTAACTGCCCTCTCTGTCACTTCAGTCAGCATTAGCTGTGCACCAAGAGGCTCCAGAAACAGATTATATCGAGTTTTAAAATGTAGACCAGTTAGTTATCGCTAATACTTAGAAAGGTCGACAATGGTTTGTTGAGTCCTAGGGTACGCCTTGCTGTGCTCCCTACCCTAGGAAGGCAGCCAAAAGGTGTTTACTGGGCAACTGGGATTAGGAGGGGGAAGGCTGGACATCCTCCCTGCTGTTGGGTTGCTGTCATCTGCTGTCACACCCACCTCCCTGCTTGTCATTGCCACTTTTTTTTAACCTTATAATTTTAAGTTGTCTAGTGTTGGTGTTGGTCCTGTTGAATCCTTGAGCTATCAGTGGTATCAGTCTCAACAATCCCATATCTCTCTATAACTTGTCCCTTTTTATCTCTCCAGACATTGTCAGAACTCATTCTTGCAGCTTAGCAGGTTTTTTGACCTTTGAAACACAGACAAGTGGTCTCTCCGAGGACAGGAAGATAGAACTGGTTGCAGCTTGGTCTGGCCACGTTCTCAAGGCAGGGAAGGTGCAGGACAATCACCATGTGAGCAAACTGAGAGCTCTAGTGTGAAAGATGGTAGCCAGAACTTTCAATTTACCCATCTGGAATGGGGAACTTTGCAAAATGCACTGAGGGTGTTGAACAGAAAGCTGGGAAAAACATCATTTGGCTCTTTTTTTTTTAATGTTACTTGAAAGTTTTGAGTTACAAGGGCTTTTTCAGGAGCCAACTAAGCACATCTGTCTTTGGGGAATTTTGCCTAATTTTCATTTGCTTGTGATTAAGTATCAACCTGGCCTTGCTTGGCCAGTGCTGCAAGAAGTTCTAATCAAGAAGTCACTGCACCAGGAGAAGTAGTTTACAAGTTTGCAAAGACATCCCAAGCAAAGTCTGTTTGAAAGAAGAAATTGAAAATCTGGAGTGAAATGTCCAGGCTGTTGTTTTACAAAGTGGCATAATGTTGGGATTGCTTAATCTTTCAGTTATTTGCAGCATTTTTTTTCAGAAAGGTCTGTTGTGAAACCTGGCTGTTTAGGGTTTCACTGCTCGCTTACTGCTATGCAACTGCTTTCTGGATGCAAGAGGATAATTGCAGCATGCGACTAGCTCAGTGCAAATGCAGTTCAAACACTTAGCTTCCATTTGCTGTTATTTGAGATGCAGTTAGGGCCAACTGACAAGGTAGATGATTTCCTGGATGTATCATCTCATCTCCTGTATATTGACCTCACTTTCTGACCTTACTAGAGTCCTGGGTATTGCTTCATTACAGACGGGTTTCAGGGCATTAAGAACCATAGAGCACAAGGAAGGCTGGTTTTTAGAAATTGGGCTTTGAGGTTACTTCGCTCATGTTTCGAATATCTTCATGAACTAGCCTTTTATTTGCAATTGTCTTTTGTATATTGTCGATCCATCACTGTGATGGAGAACCTAAAAATCTTACTTTTAGAAATAAATTCTTCCTATCTGTTATCTTATTTTGCTGGCTCAGGAAAGGAGCTTTAAATGGTAGAGTGACTTGTCTTTTCTGCTTACATGGAGAGACTCTCAGTCCATGTTTTCTGAAACTGTAACTGCTGAGAAAGTGTCTCATGCTCCTAGTGCCCAGCAACATTTTCTTCTGAATCTTTTTTCTAGTTTTTAGAGGATGAGTTAGAAAGCCCYGTGCTACCATATACTGAAGAGACTGTAAGGTTTTGTGGATTGTTGCTGAGAAAAATCTCCATTTCTCTATATTATTTAGCCAACGTGTCTGATAAAACTACATTAGAGCCCTGACAAAACCATTAACTCAAAGTTTCAGGACGTGGAGAAATGACATTAACTTACAGAGTCTGTAGTACTGAGTATCAATTGTTATTATCAGTATTAGGTACTGTTGGGCACAGGGTATTTGTACTTCTGGTCTGGTTCAGTAAGGCAAAATTTGTGTGTTAAATACCCTAAGTAGATTTTTTAAAAAATTTTTGAATACTATTACTAAATCATAGATTGGGGAAAAGTTATCTGCAAGTTTCACATAGAATAGTCATTGAGAAGCAAAACAAAATTCATCTGCTGTGCTGAATAGGTTATTCCAGGGATGCACATGGGCTAAAGTGGCTATGTGCTTGGAATATATTCCCTGTTGAATAGCATCATAGGAGTGACAGTTGTCATAACAATTGTTATAAAACGAAAGGCATCTCAGAATCATCTGATATCAGATGACCAACGCAGTACGCTAGTTGTCTTTTTCTTCTTACTGCTGCCTATCATCTGTGACTTTGTTAATGAGGCTTGAACTCCGCAAAGAGGTTTGCAGAGCTTTATAACTTGTTTCCTAATCTACACAACTAAGACTCCATTTGGCCCACTCCATGCTAATTTTTAAGTGTTTTCTACTAATGTATTCTTGGTTTTGTTATGGATGACTTCTATATCATTTTCTCCCAAGTGTTTCCCAGGTTAATGGGATGAGCTTTTTGTTGAGAGCTGTAGGAAAGAACAACTTTGAAAGACCAGAGACCACTCTGTGAATGTTTGGATAATTGTCTGCTTTGAAATGTTGTAGAATAAGCTTGGGATAGCATGCAGATACCACTTGCATGTGATTAACGTGCTTCTGGAAGAAGGGATATTGAGTCCGATGGGACTGTCCCCTTTACGATGACTCCCTGTGTTTTTTGTGGTGAAGAGGAGGTGTGAAGTTTCTGTAGCTACTTCTCCTCCTTGGGCTGACTTCAGGTTTTATGTAGCTAAAATAATTACCAGTGGAACTTACGGAGATGTTTCACATACAGGTAGTGACAAAACACAGAAATTGATCCTTAAAAACAGAAACTCTTACTTGTATGTGGCTTTCAGCTTTCAAGTAATGTTTTTGGTTGTTGTCTGTTGAACTGTGGTTCTCAAACTTAAGACCTTTAACCTTTACAAGTTACAAACATGAGAAAGCACCTCCATTTACTTTTTTCCTTTTTTTTTCCTTTTTTAAGTCAGCTTGAGTGAACTTCAAACCTCGATGCTTCAGAAAAACAGCAGGCAAGCTTAAAAGCAACTAGGAACATCTACAAGCTGTGTTATGGTCATACTTAGTGGAATCTAGCAAGGTTCATTGAAACCATTGGAACCATCAGATTATCCAGTTTCAGGAGGCTGCGCATTGATAAGGGTGGGAGTTAAGGACCTCTTGGGGTTCTTCTGAACCCTCCTGGTTTTGGGGCCTTGCAAATGCAGGCAGAACTGTGCAGATGAGAKGTCTTGCTTTGAAAGAGCTCCTAAAGTTTGTACATCCACGTGAAGAACATGTTTCTGAAGCTCTGTCRTATTTCATGTTTCATTAGTCTGGGCCTTGCTTCATTTTCTTTTCCTGTATTTATATGTTCTTTTATCACCTTGCAGGACTGAATTTCAAGTGGTTTCAGCTGAAATAAAAGATGGTAGTTTCCCTTGCCATTGTGCGTGTTTTATTCTTGAACATGAATGGTTTCAGTTTTTATCTGATTTTACACCTTTTTATTTGAATTACTATTTGAAGATCTTGCCTTTAACAGCTGGGAAAGAAATTTTCTAGCCACAAAACTCAAAATTCCATTTGTCACACCCTTTGAATACTTTCAGAGTATAGTAGCTTACCCCTGAGAACAGTCATGGGAGTGCCTGTTCTGTAAACTTACCCACTGCCTTCAAATTGATTCCACAATGACTTAACATCGAAGCTGGGGCTGTTTTGAATTTTCTACATAATGATTTCACATAATTCATTCTCGTAAACGTTTGGAGATGTTTCTAATACTTTGGCTTGCTGCTCATAAAATAGCTTTGAATTTAAAGAAATATGAAGGGTTGTCACTTARAATTAAATTGCCAGTTTATTTAGAAAATAACCTAGAAAAATATTGTGCAAGTTTGAACTTTTTGATAAAATTATCCGATGGGTATGATTTAATGCTGCAAAAGAAAGTGGTCATGTTGAAGAGAATATCAAATTGAAAAGTATCATTTAAAGCTGCCATTGAAGTACGATTTTATGACCTCACATGTTTTTCTCACTGGCTATAGAATCCACTGCGTAAAGTAGGTGAAAAGATAAAATAATCTAATACTTGTCTTTTAACTTTCAGCTTTGTGTTATTCTTGGAAAGTTTCGCACCACTTGTGAATTCCTTGAACCTTGGCCTTGCGAGGCCACTTCTGTTGGGCCCTCCTCCTTTACAGCTTGCACAAATTAAGACCCAGTTGGCTCTTCAGCAATTGACCTCAGTTGCTACAAACGGTTCTGCAGCTCCCTATGCTTTGTTAAATCAGGCGTTTCTGAAAATCGCGATGTTTAGCCCTAGAGGAACTTTACCTCAGAGGCCGAGAGGACCTAATCCAGCTGGCACAAAACCTCAAGGCTCCTTTAGGGGAGGGGGCACGGCAGGTCTGCAGAGAAAGCCCGCTCCTGGAGTGCCTCAAGGGATCCCACCGAGATTTTTGGGACAGGAAACGTTTCAGTGGACGGGATTGCAGAGAACGAATGTTCAGGTAACTCAGCACAGAGCTGATCCGAGACAGGTAAAAGAGAAGATGAACCTCCGCCAAGAGCACAAGGGAGAAGGTCGTGTGAGTCGCTGGGACAGCAGCCCCTGCGCAGCTGGTGGGACAGCYGGGCAAAAGCAGTCTGCTCCAGCACGGATCACGGAGCAGAATTCCAGTACCCAGAACCGGTACACAACGGAAAGCGCCTCCAGCATTTTAGCRAGTTTTGGGCTGTCCAATGAAGATTTGGAAGAGCTCAGTCGCTATCCAGATGACCAGCTAACCCCTGAGAACATGCCACTGATCTTGAGAGAGATAAGGCTTCGTAAAATGGGTCGCCCATTGTCCGCCTTGCATCCTCGGAGCCGAGGGAAAGAAGCAGTTGGCAATGTGAGTGGTCCAGCAGTCAAGAGTAAAGTGATTGATTATGGTCACGAGAGCAAATACGGTTACACTGAAGATCCTCTTGAGGTGTGTGTTTATAATCCTGAAGTACCAACTGAGGATCCTCTGGAAGTGCGTGTCTATAATCCCGAAGTATGTAGTGGAGAGAACAGGGAAGACTTCCAACGGGACCAGAGTATGTCCATGGGTGTCCCGCAGTCTAGTGTGACGTGTAACACAGCGTTTCCAGTTGAGGAGTTAATGAAACAGATGTGTTTCCAGAATGAGTCTTCCAATAGCCGCTCGTTCTTTCCATCGGAGGCGCCTGGGAACGTGTCCGGATTGTGCGCAGCACCCGGCGGGCTCCCCATGGTGAAGCCGGTGTCTCAGCCTGCGGTTCCGCCGGTCATCCCACCGATGATGCCACCTGTAATGCCACCCTTGGCACAGCCGATGCCACCCGTTATGCCGCCTCTCGTCCAGCAGCCTGTGACCCAGCACGTGATGCCCCCCCTGACCCAGCCACCCTTTTCAGCTGAACTTCTTGCAGCTGTAAGCCAGCATGAGAGAATTCAGCAGGAATCGGGGATGAGCCAGGCCGGTGCCCAGGGCAGCTCAGGAGTGGGACAGAAGCCCTTCCAGGCGCAGGCTGAAGGGCCCCTCAAGTCTCCTTTCGCACTTGTGAAAGCATCTTGGCCTCCTGTGTTCCCCCAGCCCGATGCCCAGAAGATTAAAAGGTTGCCCACTCCCTCGATGATGAATGACTACTATGCTACATCTCCAAGAATATTCCCTCATATGTGTTCTCTGTGTAACATTGAATGCACTCATATGAAGGTGAGTGGCTTTCAAAGATTATTGCCTAAGCTTGTATGCAGCATCTTACCTTCTGCAGCGCTCTGGGAACTAATTTGTTTTAATTGTGCATTAAATGAGTTGTGGTACTGTTTGAGTGCTTACATGCAAGGCTTAGAATACTAGAAACAATGCTAGTAAATATGTATAACTTTCCTGMCTGTTTTTTTAGTATTATTTCAAAGTTGCCATGCACATTGGTTACTCTTTCATATTTCAATGCCCCTCACCCTCAAACCCCCATGTTCTTTGCTTTAAAATGACAAAGCAAACACTTCTGTAGTGGGTGTAAAATACGGACCGTCATTTTGGTGACTGGAAAGGGTGCAAAAGTCTATGCGGCATCTTATGAATGCAGATGAGACTTTCATCTATTCAGCCCCACTCCTGCAAAGTCTGTGTTAAAACAAAGCAGCCTGTTGATCTGGAAAACCTTAATCTCCAAGCGCGGGCTGTGTGACACTGCTTGTTCTAGAGACTAAGGGCCCTTGTGAGGGATGCACAGAATGCCCTCGTTCAGCTGAGCTGGAGCGACCTATGAAGTAAGTAACAGTTTCAGCTCTTGAAGGAAAAAGGGGAAGGAATTGGTGAATATTGTGAAAGCTGTAGATTTTTTTATTGAAAGATCTAGGCTTGGTATGTTAAAAGCTCATTGGAATACRATAAAAAATATAGTTCATTTTTAATTTCATGTGTTTTAAAATAGTATCTGGCAAACATGGAGAGCCTGGAGGGAATTTCTCTCTTTCCTTCCTCTCTTCAGTGTGTCAAAATTATGTAAGATTCCTAGATGTTACTCATGCTGCATATTAATAAGAGTGAGTGAATAACTTCAGTGGTGATAGCTGGAATAGAGGCTTCTGAGTAGAAATAGGCTCTCAAGTACTTCTACACTGCACGTATTGAGGGTCAGGAGAAAGGGTAGCTGTTTAGCCAGGCTTGAGAGCTTAAAGGGGAGTGTGATTGGAAAGAGAAATGTCTGAAATTGAGTGTGGTGRCAAACTCGGGTTTGTGTTAATATATTTTTACAAAGTGTTTTGTCTCATTAATCTATTTAAATGTGAATTATTCAGTAGCTTGCTGGCTGGTGCTTTCTAAATTTAAGTAAATATTTTTACTAAAAATACTCACTGAAGGAACAGCTATGAATTTTTATGGGGAGACTGAGGGCTCTAACTTCTCCTTGTCCTAATGCCACTCCCGTGTAACGCGTGTGCTCTGGGCTGTCTGATCCCGTTGCAGCTCTACAACCCTACTCCCTGTTGAGACTGCTTCTAACTCTGGCCTATATTAACTTTAATCGAAATACTAGTTTTTGTTGCTGTTGTTGTTCGTGTTTGCCTATTATTGAGTAGACTGTTTGGGCTTCCTTGAGGCTTTCTGGACAAGCCATTTTTAGGTGACTTTTACAAAATAACCAGAAGAATTAGGATGTGGATTTTATTTAATGCAAAGAATAAACTTTCTTCAGGAGGTGTTAGTCTTGTGTGTTTGCAAGTGCTAAAGAAATGAAAAATTTCTCTTCTGCTTCTGTGGTTCGACTTTGCAAGTAAGTTCTTGCCTCCTTGTCTCAATGTGTGTTTAGAGGTACTCTAGGCATTAAATKTGGCCTTTAAAGTTTTGCTAAGCATTAGCTGTGAAACAGCACCTACAAACTGGAAAGGAGTTGGTGAGGAAATGATGCAATAGAAATCCATGAAGTCACAAGTGGCATCAAGAAACTGACTAGAGAATAATTCAGTTTTGTGTAGAGCTCGGGTACTATTTGCCACCGTGTTTTGGAATTTTATTTTGGAAATGATTGGCAAGTTCAAAGAAGATCCGYTGAAGGCTCCGCAAAGCTCCCTCAGAGCGCTCAAGATGTCCCCGATCAGCAGATGTTTGGAGACTGGCAGTATTTTCTGGGTTCATCTCTGCCGTATGTCCTTGCTCGCCAGTTGCTGCTACACCCGSTTGGAGAAGGAATACCAAGCAAGCTCTGCCCTGGAAGCTTGCTCTACCCTGGTGCATCTGTGGATGGACTGCACCTTCAGAGTTGTTTTTGCAGCAAAATGATGAGACGGGATAAATTCTGGTGTGCAGCGTCAAGTTGTAGAAGGGMTTTAGAAGTGCTGTGATATAAACAGCTGCCTTTGGCGTATGGCTGATGGCAAAGACTTCACRCCGTTATGGGAATAGCTCAGGACCATGCAAAACGGATGGTGAGTTGTGAAGAGGGTGGACCATGTCAGGTGAGGAATGAGGAAAATCTTTGCTTTCTGTAACTGCAGAAGAGATTGGAGGTCCAACAAGCTTCCGTTTCAGCATTGTTAAATTGATCATATTCMGGTCATATGTGATTAGCTTTTTTTGTGGATTCTTTTAATCCAGTTTTGTCCAGAATTACAAACKCATTCAGGATTCCATTTTCCTGCTAAGGTAGAAGCAGAAGCTGCACTGCTGTGTGGGAAGGGAGTTGAAATACACTAACTGAAGCTGCTTCACTAAAACGACAGAATTACGGCTGGATGTAAGACCCAACTCCTGCAGCTGGCTAGTCTCCCTCTGGCTGTCCYGTGATCATGGGTGGCTAGAGCTTCATATTTGCACCCTCTGGAATATTCTCCCTTTTTTCTTTGAGCTTCCTATTCCTCTTGCTGTGGTGGAAAAGTGACTGTTTTGGAGTAAAAAAGCGCTCCTGCAGTTCCCCAGAGTATCCATGTTTTCCCTGTAGATCTTTTTAAGTATTTAACTTTGTTTAATTAATGACGTTGGATGAAATCAAAGCTGAAGGGGGCCTGAAGCTGAAGGGACCTAAAGGAGATTCTTTTTGCAGCATATAAAAGCTTTGTATTCTGAGTGTCATACTCATGTACACACTCATGTATGTGTTTTTTGTGGTCCTTTTGTAGTTGGAAAAGAATGCTGAACTCCTCCTTTGACTTCCACTTGGTTGGTAATACACTGCTCAGAAGCCAAAATTACAATGTCCTGTATCTGCATGGTGTGGCTGCTGCAGGGCTGCCTTTGAAAATAGRTATATTTTTAAGCTTTGCAACTTTGTTTGCAAGGCACAGGTACAAGCATCCTGTGAAACACTGCGTCGCAGCACAGGCACTGCAGAAAGCCTTTTAGGACAGAATGTCACGAGGCCTGTAGCTGCTTCATGTAATGGGCTTAAAAACACCCATTTCTTTCCACCGAAATTGCCTGTTAGTACGTGGTAAATGGTGACTGCCATGAATTGAAGCTGCATTTATAGGAGCACATCAGCTGCGTGGATGGTGCAGGCAGACCGGCGCTTTTGTCGTCTCGTGCCAGGAAAGTCCTTGTTCCTTGTAGGTAGAATGCAGAAGGCGTGTGTGAAATTTTAACCGTTTAAAAGGAGGAAAAAATTGGAAAGTTTATTGACGCTAAGACTTCCTGATCTGGAATGGGTTCTTTCTCATCACAAATTTGTGAATTTGCGTTCAGCAGCTTTTTTTTGTTGAAAAAGCCATTTTGCCTCGAGTTAAGTCTGGTTTGCCCTGGAATTTCAGCTCAATGGTATCTTCTTTCAAGTATATTCACATTTTCCTGAACAAGAAATTATTTTCTATTTCAAAAAGCATCAGAATGCTTAATAAACACAGACTGCCTTTACTCCCAACTTGACGGCTGGTTTCGTTTGGATAATTCAGTATGGTTTCTCTGTCTTTGAATGCATCACTTCAGAAATAAAACCSATTTAAGAAGGATTATACTTCTGAGAAACTCAGGGCTAGGACACTATGTGTCACAGTTGTTATTTACTGAAGGGTATTTAAAAGGTTTAGGAGGGCCAGATCTGCTTGGCCTTTGGGTGGGGTACAGCCCTGCGCACTCGTGGTTTCCTGCGGAGGGGATTACACCTCTCCTTCCCTGTTGGRGTTGGGAAACAAAACGTGATTCCCGATCGGTCGCTCCCAGTTTTCCTGTGCAGTGCCTTGCTGCGAAGCTTGGACAGACCAGACAGATACTCTCCCCTCTGTCTTGCTKTTGGCAGAGCTGAGTTTGGAGGCTGTGAAAATTCTTGTTATTCTGCATCACCTTCTGCCTCAACAGGATTTCCGTGGCGCTCCGGCTGGCCTGGCACGAATACCAGGAGATTTGCAGGTGGCGCAGGGTTGGGTAACACAGCGATGAAAGCGCCAGGCCTCGAGGCCGCACCTCGTCCGGCCCCGAGCCTCATCCCGGAACGCTCCCGCTGGRAAGGCCCTTCCATCGGCTTGTGACAGGGCCCGGCTTCCCGCGTGCAGAGGAGCCCTCCTGCACGGCCAGGGCTGCCTCGAAGGGAAGGAGTAGCCCTGCACCACGACCTCTGTAGCTGTGTGAAGTGCGTAGGGCRCTGGTGTACAGGAGACCTGAAGCAGCAAAGGAGGTGCTTTTGGCTGGGGAGAGAATGTCCCCTTGTGGGGTCACCGGYCTGGCCAGCGCGGGGACACTGGGGYAGAATGGCCTCCYYGAGCCCTGTGTGGCTTGTGCCATGAAGGGTGTGGTTTGAAGCCTCTTTCCTGTTGTTTCTACAGACGAATCCATTTAATCCGTACTTTTCTTCTGCTCTTCCCTTGCACCTCTCGGAGCAGAGGAGCTGCGTTCTTGGGGCACACGCGATCCCGTGACCGCAGAGCTGCACACGGGCCCGGTGCTCCGGAAGCCCGTGGGGCACCCTCATAACGCGGCCTTCGTTTGCTCGGCTGAAACCACTGACACTAAGGCGGTGCTTCCCCCCAGGCGGTGTTCGGGCTAACTTTAAACTCTGCACACGTTTTGATGAACACAGTGTCATGTTTTCTAAGTTTGGTTAGTCTGCTGTTTGCATCTTCAGGAAATGGTAGCGAGCCCTGTGTTTAAAACATCTTGTAAGTTGTTTAACACCCTCTTTTCTGCTCCTGAAGGTAGTTTGGGTAGCAGCCTTGTAGGTGGGATTCGAGGCTTGTGGCTCAYGCTAGGTGTGAGCACAAGTTTTCTGTGCTGCTGCAGTGCAGAAAATCAGCTCCAGTCTAGTCAAGTTAGTTTTTCCAACTTGTAAGCCTTAGGTTATCCATCACAAGCATTTCTTTGAACCAATGTGTTCAGCATTTTATTGCAGAAMGTGACTTTGATTAAGCCAACTAAATATTTTCTAATCTTTAATACAACTAGCTGGTGATGCTTGGGAAGAATTGTGCATGGTTTCATGACTCCAATCTATTTTATAAAGCCTGGCTTTATAAAAGCAGTGTCATTGCATTATTCAGCCAGTAATACCTTCTTTAAAGTCCTAAAGCTGGTGGAAGTTGTATTTTTTAAGGATATTTAATACTACTTGTTGGTGATGTTCAGCACCTGACAGTTTCAGACCGCCTGGTGTACTGGCTATCGCAGCTGCTTTTGCCAGCAAGTCAGTTCAGTAGAAGAAAATAGCAGCGTAATGAAGTTTCTGATGCCCCAGTCTAAAGAAAAAATTCACGTTAATTCCACATTTATTTTCTCTCTAGCTGGAGTGGGGGCTAATTGTATCTTTACATTAAAAATGTGATGAGGGCTCACATYATCCTTCTGCCTTTGATCAATACTTAACCCATCACATGCTTCCCACGTTAAAAGTATTTTAATGATCTTTCTATACATAAATTTATGAGGAGCAGAAAGTAAGGATTTCCTCAAACTTCCTCTTGGTGGCCTGTGGTTGGAACTTGGTATTGCGAGTGATCTCGAGTTTAAGACATGAAAATTTATGCCTCTCGCAATGATTTCTGACAACACTGTGTTGTTTTTGGTTCTCTCAAACTGGATTCATTCACTTTATTTTGCTGTGTGTATGTTTATACAGTCTGGTAATCTGTGATTTTTTTTTTTTCTCTAAAGCATAGTGGTCTGTTGGATCTCATTTGAATTGAAAAATATGGTGATGACAAATATGTAGTGTTGTTTGAAGAAGGTGATTATTTTTGTGATGCTTTTCCACTTAAATTCATGAATGTTTATTAATAGCCCCCCCATAATCCTTATGAATAACAATCATAATGAATAATAATTTCAACTGGGAATCTGGGTGTGACATTAGATCACATTAGGTAAAATTTGTTAGCAATGGCAGATAGAACATGGAGGTGCTTTATTGTGCATTTTGGCCATGTGCTGGGTTTGCCACACTAATGCCCTGCCTGTGGATGTCTTTTCTGCACTTAGGACTGGATCCTGCACCAGAACACTCCTTCGCACATTGAAAGCTGCCGTCAGTTACGTCAACAGTAAGAGCCTTGTTTTCGACGTTCCCTTCCGCGCGGCGCAGTGCGGCGCGGTGGTGTGCATGCGCTGGAGCTGTGGTGTGGATGCCCGCCCGCAGGGGCTGCAGCGAGGGCTGCGCTTGCCTTGCCTTAGCCAGCCAGGGCACGCGGTGAATGGGCACTTGCTGCCTTCGGAGGCTTCAACGGGAACGTTTGTCTGAACGTGAAAGCTACTGCGTGTCCACCAGAGAACGCGCTTGGGTGGCTGCTGTAGCTCCGTCATTGACAATYGTGTTTTTCACATTTAACAGATACCCCGATTGGAATCCTGAGTCTCATTCCTCAAAGAGGTAACTGCTTTTTGATCACAAGTTATTTTTGCTTTGATGCTACGAAAATAAGATAAATATTACAATTAATTTTCCTGTTTTGCTCACTGGTAAGCTTTGTTAGTTGTGTTGTATTGTTGTATTTTCTTTGTAAACTGTATGGGGTCTCTTAAGGAGGTGACTTGGTATTTTAAATCCTTCCCATRCATGGGAACAGACTCCATAGAAATGCTGCAAGAGCGACGTTGTCAGCAGCCGTGATGGGGCGAGACTGGGACCTGCTTTAGATCAGTGACCACCACCTGGGTGGTTTCCACTTTACCTTTAGCTACCATTTATTTATTTATTTCCCCCCAATGATGTTCTTGTTGGCAAATTGAAACGTTTTTGACCTTRCGGTTGCGTTTCAGCTCTTTGGCAGATTCTTTAGGCGGTTCTGCAGGTCCTTTGGAAAGCTAAATGATCGCAAGCTGAAACCCCATGGAGTTGATGAGCTCGTGTCTCTTCTGTCCTTAAAATCTATGCTGCTTAGTTATTGATTTTAAAAATGCAACATGTGGGCTAATGCTGCTTGAATCTCAGCGAGACTGGATTATTTCCTGGTTCTGTATTTGTACACATCTTGCTTGCAGGCAAATGGGAACTGTAGCATTTTTATTTTTGCTGAGTTGCGCTGTGACTTCCCATTAATTAGTTGACATAATTCCTGGGGAGCTTCAGTGTGTGGAGATGCATCCAAAAGATCAGAATGTAGGTCAGGTTAATTTGCAGAGTGCACCCAAGGTCCTTCTGTGTTGTTAAASAAAGAACAACTCCTGAGTCTTTCATGAAGGGAAGAATTACATTTTTAAAACCTCAAAATAAAGATTGCTGCAGTGTTGAGTCCTGCTGGGATTATAAGGAACCCAGAGAGTGAAAACTGCCCTTAGCTAGAGGAGCTTAGTAAAACAAACAAGTTTAAGGCTGTTTTTTTGTGCATGATGTGATGTGCTTGCAGGTGGGGCAAGGGTTGTTTTCTAGGGTGGTGCTTTCTCAAATCCTTCTGCGATGACGACGCGTCCCGAGACGGCGTCACTGAGGGCAGATGTCTGGAGCCACAGGCAGGGTCCGTGATCTTGCTTTATGCTGAGTTCTCTCCGACTGTCCTCTCTTCATAGGGCTTCATTTTTTATAAATTGTGGTGGTTCACTGAGGCAAAGCACTTCTAATGCAGCATTGGCCACAAGAATGATRAGATTTATGTGGATTTTTTTTGATGATACTTGAACGTTGCTATTTAAATACCATTAGGAAGCCGTACTGCATGCGGAAGGTAGGAGCATCGTGCAGAACAGAGGGACGTCCATCTGTCCTGCTAGTGCAGCTGGCGCTGGGCAGCAGCTGCCTCGGCCCCTCTCCGCTCTGCCCGTTACAGCTCCTGTCTCCTCTAATTATATCACCCAAAAGCAGCCTTGTCCGCTCAGAGTCCTGAGCGGTAATAAGAAGCCCGCGTCTGGGCATTCATTGAGTGCTGAGGCTCTCGTGTGCCTCTGCAGATTATCTTTGATGAACTTGGGTGCTTTTGGGTTAAAATGCAAGCTGCTACTCCAGGCTGCGTTGAAGGACTTGCGCTTTCCAGTCGTCCTGCGCAGGAGGCACAGTTCTGCTGGGCGCGGGCGATTTCCTTGTGTTGCTGTTGGTTTTTCAACAGAAATTTCTCGTGCGGTTGCCTTTCCTGTGTCCCACTCAAGGACCGGTTGCACCAGGGGCTGCTTCTGCTTCTAGCGCTGCCGCGGTGCTACTCGAGTGCTCGGCCGTTTCCGAGATGTGCAGTGCATCTCTGGCATCACAGGATTCAGCACGGGCTTGGAAATTGGGCAAATGCTCGAGTGTCACRCGCTGACTGTCCCCTGGCAGCTCTGTGTCTTGCCGATCTCTTCCCTGGTCTTTCTTGTCATGTTGTTCATCTGCTTCACGCCCATAGGTACCATAAGAGTGCGATTTGTGCAGATTTATGGCACTCCTTTCAGATCTCTCCTTTGGTGCGAAGCAATCCTCCAGAGGTGCTGTCTTGAGGTTTCCTGCTTTCAGACTAAATTAGGAAGAGCCAAGAGAGAGATCCTAGTTCATGTCACAATTTCATGCATCCTTTTCCTCCTTTTGTGCTTTTCTTAATAGCATTGCAACCTGTAATTTCAGGCTTACCTCCTTTGTAGCTTTTTCTTGCTGCATGCAGGTTTTTGTCTCCCACTCTTCTTTCTCTTTTGGTTCTATTTTAAATTTCTATAGCAAGCCTTCTTACTGGTGATTAAAGTATGTGTGTTAATAAGTTAGCCTCTGTATACTTTGTTGGATTTGGTTTTTTTTTTTTTTTTTTTTTTTTTTTTTTTTTTTTTTTTTTTTTTTTTTTTTTTTTTTTTTTTTTTTTTTTTTTTTGGCAGCAAGTATGTTTTCACAGACTCAGATTAATCTTGCTGCCTTGAAACGCATTGAAACTCATTCTGTGCCTTTATTCCCTTAGAAATGCTGGCGAGCGCAAAGAAAACCAGACGCCCAAGCGCCGCTCCAGCTCCGCCAGTCCCAGCCCCAGGCGCTCCAGGGGCCCCGGCTATGGCCCTCGCCGATCCCGGTCGCGATCCCGCAGCCCCGGCCGCTTCAGGCCAGCAAGGCCCAGGAGTCGCAGCCCGAGGCAGGTGCGACGACTTAGCCCTCGGCACCGCTCACGGTCACCGCAGCGGTCGAGGAACCCGCTGAGAACGAGCCCGCGCCCTCAGAGATCTTCCAGCAATGACTGGGCCTCGAGGAGGACCGCCCGCTCTCCAGGTAAGTTTAAAACGTATTTGCAAATAGCTTTCCCTTTTGCTGTTGCTTTCCGGGACTTACGCTGTGAAGAAAATGGTTGTTCCAGAAAATCTGAAGCTTTCCTCGCCTAGTGTCAGTGACTGGTGCGTTGTGTAGAGTGACTGCTGAGCAAGCGTTTCTTTTCTGTTTGCACTCATATTTTAAACTGATAAGGATAGGCAAGAATTGAAAGTAGTTGGAGAGTCTTCCTCAGGAGGCAATTTTGCAACTGCAGTATAGATGAAAGGGGGAAATAAATGTTATGTGCTGTGTAAAAACTGTGTTGAATTGAAGGGGAATTTACAGGGATCCCGTGAAGGGCTTGTAAATAACTTAGCTGAGATAAAGGGGTGGAGTCTGAAAGACTTTTAGTGCTGCATTCTTTGTGGCAGCTGTTTGTTGCAGCATTTTCTTTCCCTCCCTTCAGATTATTGCATCCAGTTTGAAAATGTCAAATATGTAATGGAAAAATATTTGTAGTTCTAGGAAATTGTGCACGAACTCAGTTCTGCGTGACTGGTTTTGGACTGCCTCTCTTGGATGGAATACCAGGGTGTTGGGACGCTTTGTTTCTTTTCAAGTTGCAATGGGAAAAAATAATGGAGAAATTTAAAGTTTGATCTATGTCTGTGGCTTCATCACTCTTAGGAAATGAAGAAGTGCTGAGATCTTCTGTAGGAGAGAAGTGTCAGTAAAATATCGGGAAGTGCCAGGCAATTTCAGAGAGATCTTTTTAAGGGTAAAAGACGAGATATCGTAGACCCATGAAGAAGACTGAGAAGAAGAGACATTTAACAGCTAAATTGTGGAATCCACTGATCTCCATAAAAAGAAGGTATAGAGGAGATGAAAGGTGCAGCCTATCATTAAAGAATAATCWAAAACTATAGCAGCATCAGTCTTGAGGACAAAGTGATGAAGAGCAAGTGAAAGGATAAGGAGGTTAGCAGGAGATACTGTGATACTAAGTGCTGTGCCTCAGTAACAAGGGGAAGTTTCTTTGCTCTGTGTCTTGACTTGAGCCTGCTGGGAGCAGCAGGTGGTTGGCACGATAACATCTGCACTGGTGGTTTCAAAYTGTAGCCGAAATAAGGATTGAAGTGAGAAGGGGGCACCTGCTGAAGGCGGGAGTTTTTGGGTCAGCTGGGATTGATGCGTTTTGTCCAGATGTGGATAAACTGATCAAAGTAACCTTGAAATTGATGTTCTTTGAGAAGGTGTATTGAGGGACAGAGTAAAAATTGAAAGAAAAATTTAAAAGTTTGAGAAAATCTGGTGCGTTTCAGTACAGACAGGTACGTAATAACTCCCTTCTAATTCAGGAGCAGCCAACTGCATGAGTATCAAATGACCAACAATTTCTTTGGCAGCTTTTCAGAAGAGCCCAAGTGATAACAGAAAATGAATGATGAATGCCAGATGAATGCCTTAGGGTGTGCCAGAATATTGCAGAAAATCCAAATGTCATGGTGGGATGTAAAAACAAAGAGATATGAGATTCTGTTAACAGCTTAGCCAGAATAATCTTGGCTTTTGGCAGCACCATTTTAAGCAATTTGTGAGCCAGAGATCAGTGGAGTGTAGAGAGTAACTGGAGGGTCAAATAAAACATCTGGAATCAGCATTGTGCTTCCCTCTGAAGAAAAGGCTCAACAGTGAGCACAGGTGACTGCTGCCTCGGTGCCTGTTTGCACGGATGAGGGAAGGAGACCACGTCTTGTGCAGGAGGGGTTACTCCAGTTTGTGCCTCTGCATGCACACGTGTGGGCACGTGTATAGATAGATCACACTTAAAGTAAGTACCTATTTATAGAAGTTTTTTTTTATCCCCTCACAGACAAAAAGGCGACTTTGGAGGCGGTGGTGAAAACTCTGGGGCCTGGCTTTGCAGCAGAGTTCTATAAGCACAAACCTCTCCATGCTGCTGGGCCAGGATCTTCAGGAGCAAGAAAATCACCACCTTCCCATGGACTCTTAGGGAAGACGCCTGGAAATATGAAGAAGCCCCTGAAAACTAGTGTTTCTCCAAAGGCTTTGAGGAAAGACTCGTCTCCTCTGCATGGCTCAAGTGCTTCTAAATCAAAGTCTCCTGAATTGGATGATTCACCCCAGAACAAAGAAATGGAAGAGGATGAGGAAGATTTATTTACAGAAACCAGCGGACCTCGTCCTACTCCTTATAATAGGGTGAGTGTCTTAATATTTCCCACTGTGTTTTGAAGGATTTGGTTAGTATGTCATTTCAAGGGGGAGATTAGCTGTTCCTTCTGAATAGCTGTTTGCTGCTTCTGTGTGCTAGATATTGCTGTGTCCATGCAGAAATGTTCTGGTCACAAGTCAGCATGGTATGTGATGCAGTGAGGACTTTGGCAGGGAAAAGTGTGAGAGGAGTGTTTGCTTTAGAGCAGAGTGAAGGAACGCCCATTAATGCTGAGTCTCTGCTCTGCTTGTTTATGAATATTGTGAGTGATGACCTCTCTTTGGAAGAATTTGCTGTGTGAGTGGGAGTAAAGGATAGGAAAAAGAAAGTGATCATTATCCCTGGGCAGACAGGGATAAGTTGAAGCCCGGAGAAATTGTCAGTCTTGTCATATGGAGTTAAACCATTGTCACCTTGGTCCCTCCTATCAGCCATGGGGACCTCTCGGAGCAACTCACTGTGCATCGCGCTAGTGTTTTAGTTACTGTTGTGTAGTTGTGGTGGGTGCACTCACCCATGGTGGTTCCTAGCCTCTAAATGACAAACAGAGAACACTGCCTAGTGCCCCTGGAAGCCAATAGGTGCTACKGAAAGGAGAGCAATGGGGTTTTGCAGCTCTTTACCCTTACAGCCCTTGTGACAGAAATTGTGCACCTTGGTAATACTTTTCTTTTGCTTTTCAAAAGTATTCCATTTTTTTTCTTTGTGATCTTATGCCATATTTTATGATAAGCCTAGAATTTAAGAGTGAGGGAAGAACAAAACTATGGATCTGTGTTTGAATTAAAAACAATAATACTCAAAATACCACAGCTAGCTAAATACTCTGTCTGCTTCAGACTTGAAGTAATGTTTGGGTTTGTTTCATTTTTAATTTTTAGCTGTTGAGAGAAGACCTGCTGAATTGTGGGACAGTCCTTCAAATATCTGATTTACCAGATGATGGCTTTTCTGATCAAGATATTAAAAAAATCGTTCAGCCATTTGGCAAAGTTAGTGATCTCCTTGTTCTTCGCTCTAGGAATGAGGTAAGCTTTCCTGTACAGCGGTTTTGTTATGTGTGTATCCAGAATGCAAAATATTTGTCAAACGATGAAAAACTTTGTACTGGATCCTCAGCTGCTAACGGGGTAAGGCTTCTTAAATAGTTACTGAAGATCACATGTATACATTTGAAAATTGGGACTGTTAGCCCTATAAATCCAGTCTTGCTTGCTACGTCTAAGTTGTTAGAGGGGGTTAGAATGCTTGTTCTGTAAAAAGGAAGCGATTTTTTTCATCAAGCTTCTCATGAACTTAGAGGTTTTGCCCTGAGCAGACTTCCTAGAGAAAAACAAAACCAAGCTCTATTTTGTACCTATACTGTAAATACATAATTGCCAATGCATTTCTTTTAGGCCTTCTTAGAAATGAACTACAAAGAAGCAGTGATAGCAGCTGTGAAATATGGGGAAACTGTGCCAGTGCTGGTGAATGGGAAACGGGTGAAAATAAGCGTAGCAGAAAAGCCAAAGATGCCTCCTGGCCAGGTAAACCCGTGCTGGAGAACAGCATTTTTAAAATTTTCTTTCTGTAGCTCTGTACTTTTGCTCTGAAAATTCGTTTGCAGTCCCTAGAAGAAAAAGTATTTTTGTATTTATTTCTTTCCCATAACTTGCAAATACCAAGTCCCAGCTTTCCATTTTTCTTGCTTAAAATTGATGTTTGTGAACAGTATCGGTTTAACACAGCGAAAGATACAACCTCTGCTATATAAAGCCATGACGTGGCGCACGGTGAAGCAATAGCATTCGTGGTGCAGTAAAGTTCTCATGCACTAAAAGTTATTCTTTCTGTAAATTGCAGGCCAACGTGAAAAAAATAGCTCAGACTATTAAAAAAGTTGCACCAAGTACAAAGTAAGTGTGCCCTTACATTCATTGATCTCACATTTACTGGTAATTTTGGCAACAAAATGGGTCTGTACCTCTGTTTGCCTTCTTTGATTTCAATGTTAATGTTGTGGAGTCTCCGATCAGTTTTCTTTGAACCTGATTTTTCCTTATTCTTTTTTTCCTCCACCTCCTCACAACAGAAAAGATCAGAACACCAGCACCCCGCCAGCTAAGCCTGTTGTTATAGGTGAGGCTTTGTCCTGCTTATTCTCCTCCCTCTCCATTTTCTATGTCGCTGTTCTAGTGTGAGTGCTTTTTTTTCATAGTCACGGAAGGCAGGTGCAGGGAGGTTCCAAAAATACTTGATCCTTTCAGATGTCTTCCTTTTGAACTTGGCCTGTGCTTATGCTTCAGTAATTTTTCGTATTTTTAAATGTTTGTCCAGAACTGTGCCATGTGGTGTAGCTCCATAAAATAAGCATCATTCTTTAAATTTACTCTGAGCCTTTCTATTTAACATAGTTAAGATCTATTTCACAGTTATTTTTAGTGATTCTCCATAGCTTATGTTCTWTGTATATTTGAAGGATTTTTCAATTTCTCCTGGTCTTTTAATGATCCAAAGGGAAAATATTTCAAACTGGGCTGGCAGACCTGTCTTACATCATTAGAGAATCTCTTTGCCCCAGCAAATGCCTCAAAAGCAGTCACTCTGCAGAAGGATTGTGTTTTGTTGAGACAGCGGAAGTAGCAACCTTACTATTTTTACTGGTTATTTTGTTAGCTTTCGTGAACAATTCAGTTCGAGCAAATCAGGGACCAGATATTGTTTTGGTGGGGAGCTGCTGTTGTGCTTTCCAAAATGCCACGGTCTTGATTCGCTCWTCAGTGTGTGAATGTGCTGCTAAGCTGTCTCGCTGAGGGAAACAGAATGAGGTGTTTTTGCAGTTGATTAAAGGGGGAGGGAAAAGGAACACACAATCCTTTGGGTAGGAGGAAGATATTAAACAGATGATAGAAGGTATTCTGTTGGAGTTAACTTACCTTTTCAGATTTTTTCCTTTGTGTCAGCTCGTGCTTTAAGTAGCTAGTGTCCTCTGCTTACAGCTCACTGCATTTCAGTTGCAGATTAAAGTATTTGGGTACATATTTTTGTGCTCTTGTTACATTTACTTATCAAACTTGAGGAATACACATTCCCACTGACYGACTTGTTTTGGGTTATTTTACCTAGGTAAAAAAGAAATACCTAAGAAAGCCTTGGTGACAGGAGATAATAAAATCAATAAAACTTTCAGTGTTGCAGGTAGGGCAAGTGAGGAGTTTTACTCTTTCGTGGGCAAACACAGGGGATCTTTCAATCACCCCTTTCCTCCATACAGCTCCTAGAACAAATAATGCAAAGTATGAAGGAGAGAAAAGCTTCAGGACTTAAACACTTTCATAGGATTAGAGGAGTACTTGTGTTTTGCAAAGCTGGAGCAAAGAACAAGAGAGGTTGCTTTGAATATCAGACTGTTTTGCACATCACTTACATCTCGGTGTTTTGAAATAAAGCACACTTTCTTTTCCACCTCTGTTACTTTCCAGCAACATCTAAAGAAAATTACCCTGAAGATCTGAAGATACCAACAGAACCYGAAATAGAAGTTGGGGAAACTAACTTGTTAGGCCCAAAGGAGGGTGCAGAGGGTGACACAGTTGCAGATGCGTTTGTGAAGACTGTAGAGGCTGAAGCCAAAGGTCTGAATAAACCTGCACCAGCAATAGGTATTTCTCATGGGCTAGTGCTATTTTAAGTTGCTTTCCTAGTTGTGAGCTAWGTGAAACTTACTATTGTGATGTTATCTTGAATTTTATTAATATTTTTTTAGAGAAAGTTGCACAGATGCCTGAGGTGGTGGAAATGGACTCTGATGAGTTTAATGAAGCTTTAATTGATCAAAGTAAGTTGCAAGCTTACTTTTATTCCTGTACTGAAATTCTGTTTTTATGAACTGAACAAATATTTTTGAGTTAAATGATGGAATATTTCAATTGTTTAGTAACAGTGGTGATTAAAATGTATGGATAGTGTAAGAAACTTTAAGGCTCTGCACCATAAGAGAAATCTATTAACCTCCCCCCTCTAYTCTTTTTTTTTTAAGACACTGCTGTAGTGACTGCAAAGAATGAAGAGTCGATGGAATCAATTAGCAAGGTCAGTCTATAAAGTTCCTTGAATCCAGTTGCTTTAAGTGCAAATTTGGTGTGAATTTAATGAGAAATGTATGGATAGATGTTACCTATGTATTGCAGTTAAAACAAAAACCTGTTTCTGGGTTGTGTGTGGAACAGGAGAGAGGCAAGCACACGGACTTAAGCAGCAGTGCTTCCATGCTCCTGGTCCGAAGGACGGTGGTCTCTCTGGCGTGCATTGCGCCGTGGTGTTTCCGTTCTGTTACATGGTGCAGGTTTTGTGCCTGGGCATTTGGGCTTTGACTTTGCTGCATCACAATAAGGTGAGGTTGGAAGGGACCTCTGGAGATCAGGGTCCTGGGTCACCTGGAGCAGGCTGYCCAGGTCCGTGTCCGGAGAACTTTTGACATCCGCTCTGGGCAGCCTGTTCCAGTGTTCACTCACCCTCATGATAACTTATTTTTCCTGGATTTGGACAATTTCCTGTGTTCCAGTTTGTGCCTTTTGCCTGTGTCCTGTGTCTGGACATCAGTGGAACATCTGGCCCTGTTCTCTGTGCATCCTTCTCGAGACACTCAGGGGCACTGATATGATTCCCCTTGGTCTTCTCAGCCTAAACAGTCCCRGCTGTTTTAAACATGCTGTTAGGTGCCGATTTATGTGTGTTCTTGTTGGTTCCATAGTTCTAGCTCTTAATTAGCAATGTTTTGTCATGCATGTTGATAGGTTTCATCACCTGATTTTACTACTTCTACCATATCACACTTCAGGGTTTTTTATTTATTTTATATTTATTTAAGCTCAGAGTTTACACAGTCTTCCTTAGCTCAAAACTACTTCGGTCTCTGCTCAGCTGTGTTGCTGTACTTGGGATTTCTTCTAGTTCTCCTGAGGTGAAGTATTTGCATGGTGCAGACCTGCAAGTATTTGACATGTGAGCATATTGCACATATAAAAGAGTGGTGATTTTGGTTTGGATTTCTGCTGAGAGCCGGGGAGAACCAAGGTGTGTGCAGAATCAGTCTGACCTACAATTGCCTCCTCAGTTAAGCGGTAATTAAAGTTATTATATGACATCATTAGAGAGTGGAGTAAAAATAAAAATTGTTCAGCACTTTCTTCTACTTTCTGTATCCTAAAAGGTTTAGATAACGCTTGCTTTTGGGGGTTATTACATGTATAATTGTGTATTTTTAAACACGTGTTTATAATTCAGTCTTCATGTGGTGTAAAGGTAGTTTTACACGGTAATAACAAATACTCTCTTTTGTAATGCCCGAACTTGGATTTAGAGACTTGTAATTATGTTAAGTTTTGTTTACAGGAACTTGATGATACATGTGTGGTTCTTATCTCAAACCTGCCAGAAAAAGGATACTCCATAGAGGAAGTTTCCAACCTAGCAAAGCCATTTGGAGGACTGAGAGATGTCTTAATTTTATCATCTCATAAAAAGGTATTTTAATTAGTGTCCAGTGATGTTTATATCTAGAGAAGCCTTTGTGATGATGTATTAGTGTAGATGYCGTGTTACACTGCTTTGCTAAAACAGAAATTTCTTACAGCTTGCTTACGTRCTTTATTTTTCAAGGCCTATCTAGAAATAAACAGAAAATCAGCAGATTCAATGGTTAAGTTTTATACCTGCTTTCCAATGTCACTGGATGGAAATCAGCTCTGCATCAACATGGTACCTCAGTACAAGACTATAAAAGATGAAGTAAGTCGTGTTTTGGTTTTTTTTAAGAGTGGAGAAGTACTGAAATTTTAAGATTCATAATGAAATTTAAATACAGAACAAGATTTTATCTTAGGCTGACTTGTATATACTTTTCTGAAAGTATAAAATAGTGGCTCTTACTGAGCGTGGATTCTGTTGAGTAACTTTTGGGTGCTGTTCTCTGAAGCTACGAACTGTTTATTACTGAACTCGTCCTTTACACTCTCCATGGGACACAGTTTCTGCCTCGTGTAGGTTCTGTCTCTTTCASGGCACCAATCGCAAATTTTTACCGTTCAAATCTGACCGTCTTGTTTTTCAGGAAGCAATATTTACTGCTCTCATTAAGGATTCYGATCCAAAGGTATGTTGCTGGCAATCTAGTTTTTCCTTTGAATGCTATCAAAATACATTAAGCTGGGATTACCATCCCTCTTTCTGGTACTGAAGTATTAGTAATTAACAGAATTGTTATCTAAGTTTGCTCTTTAGTTATATGCTCGTATATGTTTTCATGTGAGAATGAACAAGAGGAGGAGCAGATGTCCCCTTAATYTGGCTCCATGCTGCATGAAGTCCAAGGGGTTAAAAATTTAGTAGGAGAATCTCTCCTTCTGTCATGAGTCTGTTTTGAGTTTTTAAGCTATGTCAGTGGTATTTGAACCACTGTRGCTGGGAGAGTTTTGGGATTTTTTGCCTCTATAATTTGCAGTAATGCTCTTTCCTTTTTCAGTATGATTTTAGACAGATTTTTTGGTCTCTGTTTCTGCACTTTCTTCAGTCTCATGTCTTTCCTTCTTTCACAGTTTTTCCAAATGCAAGCTGAAATTTGTTTTATAGTACATTTTTATGCAATGAAGCTTGGTAGATATTAAGGAAAGAAGAGCTTTTCCATCTTTTCTCTGTGAAAAATATTTTTATCTTTAGCTTCAAGATATTCATAATAAAGGCTCGGGCTTTGGGTCAGACTCTGTGACCCTGGGCTTAAAAAGGTGGCACAAGAACTTCACGAGAGTGAGTTTAAGAAAGGCAGTATGAGACACTAGTTGTGTCTGATACAGACACTGCTAGGCTTAATAAATTCAGATTTTCATATGATGGAAGGAGTATTCTTAATCTGTGCACGGATTCCCAGAAAGCTTCGTATACAAATGGGTACCCACAAAGACTCTATTTGACCAGGGATCTTCCTGTCATTGCAAAGTGATCCTGTAACCAAAAGTCAGCTTTAAAAGATGAGACTGGAATCTTTCAAGTGATTTTTGGTGTCTTGACTGATTTATTGCCTAATTAGATTGTACCTGCTTTTCAAAATACCAGATTTTATTTAAGCTTCAGCTATATATATGCAATATTTCTTAAATTTTAGTAGTTAATTTAAAATAAAGCACTCAATTTAGGGTTTTATATATTCTCCTGGGAGTATAGCTGTTTCCTTTGATGGACTGCATGGGGAAATTGAAAAATCTGGTGTAATGAGGAAATATGAATATCTGATGTTTGTGAATCTGCTTTTCCTTTGGGTGAGATCTGAGCTCTGTGCAGGACTTTGTTTCTAGTATAGCCCAGTGGTTGTTAGTATGTGATTATATGTAACTAACTTGATTACAGATTTTATATATTAGTGTAAAGCAAGTTTTTATTGCTTTTATTTAGGTAAATGCTGAAACTGTACATAATAAATTTGTGCATCTTGGGAACTTGCCGGATGATGGATACAGAGAACTTGAGGTAGTCTGTGTGGGGCTGCGGTTTGGGAGAGTGGATCATTACGTGGTGCTGAAGAACAAGAACAAGGTAAGTCGGGGTTCTCGTTCTGCTGTGTGTATGAAACAAACATACGTTCGGYGTATGTATGTTAAAACAAACCAACTAACGTGGGTTTTCATCTCCCACTATCAAAAACATTCTGCTAATGGGAAATCAAAGTTTCTGACTTCACTGACTTCGATGTAGATTTTCTTTCTCACCCGCTTTGATGGGAAAATTGTTTATCTTATTTGTTTGGGACAGTGGGGAAGGGGAAAATGATACTTGACCCTGTTGTCTATCCTGAATAACAGCAACACAGTTTGCTCAGTTCTGAAAATAAAGCTTCCTAAAATGGCACGTTGTTAATCTTTGATGTTAGAGGAAGAAGCGAGTGGGAAAACAAATTCCCATTTTGTGGGAAAGTTGAGGGACAGGAAAAGAATATTTTGCAATGAGAARTGAAAATGCCAAAATTATTGTGATTTTGTTGGACACTTCAAAATATATATGACTTAAAATGTCAGAGTGTTCTGCAAGCTTAGTGTTGCCGTTTTTGCATTTAACATTGAATCAAAAGCTTTCTAAACCAAAAGTGCCCTGTTTGGTTATAATCAGTGTTCAGCTGTAGTCATTATAAAGCAATCCCTACTGCAGTCGTGGTGAGAGAACCCAGTAGTCAGAAAAAGCTCTTGAAGGAATTTCCAGACTTTACCCTACTTCCATTGCAGTGAACTCTGAATGCTTTAATTCCGTGGGATGAGCCCTTGGTCACAGAAAGCTGCTCCATCCAGTGCTCTTCTGATCTGATCTCGGTAGCCAGCGTTGGAGCGAACAGTCTGAAAGGACAGGGAGGTTGGGAAAAAAAAGAGGGGAGAGAGGCAACGTCTTTACATAAGACTTAATTAAAGAGAGAAAAAGAAAAAGAATACGTTCTTTAAACCACAAATTGAACAACAGTCTTGAAGATCTTGCAGCTGAAACTTTTGTCATGTTGTGTGAGGTGACTAAGAGGTAGAGAAGGGAAAGAGTTATCTTTTTGGCACAGATATTGGTGGGGGGTGGGGAAAAAAACTTAAATTCCAACTTACTTCAGAACGAATGTGGTAAATTAAAGAACTCAGACAGGAGTAACAGKGTTTTTGAAAGGGTTTTTGAAGTTTATCCTTTTTTCTCTTAGGCAATTCTACAGCTGGAAAGTGCCAAGTCTGCTAGATCCATGTACTGCTTCCTGAAAGACAATCCATACAGTATGGGTGAACATACACTGACCTGTACACTGTCGCCCCGTGGAGACTCTGYTGAGGTAAGATTTCAGGTATAGAATACCCAAGAAAGACGCCCAAACAGGAAAACTGTGTCCATTAAAGCACTTACTTGCACTAGGGCATTGTCCTTTAAGGGTGAGCTGTGGGAGCACCWGGGCATTCAGACCAGCTCTCTGTAGCTGTTCCCTATATCGTGTGTAGCAGCAGAATAACAAGGCTATGTTGCTACAGACCTCTTGTCAAAAGAGTTCAGAGYCACCAAACACTCTGTTCTCCAAACAGTGTTTATTTTCCAGCTGGACAGCTTGGGTGCTGCAGAGTGCTCGACTGACTTGGAAGACTTTCCCAGTGCTTTAGAGGCAGCTGGTGGCAGCAGGACAGGAGTGGCAGGAATGCGGGCGCTTGCTGGGCGCCTTCCACTTGGGGTTTTGTGATTTCCCTGGCAAAGTCCGAGTTCCGCAGTCGTTAAAATACATCTCAAATGATGCGTAGGACATGGCCACAACTGATGGATTTCTTGATAGGGCAGGCATGGTCTGGGCAGGACGTGTAGCTAGGAGTAGGGAATTGTGCAGCATGGCTGCCACTGCTCTAGTTCTGATCTTTGTCAATGAGACAAATATTTAAGATTTGTGCAAAAATTTAAGTATTTTGCACAAGCACACAAATCTTAAATATTTTGGAATTATGCTCTTGAGTTTTTTATTTTCATCTGGATCTGAGATGGAGAGGAACATCTCTTAGCTCGTCCCTGGGCCAGGGAAAACAGAGTTTTCCCTTCCTTTCTTCCCTGCGTTGAACCGGCTCCCTCTGTGTGTGCTGCCCTTCTTTCCAGACTGTGGGGCCAGAACCCAAATCACACACCTGGGTGCTGGGGGAACATGAAGCTTGTAGCTTCATTTGCCGTAAACTCTTTTTTGTTTTGAAGCCTTKCTTATGTTCTGCAGGTAACCTGAAGGAGAAAAAGCCTTTTGTAAGTGTCCAAGCATCACTGCACCATATCACGTTCAAATGACTTTAGGCGCTTAGTATCACTGGAATATACTTTTAGGAAAGGGAAAACTGATGACTTGGGAAGTATTTTCTTAAAAACAACTACATAAAATAAAAACAAACACAAAAGCAGTAAAATGAATTCTACATATATTGATTTATATTTGGAAGCTCTTGCTAAAAGTGGCAGTCCTTAAGATAGGMACTAGGGTAGCTTGAGAGCTGGATTGCAGCGCTGTGTCCCCAGTGTGGGGGATTGCCTGGGCTGCGCTGCTCGCTGCGGAGCTGGGGCTTAGAGCTGACCTTTTCCAGAAGCCATCCCGTTRTTTAAAATTGTTTCTTCCATATAACCAACATAATAAGGCTTAGTCGTTCTCCAGGAAATGGATGCTGCATTAGCAGATTTCAAGATCAAAGTCAGACCTTGGGCTTTCTAACGATGGGTAACGCTCGACTTTGAATGCAGTTTGTCTRGAAAAAGTCAAATCACCACCGTGTTCTGTGTAATGTTCAGCTGCCATGATAAGGGTAGCTGTGGGAGAAGAGGAGCTTGTTAACCTGTGTGTTGCCTAAATTTGGGCTYATGGGGGTGTTAATTAGGCGGGTCAGAGACACAGGTTCTCTGTTGTTGCTTTTAGAAACCCTAGATATTAAGCACTGATTTATACCTTTCAGGCTGCAGTTGCGAAAAAAGAAGTGAAAAGGGAGGAACCAAGCAAAGGAAGGTATGCCCTTTAGATAATTAAGTTTATAAATRCATATACATACTTATATATGTACAGTGCTCATGGAATTGTCTGTCCAGGATGAAGCAGGTGGCTGACTCGTCTCTAGGCAGCACGTGTGCAGACAGACCTGCTGCGAGGTGCATTTACTGTTACACACTGCTAGATCTTATGATCTTTGTATGTTCTGTGCGTGGAGGACATCCAGTGTATTGACAKTTGTGTGTGCCTACACCTCCGGGGCCTGAAGGAACATGGGGAAGTGGGGTGAGATTCTGTTTCCTGTGTAGTTCCTTAAGATTTGTTTTAGTGATTGTGGCCAGGGCTTTGCCRCAGATCCTGGGAGGTTGGTTTGGATATACTCGGCTGGTAAGAACTTTTTATTGTTGTTTTACTTAACCAAGAATTGATCACTTCATCTTGCAGCACTTTCCTCTTCCAGGGCGCCTGGCACTAGGGTGTCTGTTCGCAGATGCTGAAATGAAAGGGGAGCTTCCCTGTTTAAGTTTATATCATTCACTTCATGCTGCGATACAGGTTCCTAAATCAATTCAGATTTAGGACCCAACATTTAGACTTGACTATAACATCATAACCTAGAAAATGGGAAATGCTGATTTGGATACGTACCATTAAAAAATTGCTTTGCAGGCACTTGCTTGTAGCAAAATTTCTATTTGTTGGTTCTAGAGTCTTGGTTATGCTTTGGAAATCCTTTGTAAGAGGATAGCAAGTTTATTCTTGCTAAGAAACGCAACTTGAAGCAGCTTCCATGACTAGAATTCCTATTTCCACATCAATTTTGGCCCCTCAAAAACATCAATCCTGAATTTCAGTTTAATGCCATCATGCTGTCCTGGGCTGTTAAAGCATTTTCAAAACCTGTTTCTTTCAGAAATGAAGTTAGATGCTTCTTGTTTGCCCTGCTCAGTTTTGCAAACGTGTAAGCTCTAAGTTTGGCCCGGACGCCGCGTGCCGCAGCGTGCAGGGAACCTGCTGGCTTGCAGGCTTTGGGCAGCAAGTGCAGCTCAGACAAAACCAGTGACTCCGGGGCGCACCCGGCCTTCTGCCCAGCGCCGTGCAGGGGCTGCTGGACTAATGGAAAACCGTCTCTGAGGCACCTCTCACCTCCGTGTAAGCCCGGACGACCTTCRCGGTTATTTCTGGAGCTTCCTTTCGTAAGAAGCAGAAAGGGCCTTCGGTAGCGCTGCAGCTGSGAAGCCCCTGGCACGTCTGGGTGCAGCCGGGGCTCGTCCTGCCCCTCCTCTGGGGCAGCAAGGCCCGCTGACCACAACTGCACGTGTTTCTTGAAGCCTGCCTGCTGGCCAGGCCGGGCAGGAGGTGCCTGAGCCTGCTGACTCAGGAGACTGGAGGGTTCATGAAAAGACCTTCTGTCTTCTCAAGGCTGCCATATTTTTAATTGCTTTTTGTTCAATTCCTATTTTGTTCAATTTTTTTCTAGCAAAAATAACGGAAGCTTTTCTTGGCCCCGTTGCCAAGAAAAGGTCAAAGGTTGCCCTGCTGTTTCTTTCTGAATCTGAACTAATGTTCAAAAAAGAGCATCGTTTCTGTTAGGGCACAGTCTCTGTTCCCTATACCAAYGTGCCTGGAACTGAACCTCAGGCTCATCCCCGCTCCCTCGGGTAGTGCGCGCTCTCCTTTCTCCATTCCTTATGGAAGCGTGTGAGGAGGAGCTGAGCTAGGTGCAGTACGGGCAGGCACCAAAGCCTGTGCTTGGTGTGGAGCCTTCCCTGGGCCGTTGCGGACSCAGGCCTTCAGAGCTGCCCGTGGGCTTCGTGCTCTGAGCTCRTCAGGAGGTGCTTTGCTGCACAGACACGTGGAACCCCAACCTCTCGGTCTGTGGTGTATTGAAATGGAAGAGAAAAAATGAAATGACTTTTGTTTTTGGAATGAAATAATGTCTCTTCATGGTTTTTTTTAAGTCAGTGCCAAAATCTCTTTCTCATGATTGAGCAAAGTGCTGCTCTTTCATGAGCGGGTCAGGCCTGACTGCTCAAATCCTCTCGAGACACCCTCGAACTACCTGGATGTAACAAATTTTGAGTTGATCATAGGTCTCAGAAGACTTTCAGAGGAGACCATGGTCTAATGGTTGCTCATTCGTAAGATTCTGTTGCTGTGAGCTGGAGAGCTGGAGGCTCCAGGAGGAGCTCCCGGGGCCTGGAGCGGTGCCACGCGGAGCCCCCGTGGTTGCCACTCCGGACGCGCTTCCCGTCAGTCCTCGAGCTGCCCTTCGCCAAGGGGGCTGCAGCGCGGGGGCCTCGCGGTCTGCTGCACGCAGTGACGAGCTGCAGCTGGGCCAGGATTGCACTGGCATCCTGACAGATTCAAAGCACAATTCATGTCACTTCTTATTTCTCCCCTTGCGCTTTGTAACAGCAGATGAAAAGGCCACTGGCTCTGGAGGAAGCCGTCAAGATTATTGGTGTTTGTGTTGTGCAGASCACAGATTTCAACCAAGTTTGCCTGTGTTCCTCCATGTTGACTCCATGTATTGTCTTCATGTTACTAACCCTCACATCTGGCTGTGTCAAGTGTTGGTGTTTTCTCCAGCGCTGATTCCGTGGGCTCTGGTGTTCCGTTTTCTTGATGGCAGCGTGCCGGGAGCATTGCCAGAAGGGCAGGGTCCCCTCATCTCTCCTCTTTTCACCAGGCTTTCTACAAATGTGCACGCTGTACACGTGGGCCGAGGTCTGAGAGGCCCCAGCGTAGCCTGCTGCACTGTGTGCAGCCCTTGGTCGCTGTCTTTGTCCGCTGCTTCTGTGTGTGTGTTGACACTTGGCCAGACCGTCAGCCCTGGTATTTCAGCAGCTTTCCATCTCGACATGCGTGGGATACCAGGATGCTCCTTTTYGTGAGCTTGCTGGGGAAAGGGTGTAGCCATCTCAGTCTTGCAAGTTTCCCAAGAGCACCATGCAGGATTCCTCCTTTCAGAGCAGATAGTAACGTGCTTGACCGTGCCTGGCGTTCCCTGGACACTGCTGTCCTCTGCCGTGTCATCCCGGCCTTGCTGGGGGGAGCTGGCAGGGAGAGCAGTGAAACGGTGAAAGCAGCGTGGCCCAAAGGAGCCTCTCCGTGTGTGTGTGCGTGTGTGTGTTGTGCTCCCTGTCACTGTGTGAGAGCACCTGGCATTTAAAAACAAAGCAATGTCCCCCAAACCACCCCCAGACGACCAACCTGCTGCTTTGTAAGTGCCGCGTGTTCCCTGGGCTGGGGCTGCAGCCTCCTGTCCGCCCGGAGCCGCCCCGCAGGCATGGGTCCCCGCTCTCCRGGCGGCTGCTGGCCCGCCTTGCCCCAGCGCCAAGAGCTGGTATCGCCCCGAGCTCGCGGGGCACCGTTGTGAGGGCTGCCTGAGAGATCTCTGACCACAAGTGGTGTGATCGGAGGCGGGAGTCCTGCAGTCCTGAGGTGGATTAAACAAAAGCGTAAAACTAACCAGCTATTTGCCTCTCTTTTAACTGYTTTAACACTGGTAGGCTAGATTTCTAAATGCTGAACACTAATGCATCAGGAAGCCCCCAGCATTGGCGTCAAGTGGTTACTGGTAACTGTAGAATTCTCAACATAGTTTGATTTCTTCTGTTTTTTTTAAATACATTTAGCTCTGACTTGAAAAAATGTCCGGAGGGATCGGGAGTGGTGCAAACAGCAGCTGCTGCTCCTCCAGTAGAGCCTAGTGTGGCAAAGAAAGAAGCCGGTTCCGTGTGTCACGCCAGAGGCGGGACGTCGGCCYTGCAGATAGAGCCCCCGGAGTGGCAGCCTGGGAGCGCTGTGAGGGAGCCCGCGGCAGCGCGGCCGGCAGCGGGAGGAGAAGCTGCCGCCGCTGCGGAACCGGCCGCCACCGAGCCAGCTGCAGACGAGTCAGGAGAGGTGCAGCCGCCTCCTTGCAGCGCTGGGARAGAAGAGGCCGTTACAAATGTCAGCAGCGTGGGGCGGTTGGAGTGTGCCGGCACGGCGAGGGAGAGGAGGGCCGAACCCGAAGGCTCTTGTGTTGAGGCGGTGGCGGAAGCGGGTGCCGCGGCCCCGCTGGAAGGAGAAGGAGGGCGGCCACACGCCGCTGGGAAGGCGCCCGAGCTGCCACCGTCTCCCTTGGAAACTCTGCCCCCCGCTTCACGTGCAGCCCCTCTGGAGAGGGTTCCCCCGGGTGATGCTCAACAGGACAACACGGRGGGCACCCCGGGCAAAAATCCTGTTCCTGGCACGGTGAGAACTGGAACTGAGATGCCCGTGGCTCAGAGTGGGGTGATGACGGGAAGGAAGCTTGCGCCTAAAACCGAGACAGCTGCGGAGAAGGAGCTGGACGTAGCTGGGGCCGAGCTAGAGATGGCATCGGAAGAGTCGGTGCTCGAAGGCGGAGCAGCTGCAGAGGGGAAACCTGCAAAGCCTTCGACCAAGACCGGGACAGAGGCAGAGAGGAGCCTGGAAAAATCTGTGGCCAAGGTTGGGGCAGGTGTTGAGAGTGCTGAAAAAAACATGAATGGAAACAATGAGGGAAGTTTAATCAAAGCACCTCAAAATAAAGGAACAGAGCCAGCAAAAGCTGATGATACCCGCCAAGCAGTTCCCTTGAGCTCGTCTTTATCTGTCAAGGAATCTCCCGCTGTTAGTAAAACACTTCTAAAGGCAGTGGTGTCCCTTCCTGATATATCAAAGGCAAGGGTCCCAGTATGGAGAAACGAGACTTGCCTGTGCAAAGGAGAGGAGCAAAAGGCTCCCTCGAAACCCGGGCCCCGAAGCCAAGCGGCTGTGGAGAAGAAAGCTGCCTCAAAAGAGGTGGGTCCCCCGCGCGCTGGTGGCAGCAGCTCCAGCCTGTCAGATGGCAGTGGCACATCTAGAGTGAACAGAAGCRCTACTGGTGACGAGAAGGGAGGCAATGGGAGGAATCCACCTCAGCAAGAGAAGGTCTCCAGAGTGGAATCTAGGGCTAGTTCGAAACAGTCGCAAGACAGAGAGAGTAGATCCTCCAGCGTGAAGACAGACAACAGCAGCAACAAGGTGAGGAGGGCAGGAAGGCCGGTTCCGTGTGGCTGATCASTAACTAACGTGATGCTTCTCTCAGGTTTTGAGTATGGGACAATAAGGTCACATTCCCCATCCCTTTTCCGTAAGCCGCTGAGCTGGCGTGGGCGGCAGCTGGGCTGCGATAGCCGGAGAGCAGGCAGCCGGTTGCTTGGAGGTGCTTTGTGTGCAGCTCAGGTAGGTACCTGGTGGAAAGTGCTACTTGGATAAAACGGCAGGAAGCCCTTCCTGGAGTGAGTCTGTCCTGGGTGCGTAACGTTCCGTTTGTGGTTTAGCTGTGAATGGCAATGATAAACTTTCTGTCCTTCTGTGAGCTGACCTTGCCTTGCCAAGTCCTGCACAGACCCTGGCTACTGAAAAGAGAAGAGGTTGTGAGCAGGGTCTTGCCTGTGACTTGTCGCTAGAGCCCGTCTGCCTGGACGTCACCACTGACGATTGCCTTGGTGCCGTGTTTGCCAAGCACGTGGWCAGGAGCAGCAGTTTGCACAATTTAGTTGAGTTCATTGAGGGAAGACATTGCTGCCTCTAACCTTGCGGACAGGTTAGGTGAGCTAACTAGTTTCATGCCAACTTTTGTCTAATTTTGCAGACTTCTGTTGATGGGAGTGCTAGAGCTTCAAAAAGCGGCAGTAGCAGCAGTGCGAAGCACAAAGAGGTGAGTATTGAACTGTAAATGAACTTGAAGTGCAGATGGTCTTCAAAGACTTTTTTGTGTGCGTGAAGAAGCTTTAGCATCCTTTCYAAGGAATTCTAATAATACTGCTTGTTAGAGAATGCTGGCGGAAAGATATAATTTGGAAGAGAAACTCCCTTCAGGAACACAAATGTTAAAAGGAAGTTTTGGGGACTTGGTTATTGTTTACTTAGGAAAGGAGAGGATTGATTTACTGGCTTCCCAGGTGCCAGCTGATCTTTATTCATCACGCTCTTTGACAGAGGGAAGGAAAGTCATTTAGCTCTTTGTAAACAATTTGTGTAACAGGAGGTAGTCAGAACCTCTCCATCCACAATGCCCCTTCCACACTGTTATTTCCAGTGGGTTGTTCTGCAAACAAAGATCACTGTACATTTTTATTGCACTAATAATTGAATAAGAGCTTGGGAACTTGCAGTATCAGGCCCTAAAGAGCCTGATTTTTGAAAGGAAGGTGAGAGGAGAAGCCCCATGTTTGTGACCTCTGCCTGCGATGCCTTGGGGTTGGGGAARGAAAAGCAGAAAGAGGGTAATGGCAGTTTGTACTCGTGGGTGGGATTACAACATGAACGCAAAGGTCCCTCAGGTCAGTAACGAGAAAGGGCTTCCGGAGTGGGATGGACAACCTGGGTTCTTCTATAAACCTAAACCCRTGCAGACATTTAGCATCGCCTTCCTTTTGTGGAGGAAAGAACGCAGAAACATTTGGAGTTAAAAGTGTAACCTTGGGGGCGCTCTTCTTTTTTTTTTCTTCTTCTTCATGGGTGTTATGCCGTGTCCACCTTGCATTGAATATTTTTGAGCCTTCTCCATTAGAACGTGTGTTGGGGTGTATATTCTTCCCAGTACTTGTTAGCTTGTAAAAAATAGCAGGAAGAAGGCAAGTAGCCTTTGGATTTCAGATTCATGTTTTTCTGTGCAGATGGACTGTTTTTAGTGCTGGTTTTCTTTTTTTACGTGCAGAGTCTTATTCTCTGACCAGGTTCATCATCTTGCCTTGGCCTTAAGGCTCTGTGTGAGCAAGTGTTTTGTTTTCTTCTTAGTTGTTTCTGTTTTTCAGCTTGCCTGTGTTACATACACTAGACTTCAGCAGGATGGAAAGGTTCAAAAATTTCAGAATCTTTTACTGAACAGGCTGAGTCCCTAATTTGGGGTGGTGGAATGCATTTTTATATGTTACCTTTTGTGTTACGTATATGTTRTAAGCATATATGTATGTTTTTATGTCTTCCTTTCTAATGTTAGTTTATTAGTAGCCCTTACCCACCTYACCCTGCCCTTCCAAGCGTGGCAGCAGAGCAATTTGCAGTGAACCAATGTTAGGATCTGTTCCCAACCATCGTCTTTCCAGTGGGCCTAGAGCAAGTAGGGGCCCCAGCGGGCGCTGGCCTGCTGGGCAGCAGGATGGAGGAGTTTTAGAAGGAAGATGCCCTTCAGGAGGACGTGGTCTCGACGGGAGGAGACGTAGAAGGGGCCGGACTGTTGTCCTCCACGTGAGCACAGCGGAGCGCTTCCCAGGAAGGTGCTTTCTCCAGGGCCCCAGCGTGTGAAACGCAGCAGTCCAGGGGGAGCAGCGAGCCTGCCGGSGGGCTGCAGGGCTCGCTGGGCCTTAGCTGACTGAACAAAACGATTTCTCTTTCCCTCCGCCCCGAGTTCACGACAGGGGAGCTTGAGGTTGTTCCAGTACCTAGAGCCCTTCCCTGGGTCTGTTTGTGGGCCCTCGGAGAACTTTTTTGAAACTGAATTCTTACTCAAGAGCTGGGAAAAAAAGACGACCRTGACAGTAAGTGGTCATCTGGGCACAGATTCTCACAGGTGTMGGAGTGAAACAGCAGAACCGAGAAACAACTGAACTAGAAACCAGCAAATCTCATGCTTATACTGGACAAGTGTGCAGAAATTTCTCCCCGATGGAGCTAGCAGGCATGTGGATGAAGGGGTATGTTGGTACCAGAGTGGCTTCCGTGAAAGGAATCTGTTGAGAGGTTTATTTGTTTATTCATTGATTTATTGAGGAAGCCAGCAGCTCTATGGCTCTGATAAGCTCTCTGGTAAGAGGGACCAGATTCATACAAATTTCCAGAGAATTTCGTAGGAAGCCTTTCCCCAAAGGCTTCTAAAGAAGYGAAACTGTCTTGAGATAATAGGGAAAGTCCTCAAACTAAATGGTTGGCTGTTTGATAGGAAACACAGGCTTGGAATTCAGGAGCAATGAAGAAGGGTCGGGGGAATTTGTGCCTTTGTATGTGACTATTGTGGGAAGGGGGTAAACAGTGAGGTGGTGTGTTTAAGGCAGCAGCGCTGAAGAGCTGCAGAAGGGTCTAGTGGTGTGTAGTAACTGAATGACGGAGACAAGTGGGCCTTAAATGAAGGGCAAGTGTAGGGTGAGTCACACAGAAACCATCCCAAAGCACCACGGAATCACTCCCGAGAGAGGARTGGCCGAACGGATACGGGTTCCTCAGCCAGGAAAGGAAAGCCTGGAGAAAGGGGTGTCTTGAGGAAAGAGGGAGAATGAAGGAGGGTAAAATCAAAAGGCCAAAGATTTGTAGTCGTTGGAAATTAATTTCCAGGAAGTAAAAGACAAATTGGTGAAAGGAAAGAAAATAGAGGACTCGTAAATACAGAGAACCTCTCTGTGGTGAGGACATTACTTAGCTACTGAAGTGCAGGACTTGTACAAGGTGGATTTTAGTGGATCTGGCCATCTAATGTAGTATCCTCTTTTGTAACAGTGGCTAACAGCATATACAGGTATGAGATGTGGCAAGCAGGTACTAATGTTTTCCAGGGATACTCTTGAGATATTCAGATGTTTCGCTTATCTTCTTGCCAGTGTATGTAAAAATATACATGAGTATTGAGGTTGTTGGCCCAGGTTTTAATAAAAGCCTATTTTTTTGTCTGTTCACCCAATAGTGTTTTTGCAAAATGCCCTGGATTTTTGAATTCTGGATTTTTTTGGATTTTTTCCCTTGAGTTGGTTGCAGTTGGTAACTGCTTTTTGTTAGACACCCCGAGGCTGGCGGTGCTTGTGTCACTTGTTGAACTCCTGTTTTTACGTTTCCTAGGAAGAAGAGCTTTTTCCATTCAACCTGGATGAGTTTGTTACCGTGGACGAAGTAATCGAGGAAATCGAGTCTCCCGTGAGAACGCGGAGAAATCCCCCGAGAGGCAAGAAAAGAGACGCTCCTAAAAMCAGCTCTTCGGAGCCGAGTTCTAAACGAAGGAAAGGCAAGGGCTCCATAGGGCGCGTCGCCGAAAGCGAGCTCTCCTTTGTCACTTTGGATGAAATTGGAGAAGAGGAGGACGTGGCCACGCAGCTCCTGGGGGCCGCTCATTTGGATGCGCTGTCTGATCCCCAGGGCCTGGTCATAGTGGATGAAGTAACCGAAGAGGAAGAGCTCATAGCAGAAGCAGTAAAGGATCCGCAGTCGCTTGTCACTCTGGATGAGATATCCGAACAGGAAGACCTTGGCTTTCATAAAGATGCCCCTGGGTCAGTTTTTGAGGAGCCAGATTTGAAAGCGGAGCCCCTAGTAACTGTCGATGAAATAGGCGAGGTGGAAGAGCTGCCTTTAAACGAGCCTGCGGATTTAAATGTTGATGATGCAGCGAAGCAAAAGGAAGATGATAAAGATCCTGGAGATTTTGTTTCCTCTCAAGTGCCCGACGATCCCAGTGCTTTAGTGACAGTGGATGAAATACAGGAGGACAACGAAGACGCCCCTCTGGTGACGCTAGATGAAGTCAATGAAGATGAAGATGATTTTCTGGCTGATTTCAATAGCCTCAAAGAGGAGCTAAACTTTGTTACAGTGGATGAAATTGGAGAGGAGGATGAGGACGAAGACTCTTCCACGGAGAAAAAACTGAATGAGGACGAAGATGAAGATATTGTTGCTGTTGCAGGCCCAGAAGAGGAGGATATTGCTACCATTGTGGGAACAGAAGAGGAAGATATTGTTGCTGTTGCAGGACCAGAAGAAATGGAAATTCTAGGAGATATGAGTGCGGAAGAAGAAATTCTTGCACTCTCAAAGGCAAAAGGAAAAGAATCTCTAGCAGCTTCCGAAGGGGAAGCAGCAAATAAGCTACTTGCAGCAGGTGGACAGGAGATGGCCAAGGAGATCCCTGCAGCAAATAAAGGAGAAACTGAAAAACATGAGGTTTTTTATGAAACTCATGAAAGAGGTACTACAAAAGAAACAGAGACTGCCAGCAAACAGCAGCTGGAAGGTAGGGCCTGTTCCACTAGTGCATCCTAGAATGCATCTGTCTTTTGGTGTAAAACATAAGCAACATGTTTGAATTTTATTCAYGTGTTTATGTTGGCCATAGTTGAAGAAAAGTTTATTAAAAAGAAATTTGTCAAATAAGACACACACAGATGCAAAGAGGCAACAGCCTCCAAGCTGGATCTAGAGAAAAAATGTAGAGAAATTTCTACAGGGTGGAACTGAGAAGGGGTTAAGAGGGGTCTGCCACGGATCCGAGCAGGGAGGGCTGCGTGAGGATCCRGCGCACGGAAGGGCTTGGCCGGAGCTGGCCCGAGGTTATTGATCCGCGAGGTGCCTGCCRGTGTCCTGGGCGCTGACGTGCAGCGCGCCGCTCGTGGCGCGGTCCGGGAGAGGCTTCGTGCCGCCTCGCTCTCGCTGAGCAGCGYGGGCGGAGCGGGGCTGCCGACCCGCGCCAGGCTGGCTGCGAGCGTCTGACCGTCGGCTCCATGCACTGACCCCCACGGCTGTCGGGCGCCTTGGTTTCTGACTTAAATAGGTATCTTTTGGTACGCAGTAGGTGAATGATCCTGCTTCTCCTGTGTAGTAAAATCTCAAGCAAAAGAGAGAGATCTAAGTAAACTAATTCTTCCTGAACTTGAGAAGCAAYGTGAGAAAACTAGGAAGAGAAATTAAAGCAGGTAAAGATCTATGAGGGACAACAGCTGATTSAAAGAGCAAAACGGGAAGTGGTTCCGTAGCGTCAGGCTCAGAGCTCCGATGATGACAGTCCAGCTCCGGCTTTGAAAGGGCCACGTGCAAAGCTGGGCCTCCTCTGAGGCCCCRTCCCTTGCCTGATGCAGAGAGGTGCTCTGGGAGGTGTAAGAGCCCAGTGCTGTCTGTTGTGTCCCTTTGAYGACCCCTTCACTGTCATCAGTAAGGCAAGAGGATTTGCTTTACTAGCCTTGTTTAGGATATCATTGGCATCAAGGTTATGTAAACACGGRATTAGAAAGAAAACAGACCTGTGTGTGTTTGTGTGTGTCCAGCATCCAGCTGATCTGGTAGTCCAAAACCCAAACCACCCTTTCCCCCMCCAAAACTGTGCTTCTTGTCTGGCAGCAAAGGACACTGTCGAATGCCTTGTCTCCACTGAACGTTGAGGTGGCAGTTCTGGTACGGCCTCRGAGGCGGCTGATGCCGTAACGGGCCCTGCCTTGGTTTAGTTCTGCAGAGAAGCTGTGCTCGCTTGTTTGGGCGAGTGCAGTGACCTGGAGGGTGCCTTTCTCCCCATTCTTAAAGTTCGGTTCAGTTTGCTCTGAAGTCCTCAATCTATAGCTATCTTAAAGGGGAAGTGGAATTTGATAATAAGAGCCTCTGCGGTCTGTCATACRAACACCTATCATACAGACACTGCATTGGCTGCGGCGGCGTAGCAGCAAGAGGATGCACCTTTTAGCTGCGAGGCTGTTTCACTGGTGGAACCGCTCGTTAAATGCTGCAGTGCCAGAGCTGGTGTTTTTGAAAGCAAGAGTTTATTTTCTGTCAGGCTGAAGTTGAAATGCTGCTCTTGGGGCTGGATTAAGTCAAGGAAAAGTTGGTAGCTCGTTCTGGGAAGAAGCGGGGCTGTTTTTTACTGCAAGTCCTCGAGCAGCAGCAGGCGCCTCGGCRCCGGGGCCTGCGTAACGAGGCCAGGAGGCCTTTGGAGCAGCCCCAGCGCCTGCGTGTTCTTGCAGCCTCTGCCTGCGGGGTTGGTGGTGGAGGTTCCTGGAAGTCGCTGTGTGGAACCGCCAAACCAGCGAGGGCAGAAAGCAGGGGGGGTCCTGCAGACAGTGCGTTTGGAGTGCTGATGGAGCAGTGAGGAAGCTGGGTGTGGAGGAACACCGAGCAAGTGGAAAGCTGTGTTTTAATGTGCGTTTTTAATGGCCTCCAGTAGATCCGCTTGGGTCAGGAGAAGACGAACCTGAGTCCAAGCAAAAGAAAACGGATTCTTCAGATGCAGCGAAGCCGCAGAGCACTCCAAAAGGTGAAACCAAAGCGCTCCCCACGACCGCTCTGCGCCCCTCTTGTCAAAGACAGTTGTCTTGCTTGTTTAAAAATGCCTCCTACAACCACATATAACTAAAAACCCACCGTGTGTAATCCGTATATTTATCTGTACAAATCCTAGTCTAGCTTACATTCCAATTACTTTTATAATAGCAGCAAAGTTAAAAGTTCATTTTTTTCTACAGTTTAATTAAAAATAGATTATTGAACAATTAGTGCAATATAGTAGCATATGTACTTATTCTAARCACAGTATAAGCTTTATTGCCAAGTTTGGTGCAGTTTATAGAAGCTAAGAAGCTGCTTATTCCCTTTTAAACATGCATGTCCCAATATCCTCCCCCAGCGTACTTTATAGAAAAGTGTCGATGATGCTCGAGTTGTAAGAGAAGTTGCCAGAAGTTCCGAACCTTGCCTGGTGTTCATGCAAGGCCCTTTGCCATGGAAGGTGCTCGTGTGTCCCGCTGGGGGACAGAGATTAAACCTGACAAATGAATTCTGTGCCAAATAAGGCAAAAGGCACCAAGGTTGCAGTGYGTTTCAGGTCCAGAGGGCCATTTCTTCTGTCTGAAGAAAAGGGTGTCCCCTTGTCTATTTGTTGAGGTCAGGCAGGTGACCAGGGTGGCTTTAGCAGCCTGACTTGCAGAGTGCTGAAGTGACCCTGCMTTAACAAAGGGTACAGATTTGGCTGGTTGGATCTGGTGCGTGTGTTTGTTTAATTGCATTTTGTTAACGAGCTGCTGCATGCTCTCTCTTTCAGATTTAGATTTCCTTGTTCCAAAGCCTGGCTTTTTCTGTCAGATCTGTTCTCTGTTCTATGCAGATGAAATATCTGTGAAAAACCACTGCAAGACGGCGCTTCATCAGCGGAACCTGGAGGTAACGCAGGGCAGCTCCGAGCGCGCCGGGAGGACGGAGGGGAGCGTGACGCTTCAAAAACCTTTGCTTTATTGCCTGTTAAGGATTTCCTCTTGGCTTGTGGTGCACAATAGTTCTGGGGTGATAGCCCTAAACTGAAACACGTTTTTAAGGCCTTAAATTAGTCTAGTTCGTCTTCAGCGTAAAGCCTTCCTTACCTAGGAARGCATGGGAATAGTCATGTTCTCCTCCATTTTTTTCATGATTTTAAACAATTTTAAAATAATCCAGACAAGTGCCAGCCTGATTTTGTCAAATTTCWTGGCTTACTGAAGCTGCAAATTAATGGAAGTGTTGCAGATGTGAAACAACCCCTGTGTCAGGCTGAAAAGAAAACTGAAGCTCGTGGTGCCCAGCCCCTCTCGGGACACGGGGGCGCCTGGCAAACACGGGTGCTGCGGGTGTCTGCCTGGGGAAGGGGCAGCCGCCCCGTGTGCTGCGCGGGGAGGGGCCCGTGTGGGAGCAGGACGTTGCGTTGTCCTCTGCGGTGTCGAGCACGTGTTCCCGTTGTCCGGAACTGGTGCCCGCTGAGTGATCCTTTAAYGCAGCCTGCAGTGCGTTCAAAGCCTGATTGCATCCTGCCCTGAGGAGTAATCCAGTCGTGTCTTGTCTTTAACTTTCCAGTAAGACTTCTTAAAACACTTATTTCCACAGAAATTCATGGCCAAGCAAAAGGAAGAGGATAACAACAGGGAAGAGCGAAGCTCAAGGTGATCGGAGGAGAGAAGAATTCCTTCACTTATTTAAACTTAGGGTCCAGTCAATTTTGTGTATTTTGTTATGATTTAATTTGTAATTTTGTTTTGGAAGCAAGCRTTCATGTTGTACAGATTTGAGCTCCGCGTAGGCAGACTGAAAGCAGAACGTGTGGTGGCTTCGGTTTGTATATCAAATCAGCACCCCCAGAAGGGGCTGCTTTTACAAGCGTTGCCATGAAATAAATGTTCTTGCTGTATAGTTGTCACCAGGTGCCTGTGTCTGGTGTGATTTGTCCTGGGCTGGTGGCTCTGTAGGTCACGGTAGCGGCTCCTGTGGGGTTTATTCCAGAGGGCTCTCTGGTGCTTCTGGAGTCTGTTACAGTGGAGCAGGAGGATAAAGACGAAGCCATCGGGGAGCAAAGCGGGTACCCGAGCAGCATCGACCTGCTCGTGTGCAGGTCGGTGTCCAGCAGTGTTTTCCCYGGATGAACAGATTTGCTGGGTTTTGCTGGCTCTTTTTCCCACTATGAATGAGCTTGTTCCAGTCTCTAGGTTAAAGCCCTCAATTACTCTTACTCTGTAATTACTATTTAAGTATTCATTTTCTACTGAGCTAATAGCAGCTTGTTAATAAAATAAACCAAAACGCCCGTGTCTAAAGTGCAGTGTGGAGCACAGAGTGGAATGGGGCCACAAGGAGCCCGAGCTGCGGACAGACCCGCCACCACCTTCGTTCCTGCTCGAGGCAAGGCTGGTTTTCCYGGGGGAACGGGCTCGGGTCGGTGCCGGTGGCACCCTCAGCACCCGCCTGCGTGGGTGTCCCCACGGGTGACCGACCTGGTGGCTTTCATGGACTTCTTCCAAGCCCGTGGCTCCTCCTGGATGGATCCTGAGGAAGGGTGGTCGGCGGGGCAGAATTGCTACYTCCTGGGGTGAAACCTCAGCCAAATCCTTAATTTCTGCTCGTGTTTGCCTGATCCCAGAACAGAGCCGTGTTGGTCCCTGCCCTTGGAAAGCTGAGAGCTCCAGCACCGTCTCGCAGCCTGGCTCTGGAGGATGCAGATCCCCTTGGACGGGGCCTCAGTGAGTAAATCCCAGCGCTGCTCCGTGTCCATTCCCACCTTCCAGCCTCCCTTGTGCCGGAAGCCCTTTCCTGCAAGGAACCATCCACACTGAACACCCTCAGGGGTGGCAGTGGCCTCGGACATGCGTGGTAGCCCCTTAACGTGACAGCCTCCAGGAGGGGCCCATTCTGCCGTGGGGAAATGGGCCCGGAGGAGATGGTGGAGGGGAGGAATCGCTGCTGCTCCCGGCGGGATGAGCCAGCACGGCGGCCCCTGCCCCACTGCCCTGGTTCAAGTGGCTGTTCTAGGGCTGCCGCAGCTGGAGTTGCTGTGTCCCCATGTCCCCTGCAGTGGCGGCCCTTGCAGAGGCAGGAAGCAGCAGCGTTCCGCTCGACGGAGCCGTCCCGGCGCTGGTGCCYGCGGTCCTGGTGAGCCCAGGGCGCTGCAGCAGGGACTCGCGTTAGGGAAACCAGGGGCACGGGGAAAGGAGGGGGACGGAGCCCCAGGGAGGAAGGAGGCAGCGTGGCYGTGGGTGTCCCAACTCTGTCACCCTTAGCCCGGGGCCACCCGTCTCGCTCGCTCGTGACTCTCACAGCCCTGGAAAGTCAGGACGCTCCGTTCTGCTCTCCGGGAAGGGGGGAAATGGAGCCAACGGAGTGAGCTGTGCTCGGGGGCCAGGTCAGCTCCCTCGGGCTGCGGGCCGGGGCCACGCGGGTCTCGTGTCCCTCCCGCAGCTGGTTGGGCGCACGGGGACGTGCAGCCTCGGGGAAAGGCCTGGCTGGGAGGAACCGCTGATCCCGCTGCTGGGAAACCCGGAGTAAAAATAACCCACCCTTAAATAGCCGGGGCGCTGGGCGCGGAGCCTCCCCACCTGCCATGGGGACGGGGAGCAGGGACGGCGATGGCTTGTGGCGGAGGGGCCAAACTAGCGGCCTTGTTGCCACCCGGTGTGGGGACACGGGCAGGGCCCGTGGGGAGCGGAGCGCGGGGCTCATCCCGCCGCGCTGCTGGGCACACTCCGTGGGGACGCAGGGCACATCCCGGGCGCTCGCTCYGGGGGGAGCCTCGTGCACGCTCTGGAAGGCGCTGGGTGGTTTGTTTATCCCTTGTCACCCCCTCCTTCCCTGTGACCACGTGGCCCCTGCATCCTGGTCCCCCCACCCCAAGGCAGGATGCTCTGGGATGCTGCTGTGTCCCGATGCTCTGCAGCACCATTCCCGCTCCGCGTTGCTGAGCTGGGATGAGCAGCGGCTGGAGGGGGGGACTCTGAGGACGTGTCCCTGCTSCTGGACAGGGCTGCGCCCCCGTGTCCCCATGCCCTGGGGCTGCCGCGTCCCCGGCAGCGGGCCGTCCCCGGGTGACGGGCGCAGGGAGGCGGTGCAGCCCGCTGCAGCCCGTTCCCTTTAAGAGCAGCTCGCGCGGCGGTGGCAGCGGTGCCAGGCTGGAGGAAGGGGCCGGAGCGGGAGCGGGAGCCGCGGCCATGCTGCGCGTCTTCGTGCTGCGYGCCGAGCACCTCCGCACGCCCGACGCCGACGTCAGCGACGCCTATTGCTGCGTGCTGCTGCAAGGTGAGCGCCCGGGACCCCGCGGGGCCCGCCGCCCGCCCGGGGAGCGCTGCCACCGCGCTGCGGCAGCCGTGACGCCGCCCGTGGGACGGGGCCGCCGTTAACCCCCGCAGGCACCCGGCGCTGCCGCCACCTCCCGCAGCCCGCCTTGTCCCCGCCTGGGCTGCCGCCCGCCTGGGCTGGGGGTGCCGGCAGCTCCTGGGCTCTCCGCTCGCGGTGCGGGTCGCGGGGCCCTCGGGTGTCCCGGCTGATCCGCGCGGGGCCGCGTCTGGGGGCAGCAGCAGCTCCTGGGGGATGGGAGGGCCGGCGCGGGGCTGCCYGAGTCCTGCGGCCCTCCCTGGACACGGGGACCTTCCCGGGGCCCTGTCCCCTGCAGARTGGCCCTGTCACCGTTGCAGTCACGTGGAGCAGCTTGCAGGGGCCCTGGACCACACCTTTTGCRGCAGCCCCGCTGCTCCCGGGGCTGGGGTGTCCCTGCTTCCTCACGCCGCAATGTCCTGGCTGGAGTCACCCCCACGGTGCATCCCCGGCGCTGGGGCTGCCTGGGTGCTTCAGCAGCCCTGGAGCTGGGAGCGTTCCCGGAGCTCGGAGCATTCCCAGAGCTCTTGGCCTGCCCCCTGCTCTGGCCCCTCCAGTTTTCCTTCGTTTCCCCCTGGAATCCTGCTGTCCAGGCGTCCCTGCTGCTTTCAGCACCCACGGGGACCTTGCTGCTCAAGTGTCCCYATTGTCCCCATGTCCCAGTGCTTGGGCCAACCTGGGCCGTGCAACCCCCTGGGGACCTGATGCGGTGACATCCCCAGTCCCACTTCYCCGCTGACGTCCTGGATTGCATCGCGTTGCATCCGGGGCTCGYAGCATTCCCAGGACTCGCAGCATTCCTGTGGCTCCCCCTCCACCCTGTCTCGGGGCTAGGCCGTCCCCCGTGACGTCCCCTCCCCGGTGTCCCCATGCTTGGGCATCCTGGGGCTGGTGCTGGGGCCTCCCCCGGCGCATCCGGCTGCTCCCGCCCCCCGCGGCGCTGCCGGCACCGTGTCGCTCTGGCCGTGGTGGCAGTGGGGACAGCGGTGGGGACGGCGGCGGTGGCACCATGCTGCGCTGCGTCCTGCACCGCGCCGCCCGCCTGCGCAAGGGCGACCCCGTGGCCAGCCTGACCTTCCGAGGTGAGGGCACCGGGACCCCGGAGCCGGGCGCAGGGCGGGAGGCTCCGTCCGCGGGTGCGAAATCCCACTGGGGCGGGGGGCACTCGGGTCCCCTGGGGCACTTTGGGGACCATCACTGGGCACCATCACCTGCTGGATGGTGCCAGAGTGGCCGAGGGACATGGGGCAGGCCCTGCTGCAGGGTGCCCTGTCCCGCGGGGCACCCACGGGTGCTCTCGACTGCATTTGCGTCTTGCTGCTTCCGAAGGTGAAATATCCGCAAAGCCCGTCCAGGGGCTTGTCCCGGCGCTGCGGGTGCCGGAGGAGGGAGCTCCCCTCCCGGGGCACCCGTGGGTGTCGCGGTGTGCCGGGCGCAGCGGGGCGAGCAGGGACCCCGCAGGGACAGCAAGGCGGGTTCTGCCCTGCAGAGCGCTTCCAGAGGGGGCCGCCTTGGGGACGGCCTTGTACAGCAGACGGGAACCGTCCCGGATTTAAGTAGGGAAGTYGGGGGAACCTGGGGCGCCGGGAGCACCCAGATCCCTGTCCCGGCCAACGGCTCCTTTTGCTTTGGAGATGGACACATGGAATGTGGCCGCGTTTAGCCTGGACAGTGGCAGTGTTGGGAAAGCCTTTCCCTGGGAGGGGGCCTGGAAGCGGGAGGAGGGCGTTGAGGATCCACTGGGGTCCCTGCTCCTTTGGGATGCTCTGTGGAGCGCTGGGGTCCCAATGGAGCCGTTTGCTGGCACGCTCAGCTTTCCTGCCACCTCCGAGCCGGAGGCCGGTGCTATTTCAGGGCTGGAAGATTTAACGGAGCTTCTCTAAAATCCCAAATAGGAAAAGATTAATTTGGCAGCACTTAACTCAGGGAGGGTTCGGGGGGTCAGGAATTTGGCCGTGCCGCCTCCCAGCCGCGTCCACCCGAGCGCTCCGCGGCTCCYGCGGCCGCCTCCGGCCCTTGACTCACCGCTATTGTTCTCCCTTCGCGCCTCTTCCTTTTCCTCTTCCCCTTGTGCTCCGTGTCCCGAGGGGCGGCCGYGGGGCCGGATATTCGGGGTCGGGCAGTGGGCGACGCTGTGGGAACCCTCGGGTCCCGTTCGGGGTGCAGGGATGGAGGGTCCCCACTGGGCTCCTCTCTGCACCTTCCAGGTCCCACCTGGGCTCCGCTTTCCCGGAGGGAAGCGGGCCTGGGGCGTGGGAACAGGTCACCCTGGCTTCCTGCAACCCGTCCCGTGCCAGCATTGCCCCGGGCACTTGGGGTCCCTGGAGTGGGAACGTGTCCCAGCCGGAGCATCCCTGCTCCTGCCCTCGGATCCCTCCCGGATCCTGCCCCGGGCTCCGCGCTCCCCCTGCTTTCCCCGGACGGAGGCACCGCGTTCAGCAGTGTGSCCAGCAGGCCGGGGCTGCCCGGGGATGGCCCCATCTCACCGTGTGTTTGTCCCTGGCAGGTGTGAAGAAGAAGACCAAGGTCATCAAGAACAATGTCAACCCCGTGTGGAACGAGGTGAGCGGGACCGAGCCCTGCCCGGGCCGCAGCGAGGGGCGAGCTGCCCGTGTCGCTGTCCTGAGAGCCCCGGATGCGGCTCAGCCCCGCACGAGACGCCGGAGGATCCAGCCCGACGCCGCTTGTGCCGCGGAGGGGGCTGCGCTGGGCAGGGCCGCGCTGGGCAGGGCTGGTCCAGCCCTTCCAGGCAGAGCCGGGCGCATGGGAAAGGCAGTGCCCGGGGTGCCGGTGGCCGGGCTGGCTGCGCCCTCGGCCYGTGCACGGGGCGGCTCTTCCCTCCCGGCCTTGCCACGGCCCTTGGCACGTCCCACTGACCAGCGGGGTTAGCCCAGTGACCAGGGCGCCACGTGGCTGCTCTGACCCTCGAAGACACCTGAAAGGCCTCTGGCTTTTCCTCAGTCCTGGGGGATCTCAGCTGGGAATGGTGCAGGCGGGATGGCCGTGGAGGCGTCCCCAGTGTTGTGGCTCGGGGTGGCGAGCGCTGCGGTAGCCAAACGGGCCCGCGGCTTTGGGGAAACTTCTCCGGTCGCTGCTGCGGTTTGGGATGTTGCGTCCCAGTGGGAGCTGCTGCGCCCGGATCTCATCCTGGCTTCCCTCTCCCCTTTCTCCAGGGCTTCGAGTGGGACCTCAAGGGAATTCCCTTGGACCAGGAGGCCGAGCTCACGGTGGTGGTGAAGGACCATGAGACCATGGGCAGGAACAGGTAGGACGTGGCATGGGAAGACAGCAGGGAGCTGCTGTGCAGAGCTGTGCATGACCCTGTGGGTAGTGTCCCTGTGCATAGAGTGCGTGTCCCAGGCCTGGGTGTCCCTGTGCACAGGGTGCGTGTCCCTGGGTGTCCCTGTGCATGGGGTGCATGTCCCTGTGCACGTGGTGGGTGTCCTTGTGCCTGGGTGCCCGTGCACACACGTGCCAGCGTGGGAAGCTGCCGCCCGCCGTGCCCGTGGGTGCTCCCTTGGTGCGATTCAGCGGCTGACGGGAGCCCCGCGCCCACGTGCGCCGCTGCATGAACGCGGGTGGGCGGCGCGAGCCGCATTCCCGCCCGTCGTCTCTCTGGGTCCGGGAAGCAGAGCAGCCCTGTGGGCAGGGAGCCTGCGCCGGCTCCGGGCGCTCCTGCTGCGGGGCCGGCGAGGYGCGGGGTGAGGACAGGGCTCCCCGAGCCGCCCTGCCGCCCACGGCGCCGGGCAGGGTGGTGGTGTCCAAACAACGCGCTGGGCGCCGCTCCCCTTCTCACGGCAGCGTCCGTGTCCGTGCCCGGGGCGCCTGCTCGTCCCCAGCACCGCGCTCGTCCCCAGCCCTGCACCCTGTGCGCTCTGGGCAACGGCTCCCGTGCCAGGAGGGCAGGGTGAGACCCGCACCGCTCTGAACGCCCCCGGGCTGCCGTCGCTGCGGCGGGTTTTGCTTCGGGCAGGAGAGCYGGCGAGCTGTAGCTGGCTGCGCTCCAGCTTGGTGACTTCGCACATCCCTATAAATAGCAAAGGACAAACGGGAGCGGAATTTCGGCTCCCGAGCCAGGGAAACTTAACTTGCCGGGGCCGGGGAGCGAGGTTTCCTCTGCGATCAGCAGCGCGGGGGGTACCCGCAGTGACGGGCGCTGCCCCTGCTTGCCCGCCGGTCCCGCTGCTTTTGCCTGTCCTGCTCCCCGGGCAGTGACCCGCTCGGGCCGTGCCGGCCGCCCCGCATCACCAACGCAGCTCGTCCGAGCGGGACAAGAGAGGAAAGCCCCTTACGAGAGCGCTGCACCCAGACCGGGCCCCTGCCAGCCTCTGCTGAGCCTGGGGCGGGTGTCGGGCCAGGAAAACAGCGTTTTGGGGAGCGAGAGGCCCTTTCCGTGACTGTTTGCAAGGGAAGCGGGGGGAGGAGAGGGACGGAGAGAGGATCCACTTGGCATCGGAAAAGCTGCTCAAACCCAAAGTCTGTCCCTCCAGAGGCGRCGAGGGAGGGAACAATGGCAGGAAGCCAAAACTGAGCGAGTAAATAAATAAATCACGGTGGGGGCTTTGCAGGAGCACGGGCCGGGCTGGCGAACCCGGCTCCCGCCGGCACCACGTCCTGCTCGGCGCCCGCCCGCCCTCTGCTTCACCCCATCGACAGCACCCTGATTGAGGGGGAGACCTCTAGAAATAACCAGGATGGAGGGGATGTGGCGCAGGGAGGGTTAATCCGATAAAAAACATGCAAAAACAGCAAAGAGAAAGGGCCAAGTCAAGAATACAAACGAGAGGCTGAGTGAGAGGCGCGGGACAGGGCGAGGAGGGACGTGGGGGCCGAGGACATGTGGGTGAGACCCGCGCGGGGGTCACGGCAGCTCTGGCCCCGTTGCCTTCTTGGCCTTCCCACTGCAGCCCCTGCCCTGTTGGCTCCTCTGCCTTTGTTTTTAGCGCTGCTGGCACGGAGATACCCCCACACTTCTTCCCATAGCTCCCGGGTCCCGACAAGGAGCCCTCCATCACGGGCAYCTTTTCCTGCTGGAGAGGAAGCTGGGCAGGGGCTGCAGGGGCTGCCGTGAGCCCAGCTGGGGCAGGACGCGGCCTGGAGCCCGCGGGAGGCTCCAGCGCTGCGGCTTCCACGCTGCTCCCGTGCGGGCGGCAGCATTCCAGGAAGCGGGAGCGTGCGGCGGCTGTTGGTGCCGGAGCCCCGGCGGGGGGTGCCGGGGCCACCGGGGCCGTGGGTGATGCCGCTCTCCTTGCGCAGGTTCCTGGGGGAGGCCCACGTGCCCCTGCGCGACGTCCTGTCGGCGCCCAGCCTGGCCGCCTCCTTCAACGTGCCCCTGCTCGACGCCAAGAAGCAGGACACGGGGGTGAGTCCCGCGGGGAGCGTTTCCCGCCAGGGTCCGGAGCCTCTCCCTGCCCCTTCCCGGCGAGGGGAGGCTGCCAGGCGTGTCGGGAGCAGGAGGAAGCGCCGCGCTGGGCCTGCCCTCGGCCTCACCTTCCGCCCTCCTCTTCCTCACCCCTGGCATGGAGACGCCGTCCCGCTCACCCTGGGCTCCGCGCACATCCGTGGCTGCATCCAGGGATGCTCCCAGGGGATGTAGGCGGCAGCCACTGCCCTGGCCCCTTGTCCCTGTGGATGGGATGGGGTCCTGGTCCCCTCTGTCGTGGTCCAGCCGCAGACYGGGCGCTTCCCGCTCCGGACAGGCGGGAAAGCCGCGCTCCGTAGGTGTTTCCATGGCAGGAAGCGGCCGCCTTCCGATGCCRGCTCCCTCGAGACTTTAATGGGCCCGATGGTTCCTCTGAGGCGTCCGGGCCGGCGCCCGTCCATCCGCTCCCGTATCCTGGCCCCTCGGGGCCGTGCGGAGCCCACTGGTTTCCGTGCTGGTTCTGGGCCCYGTGGGGCAGCAGCGCCTGTCCCTGCCCTGCCCTGATCAGCGGGCACAGCTGCTCCTGTCCCTGCTCCTTTCACAGGAACTCCTTTGGGATGGGGAGCGGGAGCTGCCCGAGTGGGACCAGTCATGGGAGCCGCTGCTTCCTGGCCACCCYTGGGTTGGGGCACGGGAGAGACCCGGTGCTGCTGCCCTCCTGCCTGCATCCTCGGGGCAGGGGTTGCYCGGGAGGTCTCCAGAGTTGGGAGCAGCGTTCCCGCGTGCCCGTCCTGACGGTTTGTCCYCCTTCCAGGCCTTCCTCATCCTGCAAGTGTCCTACGTGCCCCCGCCGGGCGCCGCGCCGCTCTTCCCGCCGCCCGCGCCCCCGGAGCCGGCGCCGGCCGCGCCGGAGCCCGATGCGCTCACGGGTGAGGAGAGCCCCCCGCTCGCGGCACCCGCTCCCGGCGCCGCCGCCACCTCCTCCCGAGCCGCCTCTGCGCCCACAGACGTGACCGCCGAGGAGGACACCGAGGATCCGGGCGCGACGGGCGACGAGACGGAGCCGTCGTCGGGGCCGCCGGCCTCCGAGCAGCCCACGCTGCCCCGCCGGCCGCCCGTGCACCGCGGCCGCAGCACCGCGCGCAGGAAGCGCCCGCCCAAGAAGCCCCTGTCCAACAAACCCCAGGACTTCCAGGTGAGCCGCGTCTGCCCGGGCAGCCCTTGGGGGTCTGCCCCCGCAGTCCACACGTCCCCTTCCTGCCTCTCCTTCACTGTATGGCTGGAGGATGCAACTACATTGACCCCCGGCAGCCCCCTCGATGGACTGGACTGTGAGATCTAAGATAACCGAGCTCAGTCTCCAGAAACAGCCCCCCAGAGCAGTTTGGTTTGTTGGTTCTTGCCCAAAGGCCCACTGGGCTCTTGGTGCCTCCTCTTCCCCCTTCCAGCTCCCTCCTCCAGCAGCGTGGGTGGCCCCCACATGTCCCCCTTCGTGCAGGGCTCTGACCCGTGACTCTCTCCCTCCCCTCGCCTCCAGATCCGCGTGAAGGTCATCGAGGGCAGGCAGCTCCCCGGGGTCAACATCAGGCCCGTGGTGAAGGTCACGGCCGCGGGGCAGACCAAGAGGACCAGGATCCRCAAAGGCAACAGCCCCTTCTTCGGCGAGGTGAGCGGAGCCATCCACACAGGAGGGCTCGGCTGTCTTGTCCCCCAGCCTGCGCGTGCTGCCACCGCAGATGTCCCTGTACCTTCCTGGTCGCTCCCCTGAGCGCGTTCGGAGCCCCTTGGAAACACCCCGAGACCCTGCAGACCCTGCAGCCGTGGGGAAGGGCGGTCCAGGGACCTTGTGCATCGAGGTGCACAAGGAGCAGCCCCCCCAGGACACCCCCTCCAGGAGGGTTTTGCTGYGGGCTGGGTGGGCTCTTGTCCAACAGAGCTGGGAAAGGGCTCTGAGCTGCAGAGCYGGGACGTTGGGGAACCCCTGGGGTGGGGGAGCGATGTGGGTTAAAGCAGGGGCTGCTGCTGCGGCTCCTTTCGGACCTCGCCTCGCCCGTCTCRTACAGACCTTCTTCTTCAACGTCTTCGAGTCACCGGCCGAGCTCTTCGACGCTCCCATCTTCATCACGGTGAGTTCTGGCCGCCGTTCCCGGGGCTTTCCCGGTTCCTCGGCCCTGCGCGTGCGGGTGGCTCTGGGCCCGGCATGCGGAGGTGCTGGGAGCTGCTTCCTCTCTTCCGGAGCTGGATTTAGTGTTTGCCTGTTTCTCATCCTGCAGGTTGTTGATTCGCGGTCTTTCCGGACAGATTCCGTGATTGGGGAATTTCGGGTGAGGATTTTCTGTCCACTCTTCCCACGCGATTTCAGTCGCTTTAACCCTCGTCACGTGGTGAACATTTCCTTTTATTTTCTATTTGCTTTTTAGATGGATGTCGAGRCGATTTACTCTGAACCAAGTGAGTCCAGCGGCTGCCACCAGTGTTAGAGGTTTGGGACAGGTTCAGTTCTTGCAGCTGGGGAAGGGRCTTGGACCGGACGGTGTCCAGAGGCCCCTTCCAACCTTAACCGTTCCGTGATTCTGTGAAGACCTGTTTTTTGGGACCCAGCACAGGGGGGCAGGCACGGGCACCCGCGCTGTTTTGTACGTGTGCACGCAGCTCTGTGCAGGGGTGCATGCACCTCCCGTGCACCTTCATCCRTACCCACGGGCACGTTTATCTGTACGCACCGATGCAGCCGCATGCAGCGGGAACGTGAGAATAAACATCGGCAAGCTGTGTCTGCCCCGCTTCTTTCCATATGTGAATCCACGTATGTCCCTCATCCATCCTCAGCAGCGCTTTGTCAAGTCTTTAGCATTTATTTTTATTAAAAATAAAAATAATAAAAAAAGGAAAAAAAACCCTACTGAGCCTGAAGTGCAGCCTCTAGGCCAGCTGTGCACGGGGCCTCGCTCACGATTCTGGTTTTTCTCTCCTCAGAACACGCTTTTCTCAGAAAATGGCTGTTGTTGTCAGACCCGGAGGATTTTTCGGCGGGGGCCAAGGGCTACTTGAAAGTCAGTCTGTTCGTGCTGGGGCCCGGAGACGAAGCTCCTGTGAGTACCCGCAGGCCCTGCCAGAGTCACCTCCCTACGGCAGCGTTCACCTCCGGCGTTCGGACCTTTATAGCCCCAGCAAAAAGCAGAATCTGCCTCTGGTCATTTAAATGGGGCTTTCTGGTGGTTTGAACCCACATGCACGAGGTGTCACGACTCCCTGGGTGCCCTGGGGCCGTTCCTGGGGAAGCTGCAGCCCGGGGCTTGCTTTGGTGTCCATACGGGGCATTGGATGTGGTGGGACAAGGTGCTGGGGGTCGTTCTGCCCGCAGGTCTCTGCTGCCCGGCCAGGGCATGGGCCGAGGGCTCAGCCCTCCTGCCGTCCTCACGGCTCCGGCCTCCCCGCAGGTGGAGAAGAAGGACGTCTCCGAAGACAAGGAGGACATCGAAGGGAACATCTTGCGTCCCACGGGCGTCACCCTGAGAGGGGCTCAGTTCTTGCTGAAGATCTTCAAGGCTGAGGACCTGCCCCAGAGTAAGCGTTGYCTTTGCCGGGTTGGGGTATGCAGCCCGTGGCGCCGGGGGGCTCCGCACACCAGACGTGGGTAGGGTTGGGATAGGCACCAGCGCAGCCCTGGTCCCGAGACCGKGTAGATGCTGCTCAGCATTAAATGSCCTCCTGGGTTGGGTGACAGCCTGGGGACAGCAGTTCTCCCCCAGCCTCTCTGGGACAGCCATGCTCAGCCTTGCCAGGGACCTTCCTAGAAGCGGTGCTGGAGCTTTCCAGAGGCTGGGAATGTGATTTCCTAGGGTGAAAAGAGCCTCGTGCAGAGACACGGGATGAGCCTGGGCTTGCAGGGGGGATCCAGCTACGTGGAGCTGCCTCAGCTACCCTGGGAGGCTGAAACCTGCCTGGTCCTGAGACCGGTGCTGGGACCACGTTGTGGCTCTGGCAAGGGCCATGGGGTTGCCATTCCCTGCTGGAATGGCCACGTTCCCGGGTGTTCCTGCAGTGAGCCGGGATGCTTCCAGCCTCTGGGCGGCCACCCTCGGCGTGAGCGGCTCTGCCAATGACAATGCCCCCGGGAAGGACGGAGTGCTCCGGGCTCCCGGGATACAGCCGAGCACCGGGATGGGCTTGCGGAGGCTCCGACGGYCTCTGCGGGTGGTCAGAGACGCTTTCTCCTTCCAGTGGACGATGCCGTCATGGACAACGTACGGCAGATCTTTGGCTTTGAGAGCAACAAGAAGAACCTGGTGGATCCCTTCGTGGAAGTCAGCTTTGCCGGCAAGACGGTGAGCAGCGGGAGCGGGAATCTCCGGCTTCCCGGGGCCCGGCAACCCTGCTCCGGAACAAGGAGAATGGATCCGGGATGGCCAAGATGCCCGAGGGGAAGGGATCTGCCTGCCTTCCGTGGCAGGATGAGCCCTGTGGCTGGCCCGACTGGCCTCATCCGTGCGGCTCCGTTATTCCCAAGCACTGTGTGCTCCGCATCCCTGCTGCCGGGGAGGGATTCGGGCSCAGGATCCCGTTCCCGGGCGTCATCCGGGCTGCAGCGCTTGGCTCGGCCTCAACGAGCAGAGGCTCTGGCCCTTCCTCGCGTGGGAGAAGGGGAGCAGCCGCGGGCGCTCGTGCCGGGTGTCGTTTCCGTGCCGGGCTCCTAGCGGAGCTGTTGGGTTGAAAAAGGCAGCGTGGAGCTTGAGCTCCTGGGAGCAGGGGGAGGATAACGCAGGAACAATTGTCCTGCCAGCCTGCGCTGGGCTTCTGGAACGTGCCRGGAATTGCGTTAAAATGTGGAAACWCTCCCTGTGAATYGTCCCTGGAGACGGCGCRCRGGAGRGGRCAGGCCAGGGAAGGAGAGRGKAGTGCCCTAAGGAAGCAYGGGGTGGGTTTGTGGTGGTCTGGTCCTCCGTCCCGGCCCCATGGGACCCTCTTTTTGGAGTTCTGGGGAGTCTGCGCTGGACTGGAGCTGCTGAATGGGGGAATTACCAGAGGAATCTGAGACTTCCTGCTCTGTGGGTAATGGGAGCGGGGAGGTGTCGGGGGTGATGCTGGGGCCGGAGAGGAATCTGGATTTCCCTATGGAGGGTGCGTTGCATCCAGAACCATGGTCTGGAATGGAGCTTTACTGGGCACAGAGGAAGCCTCCCAAGCACCACGGGCTGTCGATAAAAGTAAAGCTGTGGATAAGAGTAAAGCTGCGTTTGCCGTGCGGGCAGGGGAGGGCTCGCAGGGCGCCGGGTGCCTGGGTATCCATGCGGTCTGTGCCCTGCCTTTCCCTGCCTTTCCTGCCGCCTCCAGCTCTACACGAAGGTCCTGGAGAAGAACGCCAACCCGCAGTGGAACCAGGCCGTCGTGCTGCCCGCCATGGTGAGGGCGGCGCTCGGGGCGCTGCGGGGGCTCCCGCGCCCAGAGCCGATCCCCACCGCTGCCCTTCCCGTCCCCTAGTTCCCTTCCATGTGCGAGAGGATGAGGATCCGCGTCACGGACTGGTGAGCGRGGAGCCGGCGCGGGGAGCCCGCGCGGGGCCCGCGGTGCCGCCGCTGACGCGTGGCGCCCTYGCAGGGACCGTCTCACGCACAACGACGTCGTGGGCACCGCCTTCCTGTGCATGTCCAAGATCTCGGCGCCCGGCGGGGAGCTGCAAGGTGGGCGTTGGGACAGCGGCGGGCGCCGCATGGCCCGGACCTGGGGTCGGCTGCGGTGACGTGACCGCGGGACAGTCCCTGCAAGGTCCCCTGTTGTGGGTGCTCTGGGGGCTGCATGCAGCCTGTGCCCACCCACTGCTTGTCCTTGTGTGCTGGCCGAGGGCTGTCTCAACGAGCGAGGGGGTCTCCAGCTGGGGCTGGAGGAGGCGTCTCAGGGCCAAGTGACCCCCGAGGCGGGAGGGCCCGTTCTGAGGCTCCAGCAGGGCCCTTTGGACGATGCTGGCGTTGTGACCCCTGCCAGGCAGGGAGCCAGGGGGCCGGGGCCTGCATGGGGCTGTGTCAGAGGCTGCCCTAATCCGCATGGGCAACGCTGGCCACTGGTGACCACTGCTGACGCCTGCACGCAGCGCATGCCCCTCTCTGCAGCGCCCGCGCTCCCTTCCCGCCCCCGTCCCCCGCCTCGGCAGCCTCCTAACCGTCTCTCCATCTCTCCACCTCGCCTCAGAGGAGCTCCCCGCTGTGGCGCAGCCCCCGAAGGCCGCACACCGTACGTGCCCTTCGCCTCGCGGTTTGCGTCGCCGCCGGGTCGGTGCTGCCCCGGTTTAGCTGCCGCCAGAGCCGCAGCGGCCGACGGAGCTCGCGGAGCAGAGGCTCTGCCGTGCCCCCGCCTGGTGGAGCAGGGCTGGGTTGGGACAGGCCCGGAGGGGAGGTCCCCTCTGTCCCCCGCTCTGGCGGGTTGGGGTGTCCCCTTGGTGATGCTCCATCAGGGTCTGTCATCACGCAGGCTCTGCAGGGCGCCGCTGCTTTGCGGTCCAGGGCACGGAAACGCTCTGCCCCTTCAGTGCCCCTCATGCCAAATGTCACATAAACACATGTGGGTCTGGAGCGAGCACGGCCCCAATGGGAGCCCTGCTGCGGGCACCAGGGCCAGCTCTGTGCCCTGGGGACACGGTAGGTGCTGCCCAGGGGATGCAGAGCTCCCTCCGCAGGGCGCCGTGGAAGGAGGGTACCTGCGAGGGAGGGCAGCAGTGCGGCTCGATGCAGCGCTGCTCGTCAGYGGCACCCACAAGCACGGGATGCTGCAGGGTTCCAACAAGCTGCAGGGAGGGCACCGGCCCCGCGATGTGGCCCAGCAGCAGCGTGRGATGGGCTGCCAGGGTGCCCGTCCTGCCTTCCTAACTGCTCTTTCCCTGTGGTCTCCAGTGGACGACGGACTCGGGTTCCTGCCGACCTTTGGGCCCTGCTACATCAACCTTTACGGCAGCCCCAGGGAGTTCACGGGCTTCCCGGACCCGTACGAGACGCTCAACCTGGGCAAGGTGAAGGCGGCTTCCCGCCGGCGCGGCCGGCAGCTGGACACGGAGCGTCCTTCCTCGCGCAGGGAAAGCTGCTGCTAACCCCGGCTGGCTTTGTAGGAGGCTGCGCTGCCCTTTGTGCCGCTTGCCGCTGCTGCTGCCCCAAACCCGCCGAGCACCGGGTGCTGCCCTGCGGGCGCCGCGCTCCCTGGCAGGAATGGCTGCGCAGGGCAGCGCGGCGCCGCTCCTGACGGCAGCCCCCGGCCTTCCCCAAGGGCGAGGGCGTCGCGTACCGGGGCAGGCTGCTCGTGGAGCTGGAGACGCGGCTGGCGGAGCACGCGGAGCAGAAGGTGGAGGACATCCCTGCGGACGACGTGCTGCGCGCGGAGGTAGCGGCGGTGCCGCGCGGGGCACGGGGCTGCCGGGGCTGCCGGGCCGTCCCCTGCAGCGCCGCCTCCCTCGGCGCCTCTCGCAGAAGTTCCTGCGCCGGAGGAAGTACTGCCTCTTCGCCGCCTTCTACTCGGCCACCATGCTGCGGGACGTGGGCGACGCCGTCCAGTTCGAGGTCAGCATYGGCAACTACGGCAACAAGTTCGACACCACGTGCCTGCCGCTGGCCTCCACCACGCAGTACAGCCGCGCCGTGTTCGACGGTGAGCGGGCGGCGCGGCGCGCCTGGGACGCGTCCTCTCTGCCACCACCTTGGTGCAGCGGTGATGCCGAGGAGGTGCTCGTGCCCTTGGCCGTGTCCCTCCTGCCTTGCCCGGGCTTTTTGGGTGGTCTCCTGGGGCTCTCGAGGGGCTGCAGCGTGCCGGGGGATGCGCGGGCTGCACCGCAGCTGATGGTGCAGGGAGCTGCCCGAGAGCTCCCGGTGCATCCCGCGCCACTTCCCGTCCTCACTGCGGGGTCGGGAGCGGAGCAGGGATCCGTGCAAGCCCGTGTGACCTTGCTGAGCGCTGCGTTGTTGCACATGGGGCCTGGGGGAGCCGATCCGCGCGCTCCTGCTGCACAAGAGCAATGCCGAGGGCCGCGTGTCGCCTCCGCTCCGGCGCGCGGGTGGAGCTGCCCTGCGCCATCCCCGCGCCCCTCTGTCCGTCCCCCAGGCTGCCACTACTACTACCTGCCCTGGGGCAACGTGAAGCCCGTCGTGGTGCTCTCGTCCTACTGGGAGGACATCGGCTACCGCATGGACGCGCAGAACCTGCTGGAGCGCGCGGCCGAGCGCCTGGTGAGCCCCGTGCTGCCCGTCCCGTCCCGATCCGTGGGCTTGATGGGATCACCTGGCAGTGCCGCCATGCGGCTGGGCACGTTCCCTGCCTGGAGGAGAGGAGGAGGGGGACTGCAGAGAGGGAAACTGAGGCATGGGGAGTGGCTGGACTGCAGCACCGGGGAGAGGGACGAGCCTGGGGATTCGGGGTTGGARCCGTGCGGCCCTTACCTGGATATCGCCCTCCCTCCCTCAGGACCCGCTCCGGTCCCCTCAGGCCCGGGCTGGGTCTCGTGCTGGCCGCTGGGACGGGAGAGGGGGCAGCGTCCCCGCCGGGGTGCAGAGCCGGGGCTTTGCTGTGCGCCTGCTTGCAGGAGGGAGGGCCCTTCCTCGGCCCGTGACCCCGCTCGTGGCTCCAGCCAGAGGCAAAGCGGAGGCTGCGGGTGGCAGCATGGGGTGCCCGGAGGGAGGGAGGCCGGGGCAGGAAGGCCGGGGGCCGCGGGAGGCGTAACCCGCCCTGCTCCCCGCGCTCCCTAGGAAGCCAACCTGGAGAGCATCCACGTGGCGCTCAAGGCCAGCCGCTCCCAGGGCGACTTGGACATCCTGCTCGCCCGCTTGCTGGACGAYGTCATCGCCGACTGCAGGTATTTGCTGCCCGTTCCCACTGGGAGACTTTTCCTGCCTTTATTTTTTCCTCTGCAAGATCGTGTGTTCATGCTGGAAGGGCTGACTTCTCTATTTTTTCCTGTTTTTATTTTTTTCTTTAATTTCTTCTGAAAAACGTGGCCCTTTGCTAACGTTAGCAGGTTGCTAACCTGCTTCAAAGGTTGCTGAGCCAGGGCATGGGGTTCCAAAGGTGGTGTTTAAAGCAAGTCATAAATTTCCACCCTTGGGGCGAGAGCTGCAACTTGGCCCACGTGAATGAGCCTCGTTGTCCGGCCAGGGCAGCCCTTGCAGGGGCCGCCCTGTGTTCGCCGGCTCTTCCAGACGGATGAAGGGGCTGGGAGAGGCAAACGCTGTGGTGAGGAGCACCCGGACCGTGGCCGGTCCTGCCTTCCCGCTGGGCTCCCCTAGGAGCACCGACCGGCCCTGGGGTCTGCTGTGATGGTGATGTCCCCTTGCCGGGGCTCTGGGAGCTTCCCTGGCCTCGTGCCCTGTTGTCCCCTCTGCCTCTTGGCCGCTGGACCTCTCTGCCCAGAGCTGCTTCTGCCCCGGGCTTTGCCAACCCCGGGAGGTCGGAAGCGCCGCAGGCTCCTTCCCGCCGGGCAGGGAGCCAGGACGGTCGGGAGGCTGCAGTGGAGTCTCCGAGCGGCCCCGGCCCTCGGCCCCGCCAGGGCAGAGCTCCTGAGGAAGGGAATGGGCCTGGGTTCGGGAGCGCCAAGCACCGGGAGCGCCGGGGTGATCCGCTGGGCTCCCATCCCGAAACYGCCTGCTCTTCCTGGTGGAGCGTCCAGGGGAACAGCATCCCCCACCTCCGGTGCTGCCTTTTGAGTGGAGACATTCCTAATCGTTCCTAGCAATCCCGACCCGTGTCACTCGGGATTTGCCACYTTTCCCCTCTGTCTGCCAACTCTTCTAGCTTTGGTGCAGACSGATCCCCTGCAGGGATGGGCCCTGGCCCGAGGCTCCTCCAAAGCTCCTTCGTGTCAAACTCCCATATGGAGAATGGGGYGACTTGTTTTTACTAGGAGAAATGCTTCTCGCAGTCACTGTCATGCAGTTACTGCCTTTTTACCCATGTGAAAAGGGGTATTTGTGGTTTTTTAATGCTTTCAGTGTTTATTTCCGCAGCCTTTTTTGGATCCGCTTTGTTGCACTTTAGCGTGTCGTTTGGTAAAGCCTCTGTTCTTTCCTTTTCTGTGTATTTGAACGCAACCTTGTTCAGTCAGGGGGTTTCCGAGTCCCTCCTCGATGCAGGGCGCACGTGTTCTGTAACGCGGGCAGCAGCTCCGCGCTGTCCCCAGCTTTAACCCTTCTCACTCTTCCTGCGTGCGGCTTCCGAGTCCATTTGCTGCTTTTGGGGCAGGGCTGGAGCTGCTCCTTCCGAAGGGAACTTCAGAGGTCCCCTTTGAGAGAGATGGGAGGGAAGGAAGCGGCCCCTTCCGCTATTCCTTCTGTATCTCCTGCCTGAGGTCTCTTGCTGCAAGTAGCCACGTTACGGTGCTTTGGTGAAGGAACCAGAGTTTGGTTTGCAAGTCGCTCCAAACGAAGTSAGTAGCCCGAGGCGGCCCGCCCAGGCGCCCTTCTGGTTGTGGAATGCTTTTCCTCTGACCTGCTGCAGAGTGTCCCGTCTCTCCTTTTCTTTGGCCATCTTAGCTGGGCTTCCTGCTCTGCGTTGCTAGAGTTGCTTTAAGGACCCACAGACGAGGACCTGCTGTGGACAACAGGTCCTGCTGTGCTGCACACCGCTTAGGGACGTGGGTTGGGGATGGCATTGAGGTTGATGCTCTTGAAGGGCTTTTCCAACCACAGCCGTTCTGTGGTCTCCAGCTCCTCGCTGCTGGAGATCCGAGTTCAGCCCAGACGGGGGATCCCCAGAGGATCGCGATTGTTGTGCGAAGGCGGGAGGGAAACTCGCGGGCGTGCTGCTGACGCTGGCGTGTCCCTGCCCGCAGCCAGAGGCTGCCCGAGGTGGCGGGGCGGCCGTGCAGCACCCACCTGGACCAGCACCTGCACCGCTTGCGCAGCGCCCACCTGGAGCAGCTGCTGCGGGCGGCGCTGCGGCTGCGGCACGAGGCCGGCGCGGAGCTCGCCGCGGTGCTCGAGCAGGCGGACGACTGGCTCTCCCGCCTCAGGACCATGGCCGAGGAGGTAACGCTGCGCCCGGGCCGGCACCGCGGGGCTCTGCCCCGTCCCCACAGGAAACCAGCGCGGAGCAGGGGAGCTCCTGGAGAGGGACTGGGGGTCCTGGGTGACACAAGGTGCCCCTCGAGGCAGCAATGGGCCCTTGAGGGCAGGGAGGCCCGTGAGCTCCTGGCTGCACCAGGAGCAGCGTTGGCAGCAGGGCGAGGGAGGGGATCCTGCCCCTCTGCTCAGCGCTGAGGAGGCCAAACATGGAGCATTGGGGGCAGCTCTGGGCTCCCCAGGACAGGAGGGACGTGGAGCTGCTGGAGAGGATCTAGGGCAGAGCAACGGAGATGATCAAGGGGCTGGAGTGAGGAAGGACTGAGAGAACTGGGGCTATTTARCTTGGAGAAGAGAGGACTGGGAGGGGATCTGGTCAATATGGACAAGCACCTGAGGGGTGAATGTAGGGAGGACGGGGCCAAACTCTTCTCRGTGGTGGCCAGTGGCAGGACCAGGGGGAACGGGCTCAACTGCCTCTTGCAGCCGCAGAGCAGCCTGCCGGACGTGGTGATCTGGATGCTGCAGGGCGAGCGGCGCGTGGCCTACGCGCGCGTCCCTGCGCGCCGGGTGCTCTTCTCGCGCGGCGCCGGGAGCTGCTGCGGCAGCGACTGCGGCAGGCTGCAGACCGTCTTCCTCAAGGTGCGCCCGGGGCCCTGCCGCCGGCGGGAAGGGCAGCGAGACTCGGGAGCAGCGAGCAGACTGCCCATGGCAGGGACCGGCAGCAGTTAGATCCCCACGGGAATTGGGTTGTTTCCCCCCAGGGCAGCAAAGAGGAACACAAGCTGGCCAAGCCGCTGCCTCTTTCKTTTCCTAATTTAGATTTTTTTCATTTATTTTTATGTGCCTTCAAAATTCCTGACCCTCTGCCACCCCAGGGAATCTGAGCTGCGGCCGCCTTGGCCGGGCACTCAGAGCCCTTCTCGCGTCTCCGGTGATGTTTCCCTGGCCTTTTGCTGCACGCCAGCTTGGGAGCAGACAATTGCTACTGAACAAGCTCTAAAAAAATGAAACGCAGTAAAATAAGCCGAATAAACCCCCCCGACCTGAGCCCAGCTGGCAGCAAGAAGAGAACTAAAATATACACTTTTTAAAGAATTTTTTCCCTTSCAATTTAGCTCTGGATGGAAAACTAGCATCACTGTGGGGTGGTGGGGAACGAGAACCAGCACGGCCTCTCCCTGCCGTTTCCCCTGTTCTTGCCCCGTTGTGGTGGCCGCTCTCGGTCGGAGGTGGCGTGCTGGCCGGTGCGGGGTGTCCCCGGGCCGGGCCGCCCTCGGCTCCCCGTCGGCTCCGCGCTGTCGAGGCGGGCGGGACGCGGCGCTCACCGGCCCCRCTGCCTCTCTGCCCCCCGCGCTCCGGCAGTACCCGCAGGAGGAGGCCATGGGCGCCCGCGTCCCGGCCCAGATCCGGGTGCAGCTCTGGTTCGGGCTCTCCGTGGACGAGAAGGAGTTCAACCAGTACGCCGAAGGGAAGCTCTCCGTCTTCGCCGAAACCGTGAGTGCCCCGGGGACCCGGCCGGCTCCGTGTGGGAGCATCCTCGGGATGGAGCTCCAAGASGACGGGCTTTTCCCTGCGCTTTGCGCTGACGCAGACACGTCTCGCTCTCTGTATCCCAGTACGAGAACCAGACCAAGCTGGCGCTGGTCGGCAACTGGGGCACGACCGGCCTCACCTACCCCAAGTACTCAGATGTCACCGGCAAGACCAAGCTGCCCAAGGACAGCTTCCGACCCTCGGCGGGCTGGGCCTGGGCCGGCGACTGGTTCATCAGCCCGGAGAGGACGTGAGTGGCGGCTCCGCGTGCGCGCAGTCACCCCGGGGGCCGAGCACGTGCTCAGGGGACCCCCAAAGGGGCTGGCGTGTTGCAGGGCTGCCAGGCTGGCTCGTGACGGCGTTGGCGCGGCGTGGGGACACGGGGGGCTGGGGGCCGTGGGCCGGTGCCCTCGGCGGGACGAGGCCCCGCTGAGGCCGCCGCGCGTCCCCGGCCGCAGGCTGCTGCACGACGCCGACGCCGGGCACCTGAGCTTCGTGGAGGAGGTGTTCGAGAACCAGCTGCGGCTGCCCGGGGGCCAGTGGATCCACATGGCGGACGCCTACACGGACGTGGTGAGGAGCCGCGGCACCGCGGCCGGGGCGCTGCCTAGGGTGGGCAGGGGTGACCCCCGGGGGCGCTGGGAGGCGCGGGGAGCTGCCGGGCACCGCTCGGTTCTGAACGCTGCTGCGTCCCGCAGAACGGAGAGAAAGTGCTGAACAAGGACGAGATTGAGTGTCCTCCGGGGTGGAAGTGGGARGACGTGGAGTGGGACACCGACCTCAACAGAGCCGTGGACGAGAAAGGTACCGGGCGGAGGCTCTGGGCGTCCGCGCRGCGTCTGTCCCTGTCGCTTTCTTGCCCAGTCCCGTGCGGCCCCGGGAGGGGTGGCAGACCCYGCYGYGGGCRCAGGGGCTGCACCCTGTCCTGGRCACACCYGGCCCTTGTTGCAGGGCTTGGGCGCAGGCGAAGGCACCGTCCTTTAACCTGTGGGGAAGATTCTTTCTTTGGGAAGGAAGTGTCAGGCGAGAGACCATCGGAAATGGTCCCATCCTGACCACGCTGGTCCAGGGTTGGCACCTTGGTTCCCTCCCCACATAYCCCCAGCATCTGCTGGCCACCGGGGATGGTGGTGTTTTGTCTCCGGGACCAACAGGCTGGGAAAGCTCATTGGATCCATGTCCTGGAGAACTAGCTTGGCTGGACCCAAGCCCCAGCCAGTTGGAACCCATCCCAACATGGCACACGCGTCAGGAGAAGTCCCAGGCGGGAGGCCGAGCAGCAGCCCCTCGTGCCCCCTCGAGCCGCGTGTCTCGTCCCGCGCAGGCTGGGAATACGGCATCGCCATCCCGCCGGAGCGCAAGCCCAAGGCGTGGGTGCCCGCCGAGAAGATGTACCACACGAACCGGCGCCGGCGCTGGGTGCGCCTCCGCCGCCGCGACCCCGCGCAGCCCGAGGCCCTGCGCCAGGTACGCCGGGGTGGGCCGGGATGGGACGGTGGGCTGCTGCTCCGGGGTGCTCCGAGGCCGCCTTGCTGCAGGAGCACGCTCCCAGGCCCCGGTCCGTGCTCCGCTTCCCTCTAGGTGGTGCAGTTGGACTGCAGATGTCCCTGCAGCGCTGCCACCATGTSCCCTGCCCTCGGGGTGCCGTCCTGCCACCTTGTCTCCTCTTCCACAACTGAGAGTGCAAACCAGAGGCAGGGCTCCAAGGGGCAGGAAGGTGGAGCAGGGGTGCCCTGGTGCCATCACCGAAGGGAAATGAGGTCCCCTCTGCTACCTACCTGAGGGAGACCCAAGAGGACAAGGGGAGAGGCTTGTGGCCACGGCGGGGAGGTTGCCCAGGACTCCCAGGCTGGTGGCAGAGCTGGGCCGGCCTGGGGACAGTCTGGATGGTGGCACGTGGGGAGGGCGCCGTGGGGAATGGGAGCCCCAGCCCAGGGAGACCCTTGGCTGAGAAGAGTGCAAAGGGCTCTGGAAGGCTGTGCTCCTCGTGGCCTGGGAGCTGCTGCGGCCGCGTTCCCGCCGTCCTGGGCGTGTTCCCGCTGTCCCGGGCGTGTTCCCGCTGTCCCGGCCGTGTTCCCGCTGTCCTGGCCGTGTTCCTGCCATCCCAGCCGCGTTCCCAGCGTGCCGCCGTGTGTGCCCGCAGCACAGGCAGGAGCATCTGGAGGGCGAGGGCTGGGAATACGCGTCGCTCTTCGGCTGGCGCTTCCACATGAAGTGCCGCAGGACGGACACGTTCCGGCGCCGTCGCTGGAGGCGCCGCATGGAGCCCCTGGAGCGCACCGGCGCCGCCGCCGTCTTCGCCTTGGAGGGCGCCCTGGTAGGTCCCCGCTCGCCCTGGCGCCCCGCGGTCGGTCCTTTGCCAAGGGCAGGGCGGTCGCTGTTTTCCTTGGTTCTCCGGGCTTTCTTCCCCGGCCAGGAGCGCCTGCCCGTCCCAGGTCCATCCCAATTCCTGGAGCAGGGATCATGCTTGGAGAACACCACGCTCTGCCGCCTCCACCTTCCATTACGTGCTTTGCTCGTGTCCCGGCTGCCTCGTTACGCTGGGTTTCCTAATCGTTTGCCTCTTCCAGTGGCTGACCCAACCCCAGCCGCACAAAGACCCTTTCGAGGCCTTTCCCTCCCTGTGTCCGCGCTGTCCTCCCCCACGGCCTCCTTGCACCTTAGGCCGGGGGGGCGCCCGAGGTTTGAGTTGTCCCCACCCCAGCACCCCGCGGCAGGGCCGCCCGTGCTGGCGCCCTCCTGCCGCAGCCTTTCCTTTGCTGCTCCGCACGTCTTTGCAAGGGAGGGAGCCCCAGCAAGGGGATCTGGTGGGTGCCCATGGGGTAGGAATCAGGGTGACAGAGTAAAATRGTGCCAGGAGGCAGAGCGTGGGTGGACACCGGAGATGGGCAGTTGTTGACCGTGGTACCGTCTTGCCACAGGCTGCGGGTGCCCCGTTCCCTGTGCCAGCCTTGGGCAAATGCCTCCTGCAGGGTGATTCTTTTCCCTGAGTTCTGAAGCCAGGCAGGGACAGGAGCGTTTGCAGGGTGGGTATCAGTGGTATCAGCGATGCAGGGGAATGGGGCTGGACGGCGCCCGCGCTGCTGCAGCCCGGCCCGAGCGCGGTGAGCTGCGGCAGGGTCTCGGGAGCCCGGGGCTGCAGCGTCCCCGGGCTCTGCTTTCACGTAGACGTCAGGCCAGAACGGCCACCGGGTCCTGGAGCCTCCCGGAGGCCCTCCCAGCTGCTCGGTCCCATTCCCGTTTCCTGCTGCGTTCCCCGCGAGCGGCCCTGGGGCAGTCTGCTGATGTGGCCTGGCTTGCCTGAAGCCGGGCTGTATGGCAGGCAGGGAGCCCGGGCARAGGGAGGAATCATAGGATCATGGAATGGTTCAGGTTGAAGGGACCTGTAGAGGTCACCTAGTCCAACCCCCTGCACACGCAGGGTCCCCTAGAGCATGTGGCACAGGGTGATGTCCAGGCGGGTTTTGAAGATCTCCAGAGAAGGAGACTCCACCACCTCTCTGGGCAGCCTGGTCCAGTGCTCTGTCACCCTCATTGTTTAGAAATTCCTTCGCAAGGTCCTGTGGAACTTTTATTGCCTCAATTTGTGGCCGTTTCCTCTAGTTCTATCACTGGCCACCACTGAGAAGAGGCCAGCCCCCTCCTCTTCACTCCCTGTCTTGAGATATTTATATACATTAATCAGGTCCCCTCTCAGTCTTCTCTTCTCCAGGCTGAAGAGGCCCAGCTCTCTCAGCCTTTGCTCATAGGGCAGATGTCCCAGGCCCCTAATCATCTTTGTGGCCCTAAAAGTGCCCAGTCAGAACAAGCCATCTGCCCTGTGCCCATTCCCTGCACTACTGGAAGGGTCGTCTTCCACCAGGAAGGGGATGCCTGACGTTCCCGGGGGATGTGTCTCGGAGGCAGGAGCGCGGGGGGGGGGCCCTGGGGCCTCGCTGCTCCTTGTCACGGGCACAGGGCACCGCGGGGAGGTCCTCGCCATGCCGCTGCCGCCCGCCGGCTGCGCGGGCTGTAGAAACGACTGAGGAGCTATTGAGCTCCATGTGCATTCCTGCACCGTGGACAGGTCCCACCACCTCCTGCCCTGGGGAAGGGAGCCGGCCCCGGGGAGGCGGTGGCGGCGAGCAYGGGAGCCGCGGAGGAGCCGAGTGTCCCCAGCGCAGCATGCCCCGGGCCCCGGCCGGCCCTCCTCCACGGACAGGATCCCGGGAGCGGCTGCTCCTGCCCCGGCGCCTCTGGAAGGGCCGGGGGGGCTCCGCAGACCACCGAAGGTCTTAGAACTGTTTGGGACCGAGCAGCTCCAGGCTCCGGAAATCCCATCCCAGATCTGCTTTTTCCTTCCCCATCCCTTCTCTATCTTGTTTTAAATATCCCCAGCATCTCTCCCTGATGTTTGATAATTGAAAAGATCAGATTTACGCTCACCGGGAAGTTTTCTTTGTGCTGCTTTTCCTGCAGCTAAATAGTTCAAGTCAAATACGACCCTTAGGAGGTGATAAAAGGCCCRTGCTCGCCCATGGGAACAAGGAGAGGCGAGCACGGTGGCCGAGGCTCCGTCCATGCGGCGAGCGGAGCGTTTTGCTGCGCCTGACCCCCCCGTCCCGTTAGCAGCGTTTGTACCCGTTAGTTTCACCCATGGGGCACTGGTTAGCAGCCAGCATGGTCCCCTCGCTGCCCCGCAAGCAGGGCCGTGCAGCCGGCGCTCCCTGCCGGGGCTTTCTAGGGGATCCTGGGCTCATGGGCGGCGGCTGCTGGAAGCCCAAAGCACTCTTGAATTCCTGTAAAAATTTCTGTGTTTCCCTGTGCTTTTCCCGGGAGACAGGGAGGGAGTGGGGCCACCCGAAGAGCCCCCCTGCACCCAGCGCCCAGCTCGGGTTCCTTTCCCTTGCAGGGGGGAGTGACCGATGACAAGAGCGATGATGGCAAATCTGTCTCCACGCTGAGCTTTGGTGTCAACAGACCCACCATTTCCTGCATTTTCGACTGTAAGTCTTCGTGGGGAGCTGAAAGCCCCGTGTTCCCAAGGAGCCGTTCCCAACGGTGCCCTGGACTCTGCCCCTGGGCCGGTTCACCAGCCGAGATCCCATTCAACTCTTCCCTTTCCCGCCCGTTCCGCAGATGGGAACAGATACCACCTGCGCTGCTACATGTACCAAGCCCGGGACCTGGTTGCCATGGACAAGGACAGCTTCTCAGGTGGGTGGCCCGTGCGTGGGGCCACATGCAACGAGGGGCGCGTGGCCCCGGCCTCGAGGGGCTCCGTGGGGTGCAAGGGTTTCCTCAGCGCCTCCGGGCACGCGGGCTCCTGGAGCCCGGGGACCTTGCTGGTTGTCCCTGCTGTGTCACCTGCAGATGYGGCCACAGCTGGGGTGGACCCGTCTGTCCCCTGCATGGGAGAGGGTCCCGCGTGTCCCCGAGCCGGGCGGCAGGCAGCGTGGGGACCCTGCAGGGACAGCACGAGCGGACCTAGCCGGGGGTTGGCAGCTTCTGCCCTCTCGCTTTCGCTCTGCTCTGAGCAAACCTCCCTCTTGGTGCCTTTCCCATTTGCTTGGCAGAGCCGAGGGGGTTTCACAGGGAATTTCTCTTCCTGAGTCCAGCCATGGGGGAACGCGTGGAAGTGACGCGTGCTGGAATGGGATCGGGGAGGGACATGAGAGCGTTGTTCTTTCCATGGCCTCTTYGCGCCCTCTCCCCCAGCCCGCCCTCCTCTTCCTCGCCGCAGCGCGGGCTGGGAGCCTCCTGCTCCCGCTCTGTTCGTTGTGCATGAAAGAACTGATTGAAAAACAGGGCGGAAAAGAAAACCCCTGCCAGCGGCAGACCTGTGAAACGGCTCACGTGTGCCCTTGCTGCCCAGCCCTGGACTCGGGCAGCGTCTCCCTTATCCCGCCTGGAAACTCTGYGAGGGTGCAGGGAATCCAGGGCTGGGGCGTCCTTGGAGCGGGAGTTGGGGCAACACGGAAGCACGGAAGGGAAGCTGGGGGTGGCGACAAGGGGGGACCCAAGAGTCAGGTGTGYTTTTGCTGGGCATGGGAGCAGCCGGGGCCATCGCTGGCACCAGGAGCTGCACCCGGGATGGCAGCAGCTCCCGGCATCCCTGGAGAGCCCCGGTGCCCCATTCCCTCTGCAGCCACGGGCAGGAGGGACCCGCGTGTCCCTGCAGCGCCCTGTCCCCGTCCCCATCCCCGTCCCCACAAAGGGGCGGTTGTTGGGAGCGGGGCACCGRGCTGCTCTCATGGCCCCCATCGGCRGAGCCGGGACAGGAGTCCCTTCYCTTGGAAARTCCCGGCCAAGGACAACACGGGCAGCAACATGTTACAATGTGGGATTGTGATCTCCGCGGCCCTGACAAAGCATAAAGGAGTTCATTAAGGGGGCTTTGCACAGTTAGGAAAATAAACCTGCGCCGCGCAGCAGGCTCTAAACAAAGGGGCTTTATGGAGGCCTCCCTTAAAAAGAAGAGGGGGGAAAAATAAGGGTGAAAAAGCCAGTCCCAATCCATGCTTTTTTTGTTTATTGTAACGCATTCTGCTTTCCTCTTWCTGGAAAAAAGCACGTAAGTGGAAAAGGTTCTTCCCGGTGTGAATGTCTCCCTGCAGCCCACGTGAGGAGCCCCGGCTCGTTAAACACGTCTGATCTGGGCGGGAAAACTGCCCGGTCGTGCGGGAGCCGGCAGGACGCTCCGTGCCCAGCCGGGTGACCCACTGGGATCCCTTGGGGCACGGACCCAACGCTGGCRCATCGGGCAGCGGGCCAGGGTGTCCCCGTCCTCCCGATGGCTGCTGCTGCAGAGCAGGGGACCTCTAGGAGGCTGGGATTTGTAGGGAGCCGGAGCTCGGGGCCGGTCAGGGACGTGGCACCTGCGACGTGGTGGTCACTGCTCCCTGCTSCCCACTGAGGACCAGTAGATGCTGTAGATCTACTGCAGAGAGATGCAGGATCCCAGCCCCGGGACACAGCTGGGACACGGGAGGCCTTGGGCGGGCTTCTCCCCTCAGGGTTCTGCTGTTAATTGGCTTCAGGCATCCTGGGCTAATTGGTTTGCTTATTGGAGGCGGCCTCTCCTCCCTGCTCGTGTCAGCCTCGTGGCTCGTGCCAAGCGGGGGCAAGGTCCCTAGGGCCCTGTGTGGCACCGGGTGAGGGCCTGGGCCCTCTGCACAGCCCTCCCGGGCACCCTGAGCCTCCTGCGGGGGCCGCTGGGGGCCGGRGCCACCCCGGCTTCCCTAGAGGTTTCCCTCGTCAGAGCTTTCCCAGGAGAGGCAGTGGCCACGGGCCCTGTGGGCATCAGTAGCCGAAGCTGCTTGGGCCGTTGCGGCTGCCCCAGGGAGAGCTGGAATGAGCACAGGTCTGGCAGGGTCCCTGGTGAGGAGGAGCTCGGTGGCCTGAGGCTCTTCAGCCTGGAGAAGAGCTGGTTTAGGGGCGGCTGGATAGAAACCCRCCGCATCCCGGGGGTGCTGCTCCTCCCTGGTGATGCAGGGGCTGGGGGCTCTGAGGACGTCGGGACCAGGGCCACTGCAACMGGGGAGGGTTTTGTGGGGTTTTAAATCCTCTCCAAGGATGTGGTTYGGGGGACGCAGGATTGCTCCATGGAAAACAAACTCCTGGTGATGGGTGGGCCTGGCTGCGGTGTTGGGCGAGCACCACGGAGCCTCCCGACCCTCCTGSCCGGCTTTTGCCCGTGGCCTCGGCTGGTTCGGGGCAGGGGCAGATGGATGCGGAGGCACAGCACAGCCTGCTGGCCCTTGCRTTACAATTAACGACCCTGTTAATTGCGCTCTCCTTAGACCGGTAGCTCTAACGTGTCCTTAACACTCTGTCTGACGTCTCTTGCAGATCCTTACGCCATCGTGTCCTTCCTCCACCAAAGCCAGAAGACAGTGGTGATCAAGAACACGCTGAACCCCACGTGGGACCAGACKCTCATCTTCTACGAGATCGAGATCTTCGGGGACCCCCAGAATGTCTCTGACTGCCCGCCCAGCATCGTGGTGGAGATCTACGACCACGACACCTACGTAAGCGTGCCGGTGGGAGCCGGGGCCCTGCGGAGCCGGGGCTGCGGGCGGCTGTGATGAGCAGAGGGGCCGTAACGTCACCGTACGGCTCTGCCACCGACGTCCGCGGTGGCCCTGAGGCTGCGTCTGCATCGTGTGCTGCAGAGGGGCCAAGCTGAATGTGATTCMATGGGGAGAGAAATCAGGACAGGATTTAAAGCAGGGGTGGGAGCCGGGGCAGCAGGAGGAGCTGTTGGTGCCGCTGCCCCAAGTGCCTCGTGCTGAGCTCATTGGAGGGGGMAGTTGGGCTGATYCTGGGTCCTCGCTGGAAAKGCCCGAGGGTCCCCATGGCACGAGWGCAGGAGGGGTTTYGGTGCTTGCAGGAGCCCTCTGCTGCCCTCCTGCAGCCGAGCCYSTCTAGGGGTCTGGCCCCGCTCCTGCTGCCTTCTCTGCTGCCAGAGGTGCCAGAAAAAAGCAGCCAATGCAGTGGGGAAGCCAGTTGCAGCCCAGTGAACTGCTCTCTTGAGAGCTGCTGGTGCTTAATGTTTTACTGAGAGCTCCTGTTCTGGGGAGCTGTGTGAATCTCACCTGCTGCCAAAGCGAACCGCGTGAGACGGGGATCCTTTCTAGCCCTCCTAGTTACAGCAAACCCAACCCCTGCGCGTGCCGGGGCTGCCCCCGGGCGGTGCGGGCGCCACCGTGGGTCACCTCAGCCGCTCGCACCCCGCAGGGCGCCGACGAGTTCCTGGGGCGCTGCGTGTGCCGGCCCAGCCTGCTGCGCTCGCCGCGCCTCTCCTGGCACCCYGTGCTCAAGGCGGGCCGCGGCGCCGGCGAGCTGCTCGCCGCCTTCGAGCTCATCCGGCGGGACAAGGTGAGCGCTGCGGCCCGCCGGCCGCCTGCTCTCCGCTCGCCTCCCTGGCCGTTCCCGGGGAAGCGCTCCCGGGAGAGGCGGCTGCGGCCTGGGGACATCGCGGGGAGGTGTCGCTGGCCTGGCCGCGCTCGGCGCTTGGCTCGGAGCCCTGGTGCGGGGAGCCGGGTGCGCTCGGCCCCGCGCGCTGCCCTCTGCTCAGAGGCAGCGTTGATTCCCAGAGGGGTTTCGAGCGCCCGAGCAGGCGGTCGGCCGCTCGTGTGGCCAGCGGCCGAGCTCGGTGCTGGCTGCCGCTGCGGGGAGCCGYGGGAGCCCCGGGGGCTCCTGCTCGCTGGCCTCCCCGCCGGGCTCCCCCCGTGCGCACCCGCGGTTTTTCCCTCGGGGTCTTGCCGGGGCTAATTCTCCTCYTGCTGCTTCTCCCTCCCGGCGCTGGGGTGCGGGTGGCGAGGGCAGTGCTGCTCCCGTGGGGCGCGATGCTTGGGGGGGCGAGAGCCGCTGCGGGTGGGATGAGCAGCCGCTGTGTTTGTTCCCGCAGCCCGCCGTCCATCACGTGCCCGGCTTCGAGGTAAGGCCCCGCGTGCGCGTCCCGGCCCCCAGAGCTGCCGCGGCCCGCGCTGGCYGGGGCTTCCCGGCGGGATCCCTCCCTTAGCTGCTGCTTCCAGGGGGTGTCCTGTCCCTTTGACCCCCTCAGGACAGGGAGGCCCTGGGCAGAACTGGTCACCTCCTTTGGCAGCTGGTCAGCGGAGCTGGAGGGACTGGGGCCTCTCCCCTGGGACCCCTAAGACAGGGCGGATGAAGCCCACTMCAGATACAGAATCATTGTAGCACCATTATGGCTGGCAGAGACCTTCAAGATCATTGAGTCCAGCCGTAAAATATTGGTCCTTGGCACATTTCCCATTCAGCCGCTCCCCCATTCCCAAGCTTGCTTCTCTTGTCTGTTGAAATCGTAAACTCCACCATGAGCGCGGGGTCTGATGCTGTGTCTCCCTTCTCCTGTGCCAACAGAGCGAGCTCTCCGCCAGTCTGGACGAGGTGAGTGGGTGGTGTTAGCGCTGTCTTCATCGGGGGTGCAGGTAACTTGTGTCCCCACGGGGCAGCCCCCTCTTTTTGGATGACTCCAGTCAACAGCAGCAGGGTTTCAATAACGTTAAGGAGCACCCAAAGCATGGGCTGCCTGGAGCCTGCACTTGAATGTGGCTGGTATCGGGGCACGTCGGGCAGCGTTTGAGCTGAGCATGAAGGTGTTTGGTGTGCAATGAGCATTGCTGGTGTTGGACCCTGCAAACAAAGGGAGGACCCAGCCTGGCTGTGGCGAGCCCTGCGCCGACCAGGTGCCATGGAAGTCACGGGGCGGTCGTGTCCGGAGAGGGCTCCATGCCGTGGGGCCCGGCATGCGGCTCGGCTGCTGCCTTAGCTTGCCCTGCTGCAGGAAGGCCCTGCCTGTGCGTGCTTCGGTGCTGCCGAGATGCAGGCTCGTGCTCTCCTTCGAGCCCCGCCAGCGCGGGGAGCAGTTCCAGCGAGGGCCGAACCTTCCAGCTAGTCCTGGGAGTTCGGGGGTGTTTCCTTTAGCGTGCTGGAGAGGTTCAGTTACCCTGAACCCTCCTTGGGGTCCTGTGCCGGTCCGCCTTGCTGCCCAGAKCCCGCACGCCCGCAGAGCCAGTGACGGGGTGGGCTGCGCTCCTGCAGGGAGCTGAGTGAGGGACACGGTCCTTCGGGTGCCGTGGTGACCACAGGGCCCAGCTGTCCCCAAAATCATGGGAGACGAGTGCACGTGGACACCCTGGCCCCATTCCCATGGAGGGACATGGGCCTCTGTGCAAAACGGGTTCCTTCCACCCAAACAGCCTTTCCCGCAAGGGAATTGCTGCTTCCCTTAGTGTAAAATCTGCCCCCTCTGCTGAGCCCCTTCCTCGCCGTTGGTGAGGGCTGGGGGGGCTCATCCTGGTGCTCTGCATGGTCAGTAATCACCTCTGCTTTTTCTCCTCCCTTCCTGCCTCTGCCGTTGCTGGAATGGGCGCTGCAAGCTCTGCATCCCTGCCTTGTTCTCCGAGGGGCTCCTCCAACGGGTATTTCTGAGCTCAGGCTCTCGGCTCTCCTCTCTCGCTCCACTTTTGCCCTGGAATCGAGCAAAATCCCAACAGATTCTCAAAGAGACCAGCTCCTGGCGACGTGGCCCGGCCTCCTGCCCTGCAGGAACCCGCCGGGGCCGCGTCCAAAGAGTCTCCAGTGCCCTTAWAATAGCTGCTAATTAACAAGCCTGTTAAATAACAGCGTGTGCAGCTGGAGGCATCTCAAAGCCTGGGYGGCCCCAGACTCCCCTCCACTCCTTTTGGGTCAGATGGGAATTCGAGGAGCCTTTTGGCACTAGACTGGGCCCCAGCATTTGCCCTGCAGCCTCCCCTGAGGTGGCCTGGCCATCCCAGCCTGTCCCTGAGATGTCCTGGGCACCTCTTCCTTCCAGCCTGTAGTAGTGTCTGGGTTGAGGCCTGTCTGGGATTGCTTGTTCCCTGCTCCCGTGCTGAACCCTCAGCGACTCTCCCTTCCCCTGCCTTGTCCTGGACCTGCTGATGGCTCCTCTCCCCTGCGCTGAAACATTTAATGCTCTTCCCTTCTGCTGCCATTCCTGGGAGAGGAGGAAAGTAACGAAAAGGACCTGGAACGGGTGCGCTCTCCTTGACGGCTCGTGGCGCCAGGAGCCGGGATGAGCTGGCGGGCTTTCCAAGGCGTGTGGAGCACGGCAGGGATGGGGCTGAGGACCTCTCCCTGCAAGGCTCCTTGCGCCATGGATGTGCTGCAGGATGGAGCGCCTCGAGAGCCACCGGCACCAGCAGCACCTGAGGCGTGTCCAGAGCGAGGACCTTCCTTGGGGGGCGTCACCAAATGGGAGCGGACTGGGGCTGGCCCTGGTGCTCGGGCTCCTCGGCACGCCCCGAGTGCCGGCGTTGCGGGCTGCGGACCGGGGACGCCCGGCTCCCGGGGTATCCAGCGCAGCCCTGCAACGTCCCATTTAGGAGCCGGGAACTGGGGATTTAGACGAGCGGGTGGGTTAGGAGAAGAGCAGAGCCCCCRGATGGTGCTGGCGATGCCCCACGCTGCTCCCTGTGTCCCCAGATCTCCCGGGTGACCTTCCCGCACCCGAGTGGTAGGAGGGCTCGGGGGGCCCCGTGTGTCCTGGGCACCGAGGAGCAGCTCGGCTGGGCAGCCGCCACGCAGGGCCGGCGAGATCCGGCCTCGACGTGCAGCGTGCGCGCTGTGCAGCGTGCGCGCCGTGCCACCCCGAGAAACGCGCTCTGTGCAGACACACAAACCGGAGCCGCTCCCGTTCTTGAAGTGTGGACACCCGCTTAATGCAAYGCAGTGATACTCGAGCCCGAGAAGAATGCCCCTCTGCTAAATTGCCTCCAACTGCCCTTGGTCGAGGGATGCGTTTTTAGAGGTTTTGTTCTGATTCCTGCTCTTTTGGTGACTCTGAGCTCAGGGATCGAGGTCCAGAGGAGTCCAGGTGCTGGTAGGGCTCAGGGCCCTGCCTTTGGGAGCAGAAGTGGAAATGGGCTCCTCTGTTTTCTGCTCCGTGAGAGCAGAACTCAGCATCCCTTGCCTGGCGTGGACATCTACCGTCATCCCYGTGGCCACTGCCCCGTGGGAGCGGGTCTTGGCATCCTGCTGCTTGTCCCACTCCAGGACCTGCTTTCGCTGCTGCTGCTGCTGCTTGGTGCCGGTTCCTCTACCTGCCCGGGTTGTTCTGCAGCGGGRCCGCGGGCCGGGGCCGTGTCTGACGGGCCCTTTGGGCCTCTGCTCTCGCGCAGGCCGACGACTCGGACCTGCCGTACCCGCCGCCGCAGCGGGAGCCCAACGTCTACATGGTCCCGCAGGGAATCAAGCCGGTGCTGCAGCGCACGGCCGTCGAGGTAGGCAYGGGGGCCCTTGCTGAGGTGACCAGCCCGGCTGTGACAGGCTGGTGCCGCTGGTGAGGGACGAGCTCCACACACAGTGTCCAGGGCAGACTTCACGGATCCGTGGTCCAGCGCGGTGCCAGGATTGCYGCTGCACGGGCACACGGCACCTCCAGCACTGCCCTCTGGGGAGACCCCGGTCCCTGCTGCATGTCCTTGCCCCGGGGACCAGCTTCCATTTCATTGTCCATTCCTGGCGCCGGCTCTCAGGGGCTCCTGCCTTCCCTAGGGTAGCCAGGGCCTCGTGGACCTCGTGCGTTGGTGTGCGTGGAGAAGGGTCTGCTGCAAGGGCCCGTTTCCCCCAGCCCGCGTGGGGGTTCAGCTCCCCGCCGTGGTGGGACGTGCTCAGGGTTGTCCCTTCAGCGCAGCCCTTGCCGCCGCTTTCCCTTGTCCTGCAGATCCTGGCCTGGGGGCTGAGGAACCTCAAGAGCTACCAGCTGGCGAGCGTCGCCTCGCCCAGCGTGCTGGTGGAGTGCGGCGGCCAGCTCGTGCAGTCCGGCGTCATCAAGAACGTCAAGAAGAACCCCAACTTCGACGTCTGCGTGCTCTACATGGAAGTGGTGAGGACACCGCCGCTGCACCGCGCCCGGGATGGCAGCGGGGCTGGTGGGGAGGGAYGCCGGCGTCCCCAGTCCTGCTCCAAGCAGGACACGGCGATTGTCCCCTAGCCCCCTGCCCCAGGAGGTGGGAGAAGAGGAGGCTGCAGCTGGCTCAGAGGCCGTGGGGACAGGGGGAGCTTTCCTTTCCTGGTTGCTCCGGGCACAGCAGATCTCCCTGAACTGACCGTGCGAGATAAGAACTTGTCCCCAAGCTGCTGGTGGCCGCAGCCCGACCTCGGGGCAGTGTGAGGGGTGYGAGGGACACGGGGGAGACGTGGAGCTTCTCCGGCGTCACGTGGGTGCTCAGCGCTTCCCGTAGCCCCTGCCGAGCCAGGTTCTTCAGCTGAGGCACCCATGTGAGATGCAGTGGGGGCTTGGGTCGAGCCCAGCAAACCCCTGCGGTGGAGCCGGTCCTGCCCTGCTCCTCCTCAGGGCGTCCTGGGCGGGTTCTGGGCAGAGCTGCCACCCCCAGTGCCCTGTGATCCCTGTTCCCTTCCCTGTGCCCGCAGCGCCTGCCCAAGGAGAGCCTGTACAGCCCCCCCATCGTGGTCAAGGTCATCGACAACAGGCCCTTCGGCCGCAGACCCGTGGTGGGGCAGTGCACCATCCGCTCGCTGGACGCCTTCTACTGCGACCCGTGCGCGGAGGCGGCGGCGGCTCCGCAGGAAGGGCCAGGTACGCGCCCGGCATCGCCGGGACCCCCCCGGGAGCCCCGGCGTGGGCAACGTGCCCTGCTCCTCCATTGCCGCTCCGGGCCGGCTGGGCACGTCCCCGTGAGCCCCGGGCACGGAGGAGCGGAGCCCCGGAGCAGGGCCACGGTCCTGAGCGGGTTCCGTGGCCTCGGTGCCAGCTCTGTGCCGCTCTCCTTGCAGACGACGTGAGCCTCACGCCCAAGGACGACGTCCTCATTGACATCGACGACAAAGAGCCTCTTATTCCTAGCCAGGTACGGAAAAAGTCACGGCAGCGGAAAGCGGCGGGTTCTTATTTTGCTTGGTGGCTGAGATACGAGTCTGTCTGACGGGGGGGGGTGTCTCTGGTCATAGCCTGTTTGGAGCTCTCGCCTGGTTTTACTCCCTCCAACCAGACACCCCTGTGTTTTCGTTAGGTTTAAGCCGAGGTGTCAGGTGGGGTTTTCCCTGTGTGCCCACGTTGGCACGCTGGGGCTCAGGGTGCTGCAGCCGGAGGTGTCCTGGGGTCTGTGCGTGGCCAGGCCCTCAGCTGCGGGGGGAGAGGTTCTCTCCCCACCTGGGCACCCTGGGCATGTTTGGGAAGGTGGCACCCAGCCGTGGGGCTGCAGGTAGGAATGTGGGGCTGCTGGTAGGAACGGGGCTTGTTGGCCGCTGCATCCTCAGTGCTGGAGTGAGAGGAGGCGGGAGGTGGTGCCTGGTGCTCGGCAGAGGGGAGGAGGTGCCACCGCTGCCAGCAAGGGGACCCGTCCCAGGGCCGCGTTCGCTGCTGTCCCCGGGCTCYGCTCCCCGTGCGGGTCTTGGATGACGTCGGCGCTGTGAGAGCTGCTGCTCTGAGATGCCTCTTGTGTGGTTGTGCCTGGACGTGGAGCACGTCCCAAAGGCCGTGTAACCTTTGGAAGCCCCTTCGGACAAGCTGCAGTACTCCCCTTCCTCGCCTGCCCTCACGAGCGGTGCGCGTTGCTGCAGGACCCCGGCCCTGGCTCTGGATGAGCTGCCCGCTCAGCCCTGGCGTTGCTCAGGAGGAGCCCCCGGGGGCAGTGTTCTGTTCCCCAAGACAGTTTGAAACCTATCGAAAGCCTCTATGGACTCAGATCCAAGCTGGGAAGARTTTAACCTGGAAGTGACAGAAGGGCAGGAGCGAGGGAAGCAGGAAAGCCAAGACGTTCTGCTGCAGCATTTCCCAAGGGAAAGACTTTGACATTTACTTCCCGAAACAAACACTGCAGAAACAAAACACCCTGCAAAGCGCCAAGGTATTCAGCCTGGCCTTGGATTGCTGCTTTGCTGTTGGTTTGTTAGTCTTTCCATTTTCTTTTCCCCCTTTTGTCTGGGGAGGAGGAGGGAGCTGGTTCCTGGAAAGCCAAACCAGAATTCCCGCTCTGAGCCCTGCTTYCAAACCTGAGCCCTGGACACTGCTCCTCCCACGTCCCCCACAGGGGACCTGGGCTCTCTTGCTGGGTGGCCCGACCCGCTCGCAGCGCTTGGGCACCTCCGTCCCGCCCGGCTCCGGCTGGGAGCTGCAGGTGAGGGGGTCACGCGGCAGCCCCGAGTGGCACCGGGTGTCCCCATCGTGTCCTGCTTGCTGGCAGCGGTYGCTCCTGGCTCTGCCCCGTGTGGGGCTGGGGGCTCCAAGGCCTCCTGGCCGCCCTGCTGGGCCTGGTGCCTCCCTCGCTGCGGGGCGCCTGGAGCAGAGCGCGTTGGTCGTCCTTGTCTGGAGGAGGGAAGGGAAGGGAAGGACGAGCGAGCGCCCTGCTCGGAGGCTGCCGAGCGCCGTGCGTGGCCCCTCCGGGCGGGCGGGAGGCTGGCGCTGAGGTCTGTCCGGAGCGAGCCTGCCTGCACGGGAAGCACCACGGCCGCCGAGGAAGGAGGYGCCTGGAACGCATAGGGAAGCGGTCTGAAAGCTGTGGAACCTCCGTCGGGTCTCCCGGGCTGGGCCGCTCCGGCTGGCTCCCCTGGGAGATGCTCCTCGAGGAAGGTTTGGCAAGGTGACGTGGCTCACGTTGTGTGGGTGAGGCCCGTGGGGATGAGCCCGGCGTCCCGCCAGCACCCAGAACCGCTTCCTCTCCTCGATGGTCTTCTCCACGTCCTCCAAATCCAAGGAATTGAAGCCGGAAGGGCCATCCYGACATCCATGGACAGCCCGCGGGCRCAGCCGTTTCTCCTGCCCATGGACAGAGCAGTCCCRTTTGGGTCCTGCAGCCTACGGGCCGCCAGGCACCGGGAGTCGCGGTGGCTCCGAGGCGTAGCCRAGCCCTGGCGGATCCCTCCCCGTGGAGCAGCTGGGGTCGATGCTCTCCGCTCGGCGCCAGCCCCGCTGCCGTTCCGGGCTGGGGGCTGGTGCCGCTCGGCTCTGCGGGGCCAGCCCGYGGGCAGCAGCCCAGGAACACTCAGCAGAAGGAGGACACGCAATAAACATCCAGACTGATAGGAAACGGCTCAGAAGCAGCCCCCGGTTCCAAAGCCCTGGCAGCTGCTCCCTGGAGAGCCCCTAGGCCGGCTCTCGAGTGCCCTCGGCCGCTCCAAAGCCTGGCTTGGCCCCAGCTCTTGGGTCCCTCGATGCCACGCGAGCGGCAGGGTSGGTTTGTGGAGCTGCGGCAGCGTCRCCCGGCCAGAGCAGCAGTGAAGGGGCATCCCTGATCCCTGCCCCGCGATGCTCTTCTGCGGGCGGCTGCTCGCCACGTGCACGAGCGGGGAGCCCGCCCGGCCCGGCGGGGTGCTCCACCCGGCTCTCCGCGTTCCTCCCGCCGGTGTCCTGGGGGACCCAGCCCATTCCCGTGTGCGGGATGTAAGCGCGGGGCCCGGCGCGGGATGTAAGCGGGGAGCGGCGGCAGCTCCCGCTTGGCCGAGGACTCGTGCGCTCGTGCTCGGTGCTGTGTTTGTGACGGCCCTTCGTCCCGCGTTTCCCAATCGCCTCGTGCCAAAAGCAGCCCGGGTTCGAGCCCTGCTTGCCTCGTGCGRTGAGCTTGGCTCGCCGCGTTGTCAGGCCCTCGGTGTCCCCCGCACAGGCATTGCCCTGGGGAGTGCTACGAGTCTCTTAGCCTTGTCTCGTGGCTCCTCCGTGACATCGATTCTTCCTATGGTTTCTAGCCGTGGAATTCCGATAATTCCCCAGCCATTTGTGGATGGCTGCAGCCCTGATAAGGCCCGTGGAGGCGGGACGATGCCCGCAGCAGACGCAGGTTGCAGGCTGCAGGTTGCACCGTGCAGTCGGGGCCCTCCTGGAGGCCTGGGTGCTGAGGAGGAGCTCTGGGTGCTCAGCCGAGCCGCTGATCTCAAAGCAACCCGGGAGCAGTCGGGTTGGAGCTCCCAGCGCGGGGGCAGGTCACGSTTACAGGGACGGGCAGTGACAGCGGCAAGCCTTGTTCATGCGCCCAAACCCGGCGTCKCTCGGGCTGTTGGTTCGCCGACAGTCTAGGACTAAATTTAGAGATGAAGGAAAGGGGAGGGGAAAAGAGACATCGGTTTCCTTTAAGCTTTGATCTTCCTGAGTGCATTTGAGGAAAAACCCCTAAAAGAAGAGTCGAAACCAGCCCCGTTTTTATGAACGTTAGTGAGAACTGCAGCCCAAACGCTGCTCTAGTGCCATGGGTGCCTGTCCAGAGAGCCCTTGACCTTGCTGCCCGGGGGCGGGGGGCTGCACCCGTCGCGTTAGTTGGTTTGGTTTCTCCTCCGATGTGCTTTTGCCGACGTGTGTTGAACGTGGTGTSTCTAACCCGCTGATAACCACTCGTTTTAATTTGTAGCTTGCGGAGGGCATGACCAGCTCACCGTTAATTAACATGCCGGCTTCTCCGGTGTCCGATCCACATGTATGTATCGCTTCCTTTCTAACTTACTTGCATTATTTTATTTTATTTTATTTTATTTTATTTTATTTTATTTTATTTTATTTTATTTTATTTTATTTTATTTTATTGAGCGGCATGCAAATGTATTTCTATTTACAAGTCTGCAGCAGCTGAAGCCTCTCTCGCAGTGGGAACGCCCGTGGCTGTCCCGGCCCTGTGGCAGCTCCGCGCTGCTGCAGGTGCCGGACAGTTCAACCAGCGCTTCCCCCCACACCAAAGCACAGCAGGAGCTTGCTCGCCCCCCGCCTCCTGCAGCAGGGGTGGTTATTTGTGTCCATGCCCAAGGTCTCGTGTTGTCCTGACGGCCCCTGCCCTCTCTGTCGKTTGCATTCGGGTGGATGGAGATAGATCTGGGCAGGTTCCTTGGTCACGGAGGATGGTTGAGGATGAGAAGGTGTCCGTGCTCTCCGTGTCCAGAGGCTGGACCTCCTGAGGAGCCCCTGGCACCACCGTTGGTCTGGGTTGCCCCGAGGAGGAGGATGTTGCTCCGAGGAAGGCTGGAGCTTGCAGTGGGGTTCTGGGGACGAGGCCGTCCCGCAGGGCCAGTCCCAACCTCCTCCCTAGCAGAGCTGCAGACCTGGCAACGCGGGGTCCGCAGAAAGCCGGGARGGGCTTGGAGCAGTGTGCAGAGCACGGGGAGGGGTCGTAGCTTCTCGGGGCCGCTTCCCGGGAGCCTTGTGCGTGCAGAAGCCCCTCGGGGTGGCCTCCCGCCGGCTCTCCGTCAGCGTGGGCCCTGCTGGCCCAAGGGGCTGCTCTTCAGCGGCCCCGTCTCGGCCCTGCACCGCAGGGGAAAGGGCTTCTGCGCCGTGCGGAGCGGGCAGGCGGGTGGCTGAGCTGGTCCATAAAGGGCCTCCCGCCTCCGCTCATCAGCATTTTTAATTTACGCAAATATGTTTTTGYTTTAGTTCAAATAAAATTTTGCAAAAGAGGGGGCAGGAAAAAGAAAAGAAAGCTGCAAGGCATTAATTTAAAACACAAGCGACAGCACGTTAGGCAGTAATGCGCCCGTTCCGCTGGCCCGCCCCGGGACCCTGTGCGGATGTGGTGAGTGTAACGGAGCTCCCGTTGTGCGGGGCTGGRGGAGCCGCACGCGCCCCCGCCTGCCGCCGGGTCCCGCTTTACTGCCRCGGGTCTTCGCACGGGAGCGGGGTCCTGTGTTGCTGCGGGGTGACGCATAGGGACTGCAGCTGGGGAAASCCTGGGAAAAACGAGTCCGCGGGCAAAACCGCCGGCGGCGTTGAGCGCGCGGGCCCCGGGGCGCCGGCCTGCGCTGGGCCTTCCGAGGCTCCGCGCTGCCAGAGCAGGGGCAGGGTGCCAGAAGCTCATGGGCTTGCCCGCTGTGGAGGGACAAGCTCTACGGTCAGTCCATACGTCTCCTTGGTGGGGCCCGCAGGGCTTCTCCTTCCATCTCAGGTGGTTTTTTGCCCATCCGCCGCCTCAGCAGCATGGCCTCAATATGCTGGAGAACGTTTGAACACCCCCAGTCCCCCCATGAGCCATGGAAGCACCAGTGGACCGGGAGAGCCGCCGGGAGAGGACAGTGCTACCCTGCGCCCCTGGGCCCCGCGTGTGGATAGGGCTGTGGTGCAGAAGCGGCGTGGGCTGGAGGCCGCGTTTCGGAGCTGCTCGAGCTGGTGGCCCAGGGGCTTCAGATGAAGGTTCGGCTGACGGCTCTGCCTGGAGCCCCCGTGAGTCCGAGCACGTGTATTTGCAGCTGGTCGTAACGCAGCGTGATTCCTGTTCGGTTTCCTTGGAGGCAGCYTCGTGCAGGGGATTTTTGTGAGCGGTTAGTGCAGAGCTTGATGGTTCTGGTAGCGGCTTGGGCATCTCCACAGCCCTCTCCCTTGGTGTGTGTGTGTTTCCCGAGCTGGCCTCGTAACTGTGTGTGCTCAAGCTTCCTCCTCATGAGGAAAGCCACCATGGTGCCCCTGCTTGTCCCTCACCCGCCCCATCTCCTGCTTTGCAGCACCTTAACCCTCCTGTCCCTGGTGCTCCCCTCCGAGTCCATGTGAAAGCCTCCGTGATCTGGGCTTTTGCCTGGGCACCAGGAGCTTGCCCTTCATCCCCCTCCTGCCCTCCCTTGCACGTAAGCAGGAGCAGGACCACCTGAGCCGGTGCCTTCGGGCTCTCTTCCACAGCTGCCTTCAAAGCCCCGTGCCTCTGTTCTGCTTGGGATCTGCTTGCAAAGCAGAGAAAAAGAGAAGAACAGAAACTGTCTGGGGCATTTTCCCCTTGGTCTCTTTTTCTGCAGAGCAAACTGAATCCTAGCAGGGAGGCTGGTGCGCCAGGAGAACAGCGCTAATAACAGCAGTATTAGTGAATCAGTGGGAAGATGGCTAAGGACAAGGGGAAAATGCAGAAATACTGTTTATTTTGGTGAGAGTCGCTTCAAAATGTCAAGAAGTAGAGCTGTGAATTAGTAGAGGCCGCTGTGCGAGCCAGGAGCCAGCACAGCGCCTGCGGGGAGGAGGAACCGGGGCTGCCGTGGGGCAGAGGCTCCTCCGAGCCCGCGACGTGGCCCTGCTCCAGGGCGTTGGCCTCGCGGGGGGACCCCGGGGCACTGGGGGGGTTTGGTGACCTCAGTCAAGTGCTTCAAGCCGGCCGTGCCCCGAGCTGCCCCTTCCCTGTTCAGCCCCTTCCATTTGCAAGGCGTCGACGCGGTGTCGGTGCTCGTGGCCCTTGAAACCATTTTGTTGCAGATATTGTTCTTCATGGCAAGGTGAATTCTCGCTATGGCCAGCACTTCAGTGGCATCCTGAGGCCTTCGTTTGGAGCACGTGTTCACTGTGCCAAGGGCAGGGCGACCCTGGGCTCCCCAYTGCGCGTTGGGGAATGTCCCTAGCYGAGTGGCCTGGTGGTTCCTGTCCCCGGAGCCACTGCCTTCTCTATTCAGCTGTTTGGGGCAAATAGCTGCAGTTTTGGCCCATTTTAATGCCAACCCTTTCCATGCAAATCAGCAAAAAGTTGCAACTCGTTGCAGTGTGAAAGGCCTGCAAGACACCTAAGGTCTGGACAGGCTGGAGCGGCAGCTGGAGCCAAGCGCCCCACGAATGTCCCCTGTCCTCGTGGGCAGCCCCTGAGCAGCAAGGAGCTGCAGRAAGGCAGCGAGGACCCCCCGTGCCCCTCGCGAAGCACCACGAGGTGCCTCCTAAGCAGTTCCGCCCACCACCCTTCTGGCTCGCGCCGCCTYGACTGTAAGAAATACAAATAACCCATCAAGCGGCAACTTAGCAAAGCTCACGCACGCCAGAAAAATCACTCAAAATCTGTAAACTATTTGCAATAATTGGTTATTTGCTGTGTTTGCTAGTTCCAAATCAGGGCGCATACTTCATGGCTTCTCCTGTTACCACCAGCCCGTCCAACTAGCAGTGTTGAATATCTCCCGCAGGAGACGATAGCCAGTAACCCCGCTGCAAGGCAGGCTCGCTGCCGGCCTCGGAGYGCGGGGTTTTGCCCCGTGTGGAACTCGTGCTCGGCTGGCTTTGGAAGCCGCTGCAGACCCGTTTGCGGGTCGAGCTGGTTCTCTGCGGGCCGGAGCTGCAGGCAAAGGCGTCCCGAAAGGAAAGCTGGATCAGCAGGAATGTGGTGGGCTGGGAAGAGCGCGGCTCCGTGCAGGAGATGCCCTGTTTGGCTGCTGGAAATCATGGAGCCCTGACTAGGCTGGTTCTGGTGGAACCAGAGCAGATCCTGGCCTCAAATGATAGTTGTGGTTTTTGGGCTGGGATAGGATAGGGGATAAAAGAATAGAGAGCAGTTTGGGTGAAAAGAAAAAGGTGACAGAGCTGGTAACGTCCCCGTGAGCCTGGGACAAGGAGGCCTCGCTGAGCCGGGACGGGGGATCCTGCAGGCTCCTGCCGTGGGCGCACGCGCTCTGCCCCTGCTGCCTTCTGCAGGCCCGCTCAGCGTGGAGCTGCTCCACGGGTCACCCGTGAGCCGTTCCCAGGGCTGCGGGAAGCGGGACCAGGCGGCCCAAGGCTGCCAGGCCCAGCTGCTCCTGGGGAGGAGGTTGGAGCCAAGGATGCTGGAGTCTCCTAGTGCCCCAGGGGCTCCCTGCTGCTTCCCGAGTCCGGGTGCGCAGGCTCCGAGGTTGGTCTGTGGCCCTCGTGTCCCGCTCTCCGGGGCGGAGCTGGAGTCAAGGGTGGGATTTTCCCGCTTCCCCGCCGAGGCGCCTGGTGCCGGGCTGGGGTGCGTGGGGTGGCTGGTGCAGCGGCTGGGCAGGGTGCCCGTGCCCGCCCGTCGCTGCGCGCTGCCCGCGGGCGAGCACCGAGCCGGGCAGCTGGAGCGGGAGCGCGCGCCTGGAAGAGGCATCCCGAGGCGTCCCGGCCGTCTCTGCTGGGATCCGCTCATCCCGACGGCAGGAAATCTGCCTCCCAGATGTTCGGCCGCGTACGGCTGACACGGAGGCGGTGGGTTAGGTTTTTGGAGGCAGTTTTTATGGGTGCTGTGATTATCTCTACCCGAACAGGGACGAGTGTGTCATCCTCAGGCGAGCAGCCCCGAGCGCTGAGGCCGAGCTGTCCCGCGGTGGCTCTGCGCCAGGCTTTGCTCTCTGTCCGTGCCTCAGTTTCCTCGCCCGTGGGATGGGGACAGTGGCTCCGTGTGACCTGGGGCCCATACGGCTGCTACGTGGCAGCTCTCGGCTTCTCCCGCTCCTTTCGCTCCAGGCTGAAACGACCTTTTCAGCCCGTTTCGTGGGAGAACTCCTGGTGCTTCCCCAGGCGGAGGCACCCGCTGGGCCGGACTCCCTCCCCTTCAGCCTCCCTGATGAAGAGGAGGCCGCGGCCGGCGCGTTTCCACCCCGCATGGGACGGGACGAGGTTGGAACCGCGGCGGGCAGGGAACCGCGTCGTTCTGAGGATCCTTATTCTGGGAAAACACTGTCCCTACGGCTGCGGGAGAACCCTGCCCTCACGGACGTCCTTGGGAAAGGCTGGAATGACGTTCCTGCTTTCCGGGGACACCCGGGAGCTGCTGGGGAGGCTCCAAGACGTGGCCCCTCGGGTGGCCTCTAGACGAGAGATGGGGACAGACCCGAGTCTTGTCCACCCTGGGCAAAGGCTCCAGGGAGGGTGTCCCTGGGCCTTATCCTGGTGCTCAWTGGGAAGGTCCCTGCAATGCTGCATCCAGTCCCCAGGGCTCGGGACCGATCCAGAGCCCTGGAATTGCCCCCGGCTCTGAGCTGGCTCCTCAGTGACATCCCTGAATCCAGTCGCTCCCGCGGTGGAGCCGTTGCTTTCACTGGCTTTTCCATTTGCAGGCCAGTGGATTAACATCCTTCGCTATTAACATTCCAGCTGCTTCCCTTGCCTCATTTTTTTTCTTTTCTTTCCCCCTTTTTTTTTGTAACATCAGTAGAAATCAGCAAAAATATCTAACCAAATTCTTTGTCTTGGGGCTGCAGAAGATACCATGGGTAAGTCGTCAGATTAGTGTAAGTGCTTTCTTTGTAACCCAGTACCTGTGGAATGTCGYAATAAAGCCACGATGGTTAAAACGTAGCTTTTTAAACAATAAAATAGGCGAAGCGATGAAAGGCACATTTTTTTTTTTTCCAAAAGAAAAAAAAAAAAGGGAGGCAGCAGAGGCCTCAGAGTTAATTTATGTAATATTTCTATTAAAAACAATGTCTATTCAAGACAGCAATTTAAAGCCTGCMCCGTTGGCTTAAAATGTAAGTCCAATAAACCTCCCTCGTGGTTCCTCCATGAGGTCAGCGTGATGGAATTCTGCGGCCTTCCGAAGTAAGACGTGGTTATTTTTGGGGACTGTTCCACGCGCGGCGGTCGGAGCGCCCCGTCCCTGCCGGTGGAGAGGCTCCTACCCAGCGCGTCCGCGCCGGGAAGCCGCCGCCGCCCCCGGCACGGAGCGGCACCCTCGAGCCCGGCGGCAATGCACCGGCTCGCGGCCGCGGGCTGCACCAGCGCGAGCCCCGGCTGCCCCTTTCCCCTGGCAATGTCAGCCGTAAACGAGCTGGGCTCCTCCGGAGGGGCCCACCGGGGAGCGCGATGCATTTGATGCCTTCGTCCATCTCCATCCCCGCCCGGCCACGGCTGCTCTGGGGAGCTCTCCCTGCCTCCSCTATGGAGAAGGGGCCTCCTTGGAGGTGGCTGCTGGTGTGGGACGGCTTTGCTGGGGCTGAGGCACGTGGGGTTGGTCTGGGCTCCCCCCCAGAGCACCTGGATGAACCCGGGACGGAGGAGCTGCGGGTTGGGTTCCGAACCGGGAAGGAGGAGCTGCGGGTTGGGTTCCGAACTGGGAAGGAGGAGCTGCAGGTTGGGTTCCCGATGGGCGCGTCTCTGCAGGACGGAGCCCTGCGACACGGGGCCGGGCCGTGCTGTGGCCCTGGGCACGCTGCCCTCCGTGCCCGCTGCGCTTCTCGCGGGCAGAGAGGCCTCAGTCCTGTGTCTGTCGCCTCCAGGAGGAAGAGTTCATTGACTGGTGGAGCAAGTTCTACGCGTCCACGGGAGAGAGGGAGAAGTGTGGCTGCTATCTGGAGAGGGGCTTCGACACGCTGACGGTGAGCGGCCTCCGCCGGTCTCGGCTGCCTTGAGCCCGGTSCCTCTCGATGCTCCTCCGTGAGCTCTGCTGGGAGGAGAGCTGCGGCTCCAAACGGGATTCCCCTCGAGCAGGCGTGTAAAGGAGCAGATGAACAGGCTGGAAAATACAGTCTCTTACTACCGGATACCTGGTACTGCAGAGCTGTGACCCAAAGCTCGGGGATGTATCAGCTCCGATGTATATCGTGTGGTTCTGTTTCTGTTGGGGTGTAGGGCTGTCATTCCCCATGGAGCTGGGTGTATGGCACAGGGAGGCTACAGTCCCCCCAGTGCACAACAGCATTCCTCAGTGGGGACAGCTGGGGCTTTGAGGGGGTGTTTTCTGTCGGAAATACTTCCTGGCAAAATTGTCCCCTTTTCCTCGTTCAAGAGGTTGTCCCTGTCCTAAGCTGCGGCAGAGATGGGAAGCTGTCCACCTGGACGGTGCTTGGAAATGCCCCAGAAGCCAGAGGTTGGGAAGGGAAGGGGGAAACCAAGGAGCTGTTTGATGGGATGTGCCAAGAGTGACATCCCAAGTAGAAACCAAGTGGGGAAAACGAAGCCTGGCGGCAGGAAGAACACTCCCGGTAGGAAAGGCTGTTTGGGTTGATGAAAACCCCGCTGTCGATTGAAGAAACAAAGCAAAGCAAGCCCAGCTCGGCACTGTGGCCGGCTGGGAACGCGCGTGCCGCGCGGCTCCGTTTCGTGCGGTGCCTTTGGCGCTCGCGACGCGGCATCGGGTGGCACCAGCGGCCACCGCAGCCTGGCCTTGCCGGGGAGATGCTGTCGCGTAGCCTGGTCAAAGGCCTCCTGCTCTTCGCTGCTGCCCTGGGGGGTGACCAGGGCCCTAGGCCACCGCACTGCGTCCCCGAGGGCGACTTCTCTCCTGGCCTGGGCGCTCTGGATCGAGGCTCGTGTGAGCAGGGCCCCGTGRGGGTGCCCGTGCTCCCCTTCGAGCCTGGCCTCTCCCTTCCCAGGTCTACGAGACGGAGCTGGAGAACGTGGAGGACTTYGAGCACCTCTCGGACTTCTGCCACACCTTCAAGCTGTATCGCGGCCGCACGCAGGACTCCGACGACGATCCCTCCGTTGTGGGAGAGTTCAAGGTGCTTTCCAATTGCYCTGTGCCCCCACAGGCAGCGCCCTTGCCCCTAACCCAGGCCGAGATGTAGCTGGTTGCTGGTAGGCTCCTGGTCAGRCCACCTTTGCCTCCATCCTCACGTTGAGCCCTCGGAGGTGTTGGCAGAGCCGCTTCCCCAGGCAGGTCCTGGTTGGAGCTGCTTCCTTGGGCAGCACGGTGGGGATGCCCACAGCAGCTGCTGACACCCCTCGTCCCTGCACAGCCCACGTGTTGGAGCCCCGCTTTTGCGACGAGCTTCCRTTGTGCAAAGGTGCTGGACGCACCTCGGCAGCAGCAAGTGGCATTTGTCCCCAAATTCCTGCCAGTTTTTGTGCAACTTTGCCGAACAGCAAGTCGCAGGCAGAGGCCAGATGCACCCCGCACGCAGCCGCTGCAGCCACGCCAGGCGCTGCGGTCTGCATGGGGGAACGGGCATGAAATACAGCTAGGAGCACGCGCTGCTGCATGGAAAGTCTTGCGGAGTCCAGCTAGGCGGGAATGTGCCTGCGGATTATTTATGGGCAGGACTTCAGCAGGACGCGGGCCGTAAAACGGGCCCCCCAGCCCAGCTCCCGCGCGGTCCCGGGTGCTCCGCTGCCCCCTGCCCCTGCTGGGACGGGGGGTTGGGGTCGCGGTGGGTCCCGCTGAGCCGTGTCCTCCGCAGGGCTCCTTCAAGATCTACCCCCTCCCGGACGACCCCAGAGTCCCSGTGCCCCCGCGGCAGTTCCACCAGCTCCCGGCCAGGGGACCCCAGGAGTGTCTCGTGAGGGTCTACGTCGTCCGGGCCTTCGATCTGCAGCCCAAGGACGCCAACGGCAAGGTAGGGAYGGGGAAGCACCYGAGCACCGAGCAAGAGTTGGGGGGGTCTTTGGGCAGCTCCTCGCCTGCGCTTCAGGACYATCTGGGACACCAGAAAGGGACACCAGAAAAGGGACACCAGAAAGTCCCTCTCCCAGCCTTGCAGCGGCTCCTCTGCAGCCCAGGGTTTGGCTAGCTGAAGGAGCCAGAGGGTTTGCTTTTGTGCCTTGGTGCCAAGGGAAACAMAATCACGTCGTCCACAGGACTGGTTGGTTATTTTTTTCTCTTTTGCAAAGCTTTACAAACCTCTGGGAGCAAAATTCAGCACAAAAGTAAAATTGTGCCAGTTCAAGAGCAAACGTTTGCTTTGTTTCAGTTTGAAAAACAAAAAAGCAAACAAATAAACAAAATCCCTAATGAAAAACGTGGAAAAAGTTAGAAAAAAAAAATTTTGATGTGAACAAAGCAAAACTGCTTTTTAATCTGCTCAGATTTTGAAAATGAACTTCCAGTGAATGTTTCCAGTTTCTTGGAAATTTCCCATCAGAGACCCTGGAAGAATAAAAAAAAGGAGTTGAAAAAATGCTTTTTTCACCCTGCGAAGCCGAAACGAACCTTGGTTTGAGCCCCGGCCTCTCCTGCTGTGCTGCAGCGTCCTGCAGCTTGGCCCGGCCCGCGCTCCAGGCTGCGCCCGGCTCCCTCCGCCGGCCGCCCCGACGTTCCCCGTTTCCGTCCTTCCTGCTGGAAACCCCTGCGAGTCCAGGCCAGCTGAGCAGGAACGTGCTCCGGGTGCCTCGCTGGCTAATAAYGTTCCTGGAGGGTTCGTCAGCCTGATCCGAGTGTGTCCCTCCAAGTGCAGGCCGTGAATTGGCTGGAATTTTTTATCTGTATTTTTCTTCCTGGGAAAAACAGCGACTTGGGTCATTGGAGCCACTTGACAGTTTATGCTGGCTTCACCGAGCAGTTTGAGCAATGGGAAAAAAGGTTCAACGCTTAAWAATATGTAAAAATATCAGATGTAGCTTTTAGATGCCCGGTGAGAGTTTATGTTAAAGCGAGCGTCCTTTATATTGAAAGTTGTCGCAGCATCTTGGCTCTGTTTGACATATTTTTTTCTTTTGACACGTTACTTTTCTTTTGACATTTTGGTCCCTGCATTTTTAAATCTACTTTTGAGTAGATTTAGTACTGAAACCTTTAAAAATTCAAAAAAACCCCCACAAACCCCCAAGTAGGTGGTTCAGAAYGGGTGAGTGAGAGCATCTTGAGGACTACGGGTCAATCCCGTTCCTCCAAGCAATCCACAAGTGGTTCTTCTCATGCTGCTCCTTGGGTTTATGGTTGGTCTCGACCATCTTGAAGGTCTTTTCCAACCGTAACGCTTCTCTGATTTGCCATCCCGTGGAGCGCGGAAGGGCTCGGACTTGGGACCCACGCTGCCAGGTAGTCCTTCACGATCCTCCAAAGGGAGTTGCAAGGAGCCCTCGCTGGCCGTCACGGGGGTTGTAATAAGGAGGTGGCAGTCACGCTGTGCTCTCCGTCTTGAGCGTTAGTCAAGCATGGTGCAAGATCCCACTCGCTGGAACAAAAAGCAGCAGAGTTACCTGTTTGCCACCGATGCAGTGACTCCCTTGCATTGCTTCTTGTGTCTATCTCCAGTGCGATCCCTATGTGAAGATTTCGGTGGGAAAGAAGTCCATAAATGACCAAGACAATTACATCCCCTGCACGCTGGAGCCCGTCTTTGGAAAGTAAGTGGGGGGTCAGTCCAAAGTTCATGAAATTTTTGATGTCGGCCTGAGAGAATCCGGCCAGGCCAGGCCAGGCCAGAGCTTCCTCTTGCCCTGGTGTGCCCAGACTTTGCTGTCCCAGCCCTGCATTCCTCTGCCTCCTGGGACTTCCAAGCTGCGGGCTATGGAGTGGGTCCGTGCAGAGCGAGGAAACGTCTAGGGGGTTGGTTAGACCTGACGAGGGTCTCCCTGCAGAGGCATCCGCCAGCGCTGCCGATGGGGCAGGGAGTGTGGGCGACCTGGCTCCTCGTTTAGGCTCTTGGTTAAGTGTCTAAAACGGGACGTGGTAAAGGGAGGCCGTGGCGTGGGACGGAGTCACCACAGTGCTGGCTGCTTGAGCTGTTTCTCTCGCAGTAGGGCCACAGACTTGGGATAAAGCACAGAGGATAACGTTGTTTTTGGAACAGGGTATTTACGAGAGCGGGAGCCGGGCTGCGGAAGCGCACGTAGGGAAGGAGGCAGAGCAAAGSCCGGTGCTCAGCCCCGGCATGTCCGTAGGGATCGCCCTGGAGCAGCCTGCGGGCTGGGGCAGGCCCTTCTTCCCGGGGGGTGGCAGCCGAGCCCGTCTAGACGGCGTGCTGCGCCTCCCACCCGCGCTCTAGAGCCAGACCTAAAGCCAAGGTCCTGCCTGCGGGCGCCTGTTAAAACACCCGGTTCAGAGCTGCTGGCTGCCGTCCAGCGCTGGCTAATTACGTTGTGCTGACCCCGGCCCCTCCTGCGCTCCTAACTGGTGGCATAATCACTCACTTCCCCTCCTGGAAGGCCCTGCGTGGTCGGGGGCTGCTGGCTGTGGGACGGGCATCGCATTCCGCCCCGGGCAGGCTGCGCTTCGCGGCACGGGGAGGGATTCCCGGCCAGRCCTGGGCCGTCCTGCCCGGCCCTGCACCAGCCTCCGTGCGGAGCCCAAGGGGTGGCTCCGCATCCGTGAGCGCTGGCTCTGTGTGTCGCAGTGGTTGGCTGGTTCCTGCTTTGCTTCTTGCTCTCCTTCCTGGGCCATCGTGTGCCGTTACCGGAGCTCCGCGAGTCTCTGCCGTGCTTTGTGGACTGGCATCACTTTGATCCGGCTTTTTCTTCCTAAAAGGGCCGTGCTGAGTTGCACTGAATGGGTTGGAAACAGTCTGCCTTGCTTTGGGCTTGAAGAGCGGACGGTTTTCCCAAGCTGTCCTTTCTCGCCCTTTCTCTCCTTCCCATTTTTCTCCTGTGATCCCTGACACTCTCTTTGCTGGTCTCCATCGTTAGATGTTTTGGAGTTGAGAATCTCTTCCATTTAGTGGATGGAGGAAGCAAAGCTCGTCCACCAGCTTAGCCCTTGGACAGAGCGCCACGGCAGAGCCGGGCCGTGGTTGTGCAGAACCTCGTGGCGCTGGGAGGGAGGTTGGGGTGCCGGTGTGGGGCCCTGCAGGCGCTCGCAGCTCTCCTGGGGCTCCCGTTGCGCAGGATGTTTGAGCTGAGCTGCACTCTGCCCCTGGAGAAGGACCTGAAGATCTCGCTCTACGACTACGACCTGCTCTCCAAGGATGAGAAGATTGGAGAGACCGTCATAGACCTGGAGAACCGGTTCCTGTCCAAATACGGGGCGCGCTGTGGCCTCCCCCAAACCTACTGCACGTGGGTACCGCGGGGGGCTCCGGGGCTGCGCGGTGCGGGGCTGGCCCTACCTCCCCAGCTGGCCTCTCCGTCCCGTGCCGGCCCTGTGCCGGCGGCTCGGGGCTGTCCCGGGAGATCTGGCGCGGTGCTGGATTTCACGGCCACCTCCTGTGTCCAGGGCCTGGCTCTTAGGCTGCTTTTCCTGGGCGACCTCCAGCAGCCTGAAATGCTGCAGGGAACAGAGGTCCCCTGGGGAGATCCTCCTGCCTCCCTGCGCCCTTTGGGGTGTCCTATGGTGGGGACAGACCCTMAGTGCAAGCCGAGGGTGGGGCGATGGGTCCACAGTGTTTGCTCAGGGGCACCCCAAAAGCCGGGGCTGTGCGAGGGGTAGGATGTGGCACCCTGTTCACTGGGCTAGGAATACAGCCGGGCCCGGAGCTSTCTGGAGCTTCCTTAGCCCTTGCTGGGCTCCGCAGCGGTTGCTGTGTCCCACCGTTCAGCCTGGGAGTCTCCATGCCCGGGAATCCCTTCCCATGCYGGTGTAACGCCGCCGCGAGCGCTCCCCGAGGCGGGGGACGTTGGGCCGAGGGCTGAGCTGCTCTTTTCTCTCCCGTTGCGCCTCAGTTCCGGCCCCAACCAGTGGCGGGACCAGCTGCRGCCGTCCCAGCTGCTGCAGCTCTTCGCCCTGCAGCACCGTCACAAGGCTCCCGCCTACGGCTCCGGCCGGCTCGTCTTCCGGGAGCAGGAGTACGTCCTCTCGGAGCTGGGTAAGGCCGTGCGCCGGGGCGGCACCAACACTCCTGGCGGGGGCTCTTCCCCAAATCCCTCCCGTCGGAGCGGGCCGGCGAGCCSGGAGCGGGACATGGGCACGTTCCTGCCCGCCTCGAGCAGCTGCCGGGCCAGCTGGGCACGGGGCTTCCCCAGGGCCGGCTCTGCTCCAAAGGCTGCAGCGGATCTGCACCAAACCCTGGCGCTGAATTCAGACCCCAAATGCAGGCTCTCTAAGGGCAACCTCATCCTTMTCCTTAAGGATTTCCCTTTGCTGCTTGCAGCAAGGCGGGGTGGGGACAGCAATGTCCATCCAGGCAGAGAGCCTCCAGCCTGGTCCGTCCTCGGGCTGGCCCCGGGCACTYGGGCTGGTGGGGCTTTGGCCTCACGGGTCTGTGTTTCGGGGATGGAGTCACTAGAGGGAGACAGTATCATGCACACGGAGGCAGCACACAGAGCCYGCGTGCTGGTGCCCTGCAAGGTGAGGTGCTCTGGAGCTGAACTGCAAAACTAGTCCGTGCAGCAAGGAGAAAACGTGCCTTGAGTCTTGGGGAAGGCTTTTGCTTAGTTGCACCAGGAAACAAAAATATAAAAGAGTAGCTGCAATTCCTTGGGCATCATCTGGTGCCTTGTCTGACTGGCATCYGTGGAGACAGTGTTGCTTCTTAGAGAGAACTCTGCTTCAGAGCATGGAAGGGGGGTTTGCGCCCGGGGATGAGGTGCAATCCCCTGGGACTGGGCCCCGGAGCAGCGGTTTGGCAAGCGAAGGGCGTTGCAGGGTCGTGCGGAGGCCTGGCACAAGGCACAGCACAGGTCTCGTTGCCTCTCCTGCCCTTGGCACTCCATGCATGAATTTGTGGTGCTCCCCTTAGGAGGAGGAGCGGGGCAATAACTGCTCCTTCACAGCCCCTCGGTATGAGTCGGGTTTGCAGCAGGGGCTGGGGAGGTGTTAAATGAGCGGGGCCTTCCCCCCTCCCAGCCCCTGCCTTTCACCTTCCTTTGCTTTAATGGCAATCAGTTCAAAAAGCCAGAACAAAGGCTGGTGCTTGACCTCGAGGAGGTCTGGAAAGCAGCTGTGCTCCGAGCGATGGCAGATCTGGACCCGGCGGGGTGCAGTGGGGCTGTTAAACACGAGCGCGGGGCTTTTACAAGCGCTGCGCCCGGGCCCGTGTTCCACAACCCCGCGTTGGGTGTTTGCTGAGAGGGGCTTTCTCTTTCGGCTGTACACACACACACACACACACACACACACACACACACACACATGCACGCCAGGTTTCCACTGCTTGGGAAACGGCCCATGTGCATGGAGTTAAGCACTCGGGCTGTTGCCAAGAAAGGAGCTGGGATAGATCACCTGCAAGTTGCAGGGCTGTAATAATATTTATGGAGCGCTTTTCATTTYGAAGGTCCTCCAGGGCGCGTGGCCGTGACACGACGGGGCTGAGCGGCGTCCCAGGGGTGGGTGAAGCCCTTCCTCCACCCTGGGGCAGGGAGGAGGGAAGGCCTTGGCCAAGGCTGGATGGGCTCCCCTTATCTGGGTGTGACATGAGAAGGGCCAGCGCAGAGAAGGGCAAACCGTTAATTATTCTTGGCCTCGTTCAACCCGGAGAGCAGTGCGGTGTCACCGAGGCGGAACGGGCACGCGTGGCCGCGGGTGGAGGAGCAGCAGCAGGCCTGGTTTCCCTGCCTGCTTGCCCATCCGCCTCCTCCCCTTGCGAGCCCCCAGGCCGCGTTGGAGAGCTGCCCAGCGGGAAGGGCAGCGCGGGCGGCTGGGGGGACGGGCGCGCGGCGCGCCCCGCGGTGACGGTGCTCTCTGGTGCGTCTGTGGCAGAGGACGGSCACGCGGCCCACCCGCACCTGGGGCCGGCGGAGGAGCGTCTCGCCCTGCACGCGCTGCGGGGCCAGCGCCTGGTGCCGGAGCACGTGGAGACCAGGCGCCTCTACAGCCCTCTGCAGCCCGACATCGAGCAGGTGAGTGCCAGGAGGCGGGTGGGCAAGAGCCAGGGCCACCCCTCCCCAGGTCCGGGGGCATCCCGGGACCCTCCCTGAGAGGAGGGAGTTGCCCATCGTTTCTCGGGGTGGTTTCTGTGACCCCGTCCCGAGGACAGCTCTGCTGGGGAGCGCACGCGGCGGCGGAGCGGAGCACGTGCCCCGCGGCGCGGGCTGCGGCGCAGCGCTGGGCTCCCCTTCCCGGGGCGCTTGGGGAGCTCGTTCCAGAGCCTGTCACGGGTTTTCATTTTCATCAGTGTTTGCGCTCAGAAGAATGTCTTTTTTTGTGGAAAAGCTGTTTTTGGTGTAGAATTCCTTATTAGCTTTAATGAAATAATACTGCAGACTGCTCTGATGGCAGCTCAGCAGAGCAGTGTGGTTTCTGCAGCCCTTGGAGGTGAGGTGCAAAGTGTTAGTGCCGCTGCAGATGGGATGTCATTGAGCCACATGAGGTCTAAAAGGGCTTCCATCCAAATCTTGGCAACAAAGAGGTACCTGTGCTTAGCCTAGCCCTCTTCTTTGGTTATCACACATTGGTATTTGATGCTTTTGGGTCAGAAAGCGCTGCTTGCTAAAGAGCAAGGCCGTTCCCTCCCGTGGGCGCTGCGTGCTGCCTGCGAGGGCAGGTTTCAGGCTGGTGCTGCAGCCCGTGCAGGCGGGCACTGCGGCGCTCCCCCCTGCAGCCCCGAGCCCCCCGCGCCCCCTTTGCAGCCGCGGTGGGAAGGGGAGGGTCACTCGTTGGAGTGAGCGCTCCGGCCACCCCGTGGTACCTTCCCTGTGACTTCACCCCCTGGAAAGCCGGCGAGGGYGGAGGTGGCTGCTCTGGGTGGAGCGGTGCATCTCCTGCAGGCACCTCTGCCCTGGGCTGGCCCCATGGACCGCGGGGCTGGCCTCAGTCTCCCTGTGTCTCGTGGCTGCACATGGGCAGAGAGCCAGGGGCTGCCTCCGAGCTGCATTCGGGCTCTGTGGGGCTGGTGCATGCGGAGGAGCTCCCGAGAGCACGATGGGACCCCTGCAAAGCCGCCTACAAGCCGGCCCCGCTGGGTGCCCTGCGCTGAGCTCAAAGCCCACGGGGGCTTTTAAAGTTTTCTGCTCAAACTGGAGATTTTTCTTGCCAAAAAGCCAAACGAACCTTGAACTTCCCTGGGATGGGCTGACTGTCAAAGGCTTTTGCTCCTCCTTTTTTTTTTAACTGTACCCCCCGACACTGCACAGTAAAATGTTTTATTGGCACCCATTGGTGCTTAACGGTTAACGGGACCACCTAAAAACTGGCGCAAAAAGAAAAGCAAGATTTCAGCTGTGTCTCTGCTGCCTTCTGCCTGGTAAGTCTATGTGCAAGTGGAATGCTGTTCCCCTCTCCGCTTCCCACCTTCCACTGCCGTTCTCAGAAGCTCATGAACCAGGTGCCCCGTTGGTGCTGGCCACTGGACACCATGGACAGCCCTTGATTTTCAGCTAAGGAGCACTGGGTTCCTTCCGATTTCTCTGTGCGCTTCTAGGTGCTGCTGAGGAGGTGAAGGCCGTCCGGGTGTGCGGATCGCCTGACGCTGTGTCCTTCTGTCCACGCAGGGCAAGCTGCAGATGTGGGTAGACCTGTTCCCAAAGTCCTTGGGGCAGCCTGGCCCCCCGTTCAACATCACGCCCCGCAAAGCCAAGAGGTGACCGTTCTTGTTTGCCCCTTTCCAGCTGTTGCTTGGTGCCGTGCTGGCACCCAGCACTTCCCRCTGGTGGGGCAGGAAGGAGAGCTGGGAGAGGTCAGATGGGGCGGACGGACCCTCCTGCCCCGGGGTGCTCCTGTGCTGGGAGTATCCGCTCGCCCRGCACAGCCACGGGCTGGGTTGTGGCTGCACACGGAGAGAGTTGCCAGGCCTGGCGCTGCGCAGTCCTGTGCCTGGCACCAAATGTGCTGTTAGACCCGGGCGTGCTGAGTCCAAGCTCTGAGGGCGGCTGGCCTTAATGCAAGCTCTAATCCATGGGATTGCCTCCCTGCATTGACCMATGAGTAACACGACCAGGCCGTCCTGGTGGGCTGTAGACCAAGGTTTCCCGGGGAACCCTCACATTGCTTGAAATTACCTGGTATAAAGTGAGCCTCGGGCATCTCTAGGTTCTGGACAAGTCCATGGGGCCACCAGCTTTTGTCAGAGCCTCTCAAGTCCCTCTTGTGTCTCATGGTGCAGGTTCTTCTTGCGCTGCATCATCTGGAACGCCAAGGACGTGATCCTCGATGACCTCAGCATCACCGGGGAGAAGATGAGTGACATTTATGTGAAGGGGTAAGTCCTGCTCCGTGTGACACCATCATCCCAGGGCGCACGGGGCTGACACTGCTTGTGACAGCCAGGAGCCTCCCACAGGCAGGAAGGGCCATTCATCCTTCCAGCTGCAATTCCAGCTGCTTGGGAGATGCGGCTCTGCAGACTTACAGTTGCCTTACRTTGCCAGGGCTTTCTTTGCAGCTCTAATGAAGATACATCAAGAGAGGAAAGATGTGAGAAAGTAACCAAGCCCTTTGGGAGAGGGGCCCACATTCTGCATTCCCAACTCCCAGCCCTTTGCGGGCTCTTCTTCTGGGACAGCCGTTTGTACAGCTTGCTCTGTATCCACAACTTAGCTTGTCAGCGTGTGGGGGAATTCCCTGTATGTTCCTTGAAATACACCAAAAAATGCGGCAAGCAGCAGTAACTGCTCTGGCATATTCCCTTCTCTGCCTGACTCCATTTATGTTTTATCTTGTGTAAAACGCTCCAGTCTCAGCCAAGGGACTTACTCATTTTGTATGTTCTTTGGATTTATGGACAGGAAAAGGTAGGATTTTGGAACAGACTGTAAATCCCTCTTTTACAGTCCCCGTTTTCCCCCTGTAACTCCAGAATGCGCGCCGCTTACCTGGTATTCGCATCAAGGGCGCCGTTATCAGCTCCGGCTCCGCCGCTCCGCGCACCTCGGGCCCTGGAGCTGCAGCACGTGCAGGGAGCTGCAGCACGTGCACGGTGCTCCTTGCACGGCTTTTATCAAGCTCTGTGCCCCAGCGGATCTCACAGGGCTGGAAATGAGTTAAAAGTCTGGYTGGGCTTCCTCAGCTTTCCAAAAAACCCCAAGCAAGCACCAGAAAGGCCGCGTCACCAGCGCCTCTGGGTGAGGAAATAATGGAAAAGGACAGAACTAAGCCTGCCTCCCGCCCACGGCTCCCGAGGAGGGCCCGTCGCCGACCTGCAGTGCAGGAGGGGTGCATCARAAGCTCTCATGTGGTGCTGCTGTTCAGAAGGTCTCCGGGAGCTCCTCTGAGGAGGCTGCTGCCTGTGTCTTCCCTAGCTTACAAGCAAATTCCCCATTAGGCAGAGCCAGGGCTGGAGTCTCAGGCTCCTGGACGTCATTTTCTACCTAATAAGTAAAACATTGCCAGGCCAGTTATGCAGTGAATGACAGAGGTGCCTTGTTATCGGCCCTATGACAGAATTTGGTTGCCTTTTATTTGGTTTGTGGTTTATCGACAGTCTTACAGCAGCACGGGAATGTCTTGGCTAAGGTTAGGTGTCGATTGTGCCGGGTTCGGGGTGCAAAGAGGCTTTCTCCTCCCCGGTGTCCTGTGTTCCTCTGTATTCTCCCTATATCCCGTGTGGTACAGGCACATAAAAGAGAGCTGGGGTAGGGAGGTGCTGTTTGYTAGGAACTGCAGGCGTCCCGAGGGCGAGCGCCGCCTCTCTGGGTTACGTTGTCGGTGTCACAGGTATTGTGATGGGGGTATTGTTTCAAAGACAAATTCCTGGGGAAAGAAGGCTTTTTTCACCGGAAGCGACATGTTTCCTAGGGCAGGGGCTCCTGTGAGGTTTTCAAGACAGGGCTGGGCAAGAGCACTCCAAGCATGGATGGAGGTGTCCAGAGCCCCTTTCCAAGCAGCCGGCACCACTGGGATTTACACCATTGTGCCTGGCATCTTTAATACCCCGAATGAAGGGCGGCCTCGGTCCTCTGAGCTTCTGCGCACGCGGTGAGCTCAGCAGGAGGTGCTGGAGAGCACGGAAATACGCACAGGAACCAAGCTGCGCCCTTGGGTGCTGCACAGGCYTTAGGCTGCGTGGGTTCAGAGAAATCCGGACACTGAATGGATTAAAGCTCCGTTGAAACTCGCTCTATCCAGGGGAGTTCCCAGAGCTGGGGCTTGTCAGGGGCCGAGGTTGTGGTGGGAAGGCATCTCCGTGCAGCCGCCCTGTTCTCCTGGTCTTCTGTACMTGTTTGGGTTGGTTCACCGTGGCCGTTGCTGCATTTTCAGTTCCAGGATGGAGTGACTTGAATGGTTTTGGTTTATGGTGTCTCTCTGCTGCAGTGAGGAGGTGCAGCAAATTCTGCAACAAAAAAATACGGTGCCAGCAAAGCGTCCCAGTCTGGTGGTTTCTGTGTGCTTTGGTCGGCCTGCAAGGAGAGGGCGCTCGCACTGYGTCTTGCAGGTCCCTGGCCCAGCTTTAAAGCAGGAGTGAACACACGGCCTGGCCCTTTGCATCCAGTCAGACCACGTCGGATCATGCAGCCGCAGCTGGAGTGTTGGCGTAGCCTCCTCACCCAGGTCCTCACCCAGGCGCCAGTGCCGCGGAGCCCTCGCTGCCCGTGCAGCGCGTGTGCCTGTGCTGCGTGCTGCAGCATGAGCGGGAGCAGACCCCGCTACCGTCCCCCCACGCACCGGGGTCTGCCCGTGGGCGCCCCTGAGGCCCTGCAGAGGAGGGAATCGTTTGTGTGGCCGCATGAGAAAGAAAAAACATATTTTCAATTGAAGTGGAAAACAATCAAGATAATTGTTTTAAGTAGAAATCCCCCCTGAATGTTCTGGTTTCCCTCCAGAAGGCCTGTAAATACACTAAGGGATTTGTTTTGTTGTTCTGTTTTGTTCTGTTGATTGCCGAAGAMGGAAACATCTCGGGCGGGGAGAGAGGGCCGGGCTTGCCAAACCCGTGCCTGGAGAGGGCAGTGGTTGTGGGAAGGCCCCGGCCCCGGCCTCGCTGTGCGGGCGCCCAGGGCAGGTTCCTGCCCCAGGACGGGGCTGCCCCGCGGGGACCGGGCGCCCAGGGCAGGTTCCTGCCCCAGGACGGGGCTGCCCCGCGGGGACCGCTCTCCAGCAGGAGCCGCCGGGATGGCTGCGCCCGGGCCGGGGGCAGCCCGCTCTGGAGCTACGTGGGGAAACCTTGCCTGGTCAYTGGGGGCCTCTGGAGCCCAACAGAGAGTAGGGCAGAAAATAGTCCCTCCCTTCCCAGCACGGYTGCCTTGTAGACAGCAGCCCAGGGCATCCAGCAAGGGTGAGAGACCCCTTCTTGCCCCTTCATACTCTGTGAAATGGGGTGAACTGCTGCAAAATCCTTGGTTTGTTTCTAGTTCTTCATGCCGTTTGTTTCCRTTTGCTAGCTGGATGGTCGGCCACGAGGAGAACAAGCAGAAGACAGACGTGCACTACAGGTCCATGGGAGGAGAGGGCAACTTCAACTGGAGATTTGTCTTTCCCTTTGACTATCTACCCGCTGAGCAAGTGTGCTACGTTGCCAAAAAGGTGAGCGGCCCCGGGTGGGCGTTTCTGGCGTCTGCCTTCCCATAGCAGCTCCAGGGTGGAACCTGCTGCCTGGTCCAAAACCTGCTGGATCGCAGCACGGTGAGGCTGTGCGGGGACCAGCCTTCAAGCTSTGCGAGACGGAAAGTGGTGGATGGAGGGTGGATCGGTTTAATGAGAGAGCTGGCAGAGATGGATCCTCCAGGGAAAGCTCCTCTGGACTGTGGGCAGCAGAGTCCTGGTGCCGCCGCATCAAAGTGCTCTCCTGGTTGCGTGGGACTTCCAGGATACTCAGTCAGCAGCAGGGTTGCTCCAAAAACGAGGGTGATTTTTCCTCTGATGGGCTGTTGGAGATGGTCCGGTGGGCACCTCTGGTCCTGAGCATGGGGGTGTGATGGGCGTCGGGCTGTGGGTTACGATCCCAGCTGGGCTGAAGAGGGGTCAGGAGGGACAGGCTCCAGTGTCCACAGGGGAGCAGCAGGGGGGACATGCAGGGGACAGGGACGCTGTGATCAGGAGGCCTGACTCCTGGGCTGAGGGGTTGGAAACTGCGTGTGCTTTTGGTCCCCTCGTTCCATCTTTCCGTCGTCAAGTCAGTGCAGCGTGATGGCCGAGTGCGGACTAGGAGTTGCCTGGAGGGCAGGGAATGGAGGGCAGGGAATGGAGGGAGGCGATGAGTGCATGGCGTAGCCACAGGAAAGCTGGCTGGCTTTCAAGGAGCGCTCTGGGGGAGGGCATCTGCTCACTTGGTTTTAAATTTCCTGCCCAAACCACCTGGAAATTAACTGCGCTCCCGTCGGGTTTGCGTGTCCGTATGGAGAACAGGGGCAGTCTCTGCTCTCAAGACGAGGTCTTGCTCCGTGGCAGCACCGAGAGCACCAACCCAGCCTTGACTCCTTGGTCCCCCTCCCTGCCTTGTCCCCCTGTACTTGCTCCCTGCAGCCTTTGCATACAGGGTGACCAAAGACAGCTCGTGGCCCGGGGCCATCCCTGAGGCTCGCCCGGCACCCCCTTCCCAGGTTGTTCTATGGGGCGCAGGGGCTCCCGGCACAACCCGGCCCTTGGGCAGGGAGGCTGCCGAACAAATTCCTGCTCCCTCGAGCCAGACGGTCCCGCGAGGGGGCCTGGCTTCCAAATGAGTCGCCGGGGTCGTTAAAGTGACTGACAGAATCATAGCGGGACCCATTTCACGCTTCATGTTAAACAAATCAAAAGTACAGTGTGTACTACATTCAATTATCCCCCTTTGAAAAAGCAAAGACCCCCCTATAAACCGTTTAAGAAAATACATCCCACTGTGCTGATATTGATTCTCCTCCGACCACATGTCTGCCAACACTGTATCAGAAAATAAACAGCTTGTAAAACCTCTCTGTAAAGGAAAAAATAATGAATGAAAAGCCAGGCTTTGTATTTGTGGGACACATTCCGCCCTGGCAATTTTTGATCTCGCCATGTGCTGTTTGAACTCCGGGTTCATTACTGCTGCTGTAAAAGCCCGTGCGCCGGGCTTTAAACGCGGGCCATGGAAAGTGGAATTTAAATCAAAACGGTCAGATGGCAAATTCGGAGCTGCTAAAAGCCACCTGCAGCGGGCGGGCCGGTGCCGGGCAGCAGCTCGGGCTGGCTCCACGCTCTGCCCTGCCGCCCGTGGGGAGCCCGGCTGCAGCCGGGACGGGTCGATCCGTGGGGCAGSGTGATCCCCGCGCGGGCTGGACGTTCTGGGCTGCAGCGCCGTGGGCTCGGTGGGGCCACGAGGCTGCTCGGGGCTTCCACCTTCCCGTTGTTGCTGCCGGAGGGAAGGCTGGAGCCTGTAAAATCCCGCGGCATCGGTTCAGCGTGCAGGTTGGCAGTGTGAGCGCTGCTGCCTTCCCAAGCGTCCAGTCCCCTCTGGGTGTTTTCCCTCCAGATATCCTCTTGCTGCATGGAAACCTAGGAAGTTTTTGCTTCTCATTCTGAAACAGGGATTTCTCCCGTCTGAATTTCAATAAGTAAAATCCCTACAAAACAATAGGCATCCCGCTATGAGAACTGCCCCTTTCCGAGCATCGGGGCGCGCGTTTCCTCGCACGCCCTCCCTTTCTCGCTGAGCCGTTGAGGGATGTTTCCTTAGGGCAAAGCCCTGAGGAGGTGCTGGCGAAGGGGCCGGTGTGCGTGGGGCATGGGGCAGAGCGCAGGGGGGTCGGCGCGCGCCCGGCGCGTCTGCACGAGGCTGCACGTGGACTCCCTTGCGGTGGATGAAGCACCGGGTTCCGCTGCCGGCAAGCGGGGACAAGAGCCGGGCCCCAGGCAGCCTGGGCTCCGGTGCCCGGCTCCGGGCCCAGCAGGTCCTGGATCCTGCAGAGGGCTTTATCAGATGGTCACGGTGCAGCCCTTGTTCTCCATCGGGAGCAAGGCCAAGGYGGGCTCCGGGGGGTCCCGTTTCACTGGGCAGCGTTCAGCTCCCGCGGCCCGGAGGCACCGGRGAGGAGGAGAGTGCCTGAGATTGGTTTGGAGACGCTCAGCTCCGAGTGCYGGGCACGGCGGCGGTCCAGATGTGGCTCCAGATATCCTCTAGTGCGGGACGGCTCCACGCTCTCCGTGCCAGCCCATTTACCTGCATTTCAGACAGGATTTCAAGGTCACTTCAGCGTGCCAGTTAATAAGTGTTCAYGTTCGTGTGGGCCTGGGGGCGAGTGCTTCGGTTGGAGGACCCTTGGGGCTGTGTGTGTACAGTCTCGGGAAGGCGATTCCAGGGTATTGAGTACGGAGCACGGGGACACGGTGGGCACCTTCAAGTCTGTGTCACATCACGTCACTGGCAGCAGCCGGAGCAGGGTGTCAGCACGGCTGTTGTCCTCACACTGGGCTGTTCTTGGTCTTCGGGGTCGACCCMGAACAAGAAATTCGGTGCCAGAACACAGGAGGGGTTGTTTTGCAGAGAYCCGGAGTCGTTGGAAGAGGAACCCCCCCAGAACTTGCTAAGCAGCCGCAGGGCTTGGTGGGTTTCGTGGCGGGAAGGCTTTGGGGCCGTCCGGGCAGGAGGCATCCTCAAGGAGCACCTGCATTCGTCAGCGTTCTCCCTCTGTGCGCATGCAGCTGGGGGGCCCGCCGGGGGTCACACAGACTCATTGCAAGCTCYGGGGTGCAACGCGAAGTGACTTTGCGTGGGAGCTTTTGGGACCGTTACCAGGTAAAATTCTCACTTTCCCGTCTTGCACATACAAAGTGCAGGTTGGATTGTAGGCCTCGTTAGGTAGCCCATTTTTATTGATGGCCAGATGACCTGGCACATCTGGATAGGCAGGTCTTGCCCTGTGAGGAGATGAGGAGGAGGGAGGTTCGGTGTCATAGACCCATACAGCAATAAAAGTGCAGGATATTTGTGGGAAAAGCAGGCAAAACCGGGCCGTGACTCGCTGGCCTTCCTTGCTGCGCTGCTTGGCGTGGCCGTGTTTGACTCGCTGCAGTTTTCAGGCTGGGCTAGAGTTTGCCAGCGAGGGAGGCAGCTTCTGCTTCGCCCCGCTTTCATCAAGGACGGGCAGGAGCAGGAGGGCGCTGCAGCCCGATGGTGTCGTCRTCCTGTTGCTCCACTGCGTTAGAGCCCAAAGCTCCAGAGCAGCCAAGGAAGGTTTGTTGCTGCGGTGCAAGCATGGGTGCTTTTGGGTTAGGATTTCCAGTGTCGAATCGTGGTTTTTCTGAAAACCAGGTAACATCTCATTAGATTGAAATTTTCATTCCTTTTCAGTCCTTTCCTGTGCCCCTGTTCATTTCAGTGACATCAAAAAACAGTGAGAAAAGTTAATTTTCTTTCTCCATTTGGCCAAAATGCAACATTTTGACCAAACATATCTTGGAATCCAAGTGTGTTCCAAGTGTGGGTTTTTTCCAGAGGAGAAAACTGCTTTCCTGAGAGAGGAATAAGCGGGTGGGAGGACCCGGGGTGGGAGGTGTGGAGGGGGAGGCCGGCTGGCGATGCCCGCCCAGGCCATGGGGCTGGTSCATAGCGGCTGCCTCCAGCTCCCGCCCTGGCTCCGCGGCCCAAGGGCACGAGACGTGGAGCTTCCGCCCTCGCGGGTGCCGGGCGAGACGGGTGAAAGGAGGGRACCTCGTGCCCTCGGCTGGGCCTCGCAGGGGGCCGCCAGCAAGCTGAGGACTAAAGCCCGGGAAGAGCGAGTGCCRCGAGGGCCGGGATGCCAGGGCGGGAGCTGGCAGCGGCAGCGAGATCAAAGAGGCCGGTTAGTCCAGTAAAAGCGTAATAGGGAGTGGTTTCAGCTGCCCGCTTATTGCAAACAGATGAGAGCCCCTCGCGGGATGGGCCTCGGCGAGGCCGTTTCCCRACACCTCGGGACGTTCCCGCGGGAGAGGCGGCTCTTCCCGGCTGCCCGGGAGAGCACCCGGCGGAGCAAGGGCACCCGGCGCCCCCCGGAGCGGAGCCTCCGCGGAGCTGCAGCGTTGCTCCGCGCACACGAGCAGCCCGGACGAACGCAGCCCTGTCGGCGCTTTCCAGCCGTACGAGCTCTTTCCCCCCTTTTATCTGCCTCCTCTGCTGCGTTATTCAGGACTGTAAGACATTCACCGGCCTCCCCTCTCCTTCCTCTGCCCACGCTGCAGAACAACCCCCAGACGYGAATTCCTGGCGAAATAACCTCGAGCAGGGCTAGGAAAGAAACGTCGCGCCCAGGGCTGGTTCCGTAATGCGGCTCAGCTGCGGAGGCCAGGGCCTCAACGGCCACCTCCTGTCCCGTCCCATCCCGTCCCATTCCTGCTGTCCTGTGGGGCTCACGGGACGAACGTGCCGCTGCCCAAACCCGCTGCCCAAACCCGCGTTCCTGGGATTATCCACGAGGAAGGCCGAGGCCGATGGAGCTGGTGCTGGCTCCGGTGGGCAGCATGTCACCCACCACCGGGGTCTCCTGCCTATGTCGTGGGGTCCCATTGAGTCGCGGAAGGTGCAGAGGGGGCCAGGGGGGTTGCAGCCGCCACCCGCTCCCAGGAGACACGTTTGGTTTCCTTGCACTGCAAAGTGGCCCCTGAGACCGGGGGCCAGCGCTTGCACCGTCACCGATGGGGACGGAGCCTCGGCTGCTTTGGAGGTCGCTGCGAGGCTCCTGCAGCGCCCCTTGCCTCCCCCCGGGCCCTGGGTGCTCTCCTGCTCCCTTGGGAGAGCTCAGCCCACCGGGGACCGCCTGGAAGACGGGATTGCTGCAGCAGGTCGGTTTGGGGCTCCCGACGAGCTGCCTCTCCTCTTGCCTAGAGCTGGTTCCCGTTGTGGAGCCAGGCAGGTCGGTGGCTCCGGGGGTTGTCCCTTGGTCACTCCCAGAGCCCTTTGGCAGCACAAGCCCCAGCTGATATGTGGGGAGGGAAGAATCGCCGTGGGGCTTTGCTGGCGTTAGCAGTTCTGATTTAAAAGAAGTTGCTAGCTTGGGAACGCCACCCGTCCCCTGGCTTGGGTAAACACAGAGCTTAATGCATTTCAGCGAGGAAGGGGCGAGCGAAGTTTCCACGGGTTTTATTTTATTTTCCTAGATTAAAAAATATTTAAAATGTGTAAATAAAATGCTCCGCTGCAAAAATGCTGCTCTGTTTTTCCAGAGCAAGGCAGGGAACGGAGCTAAATTGAAATATAACCTTCTAGGGTGATCTCTTAAAGTGAAACCAGTTTCASTGGGATTTAAGTGCCTCCCTCCACCCACAGTCTCCCTGCTTGAATATTTATGTTCTTATGGAGTGTGACACGTTCCTTTTTTTTTTTTTTTTTTATATTGCTCGATATAATGAATCAGAGTTTTGTGGCCAGAGCAGTGAATTTATGGTGCTACGTATGTGTCGTGAATAATGCCGAAGTTTCCTGGTTTTAATTAAGTGGGTTCCGCTGCCGCTGCTCGGGTGCCGCGGGGAGGCGGCGGCGCGGGGCGCGCTCCAGCTGCGCTCGGGAGCCGCCGCTGCTGCCGCTCTGTGCAGGGGAACCCCCAGCCCTGGCCCCGCGGGTGCCACCCCAGCGCTCCCAGTGTCCCAGCACGTCCTGGCCCTGCCCTGCAGGCACCTTCTGGCGTCTCGGAGGTGGTGGCGGGTCCCTCTTGGGAAGCGTTAACCCGTCTGCTCCCACCAGCATCCCTGTGCACGGCCAAGCTGGAGCCGCCCGGCCCTCCGGGTCCTCTCCCGCACCACGCGCCTTCCAGGRCTGCCCGCGTCTGCTCCCGACGTGGCTTTGGTCCTGACTGATTCTCCGGTGTGTTTTCAGGAGCACTTCTGGAGCCTGGACAAGACGGAAAACAAGATTCCGCCGCAGCTTATCCTCCAGATCTGGGACAACGACAAGTTCTCTTTTGATGACTACTTGGGTGAGTGGGGAGGTGTTTGTGGCCCCGTCACTGCTGACGCGGGCACAGAACCGGCACTTCCCGAATGCTCTTGGGAAGTGAGGAGTTGAGGGCTCTGGGCAGGATTCAGTGTCAGAATGGTCCAGGAGGGACGGTAAATGGTTTGTGTTGGGCAGATTTGCAGTCTCAGCCTGCAGTGAACTGGTCCAGGGCTGACATAACCTGTCGAGATCCTCAGCAAAGGCACCGTCTCCCACAGGGCCAGAGCGAGCCATGATCCTGTTCACTCAGCCCTGCCACTCTTCCCCTTAAATATCCTCAGAGGAGCAGACCTTTTCTCTAGAACTGCCCRTAAATTTCCTATTATCTGACGTAGAGTTGTCGCTTTCAGTCTTGTCTCCTTAATAAGGGAGAAATCTTGGSCACAATCCTCTTGGTAACCCATTTATACCATCTACTCTTAGCCACTTGGTATGTCTTCCTTGGGTCCACTCTCCCATGGAAGAAGCACGTCTGACCTTTCAGCCCTCTCCGGCTCAGTTTCGTCCTCTCCTTTCAGACAGGACCTTGAGATGTCAGGGTCCTGTCTTGCTTTGCTGGGGATGGTTATACCTGATCACAGCTGGCTCCAGCGCTTGCTTCTTCCGAGGCTGGCCGAGCTCCTCAGCCTCCGCCAGCGGAGGAGGTTTGGGCCAGGGAGGAATAAAACGAGCTCTAGTGTGAAAGGGCACGGTGCCGTGCAGTGGGTCTGTGCGTTACCCTTGGGTCTGCTCCTTCCCTTGCTGAGCCGCGTGTGCCCAGGCTCCCTGGGGTCGCAGGGGTGCCGTGGTGAGGGTTTCTGAGCCTTCCCAGCGGAATTCCTGGCTCTAAGGACCACGATGAGGGTTTCTGAGCCTTCCCAGCGGAATTCCTGGCTCTAAGGACCACGATGAGGGTTTCTGAGCCTTCCCGGCGGAATTCCTGGCTCTAACGACCACGGTGAGGGTTTCTGAGCCTTCCCGGCGGAATTCCTGGCTCTAAGGACCACGATGAGGGTTTCTGAGCCTTCCCAGCGGAATTCCTGGCTCTAACGACCACGGTGAGGGTTTCTGAGCCTTCCCGGCGGAATTCCTGGCTCTAAGGACCACGGTGAGGGTTTCTGAGCCTTCCCGGCGGTATTCCTGACTGTAAGGACCATGGTGAGGGTTTCTGAGCCTTCCTGGCGGTATTCCTGGCTGTAAGGACCATGGTGAGGGTTTCTGAGCCTTCCCGGCGGAATTCCTGGCTCTAAGGACCTGTTACACTGAGGTGCCTTTCTTGCAACGTTCCCCCTTGCAGGCTTCATTCAGATGGACCTGAACCGGATGCCCAAACCTGCCAAGACTGCTGAGAAGTGCTCGCTGGAGCTGGGGGACGAGGCCTGCCCCTCGGGGCGTCTCGTGTCGCTCTTTGAGCAGAAAACCGTCAAGGGCTGGTGGCCCTGTGTGGCYGAGCAGGAGCACAAGAGGATCCTGGCTGTAAGGACCTCCTGGGCAACAGCTTTGTGCGTTTGCTGGTGGGGGGAACTCGCTAAAAGCGTTGAGGGAGGGAGGTGGCTGGGCCCAGCTCATGTCGTTTGTGTTGATAATCTGTTTCCCGGGAATCTTCCCCCCCAGTGGCCTGTTATGTGTTGTCCTCTCATATTGTCTGGTATTTAAACTCCTCTTCCAGGCCTTTGGATTCTTTCTGTGTTCAGTGGGGACACCAGCTTAGYTAATGATCATGTGGGGGAACCCAGCATGGCTCCAGTTGCTTTGATGGGAGGAAATTCCCATTCCGCAATGGTGSTCGTCGCTGGATAGGGATACKGAAGCATTATCCAGCATCYTGGCCTCCTCCCAGGGCTYAGAGGTGGTGGTTGGGTTACCCTCRAAGTATTTTCTTTCCTGAGTGAATGTTTTTGCAGTGTAAATGAATTTCTCCTCATTGCCCTCCCTTTGTATTCAACCCATCATACAGGGTAAATTGGAAATGACTTTGGAAATTGTGGCAGAACAAGAGCACGAAGAGCGACCGGCTGGGATGGGTCGTGATGAGCCAAATATGAACCCCAAGCTGGAGGACCCCAAGTAAGAGCATCTTGAATGGAAAAAATGACTGTCAGGTTTATTAAGGGTTATTAAGGACCARATTAAAACCCCGGGGTCCGGGGCTGAGACGCTATGGCTCGCTATGGCCCTGCTGCAGTTTGGTGCCATGTCTTGCGTGCTGCGTTCAGACCGTAGCAGCTGAGACGGCCCCGGGTGGTTGGGGTTTGGCCTGGGCAGCCAGGGAGGCCGCTGGCATCGTGTGTCCAGGGAACAGGGGCTTCCAGGGTGCTCGGCCAGCTCGTTGCACTGGGGCGTTCCAGCGAGGGCGGCGGGTCTCCTTTGGGATGCCCGGGCCTGCAGGACGCTCAGAAGTGACCTCGACTTTGCCTTGGCTGCAGGCGCCCGGAGACCTCCTTCCTGTGGTTCACCTCCCCGTACAAGACCCTGAAGTACATCCTTTGGCGGCGGTACAAGTGGCTGGTCATCCTGGCCGTCGTGCTCTTCATCGTGCTGCTCTTCCTCGGCATCTTCATCTACGCCTTCCCGGTACGCGGCGGGTGGGAGAGGGGAGGGGAAGCGACTCAGTGCCCGGGGCGCCCCCCAGTCGAGTACCGGGTCTCGGGGCTGCCCAGCCTCCGTTGTGTCCGTGCCCGGGCTGGCTCTGCCCGCAGCAGAGCCCGTGCACGGGCTGCAGGAGCAGCACCAGCCGCTCAGCCCGCCTTGTGCCTCCGCTTTGTTCCTCCCCAGCAAGGCCAAGGCTAATCGAGGGCTTCTGAGCAGAGGCTCGAGCCGCTCGTGTCCGAGGCGTTGCAGGGTCGCTGGGAAAATCCCCAGGGAAAACACGGCGTAATTAGAAATCCGGCCATTTTGCAGCACTGAGCGGTGGCAACGAAATAAAAAAGGATCAGTCTGTAATTGTTTAAAGATGCAGGCAAGCTTATAGGCGTTGGGCAGCCCTGTCTCTCATTATCAAGGCTGGAACGGTCCGCACCAACGTGATGTCTCAAACAAGGGGAGGCTTTTCCACCTCGTTAATCAGCAGAGGGGCTTTTCCTTGCCCGGCTGTCGCTTCCACCGGCAGAACCACATAAATAAATAACGGCGCCCCAGTTTGCAGCTTGGCATGGGATGGGGTTTTGTATCCTCCTCTGTTTCTGCGGCACCGGAATAAGTCACGCCAGCTTTCGAATGCTGCTTCCCCTCCTACCAGACTGATAAGAAAAACGACTCGCCTCTCCCGGTCCAGCACTTAACAAATTCTGCTCCTTGTACAGAGATTTTTTTTTTAAGAAAAGAGCCCGCTGGGGTGATTTCTGCCCGGYGTGACGAGCGCGGCTGCCTTCGGCACGTGGCTCCGTGCGTGTGCAGCGCCGCAGCGAGGTGTGGAATTCCTCCTCGCCGCTGTAATGCCTTTCAGATGACCGCAGCCCACGCGGGCYGGTTGTTCCCGTCGAGGAGAGCGGGGCGCCTCGGCCGGGCCTCCTGCTCTCTCCGGATCCCTGGGAAGGGCTGGGCTACTTTGCCTGCTGCAGAAGTGATTCCTCGGGCGCTGAGCAGCAAGGAGGGGGAAATAATTGTGCGAGGGCCGGTTTCGGCTCCGGCGCGGCTTCCCTGGCCTGTTCTYCAAGCCCTGCGTGGAGACTCCCCTTTCTGCCAGGCTGCAGACACCAGACCCTTCTGAGCGATGACTCGGTGTTTCCCRGAGGCTGCAAGTGGCTTGCATTGGTGCCAGTGCTATCCTGCAAAAGCCCTGTTAAGAGAAGCAGAAATTCTTGAGCTATAAGTATTGAYTTACACTCGTTATTACTTGGGCTTTATCCTGTTTCCTAGCTAAATGTTGTATTGTTTGACTTTGCCTTGCTCAGGCCCTCTTTTAGTGGCATTTGTGACAAGAAAGGCCCCATTTCACGGAGTGCTCCTGCTTTGGTGCACTGGGAGGTGTCGCTGCTCTCCTGCCCCGTTGCACTCTGCGTGTGCAGGGGTTGGTGCTGGCCTGTGCCCGGGGGATGCTCGTGGTGACAGCCTGGCTGCAGGGGCCAGGATGTCCCTGTGGGCTCCATCCTGCGCGCCGGGAGCACCCGCGGCTCCGTGCGGGACAGGGCCCTGGTGCAGTGGGGACTGCAGCAACGAGGTCAGCCCCTCTCATGGCTCAAAGGGGTGATTTGGGGCAGGGAAGCCACAGGGACGGCCATGAAGACACAGGGCCATTGATCCACACAGGGGACTGGGATTCGGGCTTGTCCTAGAGGACATGGCACGCGGGAATGAGGTCTCTGCTTTGCTCCTATCGCTCTTTGTGCTTTGGTTTCCACGAGACCTGACTGGGGTCCTTCTGCTCGTTGTGAGCTCCACTGGGACCTCCCAGGCCCTTTTGGGGGGTCCTCCCTTTTTCAGGAGCTCGCCCTTGGCTGAGCTTCCCCCCRGGACCTGCACGTGCCCCGGCAAGGGCTGTGCACGGCGTGCAGCACAAGGCAGGGACTGGAGGCGGGAATGGGGACGTAGGCAGCCTGCAAGAGCTCGAGGCACCGCTTGAACAGGGGTGACGTTAGGAAATGCTGCAGCAAGCACCAGCACCCAATGAGCCCACCCAGGGTGCTTGGGATGGGAGACGGGGCCACGTCTCTGGGAGAAAGGAGCCCGGCTCTGGCCGGAAAGCCTTGAGCCCCCTGTGTGGTTCTCAGTGCACCCGGCAAACCTTGGCCTCGCTCACGGGAGTCATCASGCGATGCTTTACAAACCAGGGAAGSTTTTTGCTCCTTAYGGGAAGAAACAGAAGCAGTTTGCAAAACTGCACGTGAAGCAACCTCAGCGACCAGCACCCGCTGGGAGCCGAGGGCTTTGGGCGCGGTGCCGCTGCGGGGTGCGGTCAGGGCGGCCCCGTCTGTCCCATCCGTCGCGGACAAGCGTGCAAGCTTCTCAGCTTGCCCRTGCATCTCCTGACCTGGCTGGCTCTGTGTAACCCTCGTGCCCAGATGAACCAGCCTGTCCATGCAGAGCTCGGCCAGGCAGGCACAGAGGGGCCAGAGGTGCCATGGCGGGAGGCTGGGGGAGGAAGAGGAGGTTCTCCAGGAGCCTCGCAGGACGGGMAATCCCAGCACGAGCCCCCGAGGAATCAGTCATCGTTAGCTCTGCCGTCCAGGGAACAGCTTGTCTGAGCAGCTCAGAGGTCATTGCCAACAGAAAAGCCTTTTGGGTTTGGCTGGAAAACTGTGGTATTGCGCRTTTCCATAGAAAGTTGTCTAGTTTTACCAAAAAAAAAAGGGAGAGGGGAGAAAATGTTGAGAATCCGATATTCTGAGGTTCTTGGTCTTGACTGGGGCTCCTGCACCTCCTCTTCGTGTCAGGTTACTTGACAGCTTGCATTAACTTTCTTCAGAGGGTGGTTGTCATTATGGTCTGYGCGAGCTAGAGCTCCAGGAATGGCATTCCTTGGATATTTCCTATATGATTTCCTTACATGGCCCTTATATTTAACTTGACATCAGAAGGTTCCTTAAACAACAGACGAAAGGATAATGGGATCCAGTAGCTGGAAGTCAAAGCTGGAGGAGTTATTCCAGTGGAAACAGGAGGCTAATTTTCGAGGGGGAAGGGTAATTAAGCATTGCAGCCRTTTGCCAGCGGCTGCGGTAAACCCGTCAGGGCTGGAGGCCTCCACGTGTTGAGATGGAGCCGTTCCCAACAGACACGCTCCAGTTGCACCGCGGGTTCCCGTCCAGCTCGGGCAGCGTCCCGGGGCCTCTTGGACCGACGCGCCGGCTCCTGGGCCCGGCCCTGCTGCTGCTTCCGCCGGCTCTCGGGCCTGGACAGGGGGTCACAACGAAGGATCCTCACGTCCCTGTGAAGTGCAGGGGCTGCCGCGGCAGAGACCCCCCCGGAGCAGTGATTCTTGTAAAGGCTTCAGTGGCTTCCACCATAGGAAAATGCGGCCCGACTTCCAGCTGGATGCAGCTCTGCAGCAGCACCCTGAGAATGTTTACTGCCTTTTAAAGCCCTGTGTGTGCTCTGCGAGCCCGGCTTTGCTTCCWTTGCCATTAATTCTAATTAGGGTTCGCTTGCTGCGCTGATTGATAATCCTGCTTGGCTTTCAGCACTTCGTTAATGCAAATTCATAGCTGGGCTGAAAACTTGCTACCCTCCAGAACGCAAGCGGTCAAATCGTGAAAAATAGGAGCGTTCTGGAGGAGAGACTGAAAGACAAATGGATGGATAACTGATTAGAAGGCTCTATTCCGCTGGAGGCTTTTCTAATGACTCCTGGTAAACTGCCCTCGCTTTGCTTACTTGATTTACGGCGTTATTAGAAATCCTCAGCTGGCAGACGGCCTCGTGATTTGCTGCACGTTGTAATTTATCAGGATGCCTTTGGTCACACTTCACTTGTGTCGGTTCTGTTTTGCTTTGGCTTTTGGTTTTTCCCTTCCGCGCAGCCCTCGCTCGTACGCAGCGYGCGGCGTTGTTCCCAGGGCCGTGGTGTGTGTTTGAGCGAGAGCCCGACAGAACATCCTGTACCAATGAAACGCAGTTTGCTGGGAAGGAGCTTCCACAGTCGCTGGGACGAGGGTGCGGGCGCGGGAATCAGAGYGGCTTTAGGTGGAGCTCGTCACAGGTGACCCAAGCGTGCCTCCTCGTGTATTGTTTTGCTCGTGGTCCCCATAAGTGGCATTTGCAGAGCTCGTTTCTTTCGCGGTGCTGCYGCGGTTTCCCCCGATGGGGAGGGCATCGCGGGTGTGACAGGCCAGGGGGATGTGGCGCCTGGTTTTCCCTGCGCCTTCCCTGCAGGACGCTGCCCCGTGGGCAGCATGGGCTGGGCTTTCGGGCCAGGCAAGGCGGTGCTCCAGAGAGCACCGTGGCCTTGGCGGCTGCTCGGGGTGACCACGGCCACGCTCGGGAGGACCTGGCCCCGCGGCAGAGCCAGCCAAGGGCTGGAAAAGGCTCCTCGCTGGGTGCCGAGATGATGCTCRTGGGGAGGCGGCAAGTTCTTTAGGCGTGAGAAGAGGTGGAAGTTGGTCTTAAGAACTGGTGGAAGGAGAAATCCGAGTCCCAGGTGAGCCCTGGTGCTTGCRGGCTGCTCTGTGTGACCCACAGCTTCTGCTGGGCACAAGCAGGCCGTTTCCCCAGGTGTTTGGGGCTTTCCGCTAGCGCAGCCTGCGTAAACGTTTTGACACCGCCTGCTGGCGTCTCCCTGCTCCCGCTCAACCCGCTTCCCTGCTTCTTCCCCCTGCAGAACTACGCTGCTATGAAGCTGGTGAGACCCTTCAGCTGAGGGCGCGCTGGCCCCCGGAGGGTCCGGTGCTGCCTGGGGACTCGGGCTCGCTCTCTGCACTGGATCGCGTCAGCAGATGGAGGAGACGCAGGAAGAGCCTTTCTCCAGCCCTGGTGTTGGCTGCTGCCGAAGCRAAGATGAACCTGTCCTCGATGCAGAACCCCACGCACAGCACGTAACCAAAGCCTGCGCTGAAGCGCCTGCTCTTCTACCTCTGTCTGTCTTCTTTCTCAGCTGCTCTGACTTATAGACCTTGGGTATCGTTGCAAAGCCGGARAGGGTCGGGCAGCAACAGGCCCTTTGTGGAGCGTGTAAAGATGTTGCAGCCCTTCGTGAGGAGCTGTGGGTCTAAGCAGTAGACACCAGCCCAGACCTCCCCGGTCCCAAGCACTTCCCCGTGCTCTGAGCAGCCTCTGTTTTCCTTTGCCATGCAGTGCCCGCTTGCTGGTTTGTAGGTAAACGCGAGCAAAGAGCACTGCCATGTGCCTGCCTTAAACCTGCCTTCACCCTGCCCTAAACCTGCCTTCACCCTGCCCTAAACCTGCCTTCACCCTGCCCTAAACCTGCCTCCAACCTGCCCTAAACCTGCCTCCAACCTGCCCTAAACCTGCCTCCAACCTGCCCTAAACCTGCCTCCAACCTGCCCCGGGGTGGCAGGGCCGGTGCAGCCAGCCAGGGACCGGCCCCCGGAGCAGCCCTGGAGCGAAGCTGCGTGGGCGCCGTGCTCGTCCCCGCTCCTGTCGCGTGCCAGCCCCACCGCCACAATTACCTGGACTAGCAGCACCACTCCTTGTTCTCCTGCCCTCCCAGCCATGCTGAAGCCGAGCAGGATTTCCCTCCCGCAAGGAGCGTCTCCCGGGGGGGACCCCAGGCYGGATAGGGATGCAGTGAGCAGGAGAAGCCCTGTTCCTGGGTGCTGCAGCAGCGCCCGGGCTGCACGGTCGGTTTCTTTTCTCCCTAGAACCCCCCCAACCTCATGCAGTTCCACCCCCCCAGTTTTAGCCACTATCAAGCTACCAGCTCTCGGTCAAATTCTGAGTGATGTTTCCCCCCGAGGATCTCTTTAGCTGAGGACAAAGACTGCTTGGCAAAATTGTCTCCTCCTGACCTGTTCCTGGGTTTGCCCCTCTTTTTGATGCCTTTTTTCCCGTCTGTTTTATGAAACGCTGCTGCCCGGGTGACTAGTTCTTTGTACCCCTTGCCCTGTGAGTCACTGCGGGGCTGGGTTGAGTCAGAGCAGGCTCGAGCACAGGAAAACGCGAGCTCGGTCCCTCGCAGGGCTTGAGCAGCTCCCGCCATCCCTTCGCCTCGCTCCGGGGCCCTGCGTCTGGGTTGTGTCTCTGCACCAAAGCCGGCCGGGCGTTGGGGTTTAGCTGAAGCCTCCCTGTCCCTCGGGGCTTTGCAGTGGCTGGAGGACACACGTACCACCTGCATATGCCTTATATACGACAGATAAAGCCGATGTCCCTGTGGTTACAAATGAAGTGCTCTGCAACCTGCTGCTCCTGGGTGTGTTTTATTGGGCTGGTGGTTGTGGCGCTGTCCCTGCCGGCTGGGTGAGTGCCCGAGGCGCAGCTGGAAGGAGCAGCGGGGGGACACGCTGTGCCCCCTGCTCCTCTTTTCCCCACTGCTGCTTCCCGGAATAACATCRCTCTTGGAAAACCGCCGTGTCCATCTTTGTCCCCTCCCCACGTGCTGGCTTTGCTGGGAGGGCAGCGCATCCCGCTGCTCCGGGTCTGTTCCTCGCCGGGTCCAGACAAGGTGCCGCGGTCCCGGTGCCGGAGCAGCGGTCGTTTTGGAGCGCGTGGTGCCCCCTGGGGCGGATGGAGGCGGGAGAGCAGCGGGTGGCTGGTGCCGCTGGTGCTTGCAGCACACCAGGGTGCCCTGGTGGGTGCTGTGGCGCGGAGGAGGAGGAGGAGGACCCGGCCGTGCGGTCCCGTGGCCTCCCCTGCCCCGTGTGTRCCCCTCGTCTCGGAGCGTCCCCTGCCCAGGCGCTGCTTCCCCGGGTGCTGCAGGGAGGCCCCAGCGTCATCATTGTCCAGCACCTAGAGAAGAGCCCATGGCCTCCTGCAAGTCCAAACCTGSGTTGCTCCCGGGAGGGTGGAGAGGGCCCCGGCACCTATGGACACAACTGGCTTCAGCCTGAGACGAGGGGGCAGCCTTTCAAAGCGCCCCCGCCTCGGGGGCTTCCCCGTCCTGCGGTATCCGTCCGTGGAGGCCGGCACGGGGTGGCTGAGGAGTGCGGGAGCTGCTGCGGGTGCCTCTGGCTCCGCAGCTCGCTGCCTGAGCCCCGCTGCAGCCGGGTCCTACCCGCGTCCTGCGGCCGACACGAGGCCCTGCTGGCGGGGCAGCCGCGGAGCCCCTCGGGGCCTCTGCCTCCCACGCGAGCCYGGGGGTGGCCGCGGCTCCCCGTGTCCTGCTGCCGTGCCCAGGACACGTGTCCCGTGTGTCCCGTGTGCTCCGCTCCGCAGCGGGCGAGGATGGAGACGTCCCAGCAGCGGGGCGTGAAACCTGCACGGCTTCGTCTCTGCACCGGCTTCCAGGAGAAAACGCAGGGCTTTCCGTTACGCCGTGTTTCCCGTTCACRTCCCGACCCCCCCGATAACCGGCCCGTTAAGCACGCTCTGCAGCAGGGTGGGCTCAGCGCCCTGGGACTCTCCTCTGCCTTCAGCTGCGGCGTGTCCTTGTCCTGCCAAGCAGCACGGTGCCGTGGCGGCCGGTCGTGGCAGGCTGCACGCTTGGATGGGTGTCCCCTGGGACATGAACAACCTGTGCACGCAGCAGGCTGCTCTGCTTCGTGAGGAGGAGGAGGAGGAGGATGAKGAGGAGGAGGGGATGCACCTCTTGCTGCTACAAAACCCTAGGTAAGAACTAGCTGAGGTGATCACGATATTTTATGATGTTATTATAAAGAGTAAATATATACTAATGCCCTTGCTGGACCCAAGGAGCCAGGCCTGGACAAGCACGGCCCAAACCTTGTCTCCTGCCAGAGGTGCTGGGTGCAGACGCGGTGTCTGCCCCAAGGGCTCCAGGAAATCGGGGCCCAAGCATTGAGGTCATGGGCACGTCAGCCCTTTTGTCCGTTTTCTACCRTTTTTCTGAGCCAGATGCGCGTTATGAGAGCACTGCTGGTGGTTGGGCCTCGTGGTGGTGCCCTCTGGAGATAGCTCCATCCCATGTTGATGTAAAGAACAAGGCCTGGGCACTCGGCCTGYATCCAGTGCTGGGTTGCTGCTCGGCGGCGGTGGAGGAGGCAGCMGCCTCTTCCTCCCCTTGCTTTGGTCTTTGGAGCAGACTCGAGGTTGTGCCTCTGTCTGAAGCAAATGGAGACAAACTGGATTTGGGAGATGCAGAAGGAGGGAGCAAACCTGAACCAGCGGGAGATTCATGTTTGCTGTTTGCCAAGGAAAACACAGTGGGAAGAGTCATCCCCTTGCAATGCAGATGGCTGGAGGCTGGAGAACAAACCTCAGTGGACTGTCTGCCCCGTGTCACCAGGGAGCAGGACAAGGGGCACCTGCCCAGACGMGTCGCTGCAGCCCGAGGCGCTCTCAAGGCAGTGGGACCATCTGGCCCAGTGCCCGGAGCTGCCCGGTGGCTCCAGGGGCAGGGGATGGTCCCTGGCCCTCCCAGCCGGGCCTGGTGGAGCTCCATGTGCTCCTGCCCATCCCGTCTGCGTGCGGAGCGAAGCAGGGCCAGGCCCCTTGGGGCTGTAAGGCTGTTTTAGAAACTAAACTATTTGGAAAAATACAAAAAAAWAGAAGAAAAGAAACAACGAGGGCTGCTTTTCCTCTCTTTTCTAGATGTYTGAGCCATAAGGGACTTAAAATTCCAAGACTTTCATTGCAAGTACAAGAACTAAAAATACACATTTTTACAAGTGAGAGCTGCAATTCTGACGTCTCCTTGAGCTCTGACACGGGCTCTTTTGAGAAACACTAGAAAACACACGGCTTCAGGCMATGGAGAAGGCTGGTGTCATCCTTGTCACGGCTTGGACATGGGAAGCCAGTCAGTAGCACTGGAGACCTCGATGAATCCCTGGATGGTTCCCGATAACAAACCCTTGGAGAGACGGTCGCCTCCTTCCTAGTGCCGCCCTGCCCGTCTCCACCAGGCTGCGGTGGGATCGGCACCAGACAGGGACCCTGCGGGGCGGCTTCCACCRTCCCGCAAAGCTGAATCGGGGAGACAGACAAGGACCTAGAGCAAGCGAAGGGAATATATGCTAAAAATCTGGGAGAATGGAAGCTCCTCTTGGAAGAGGAGGTTGGGAGACCTGGGCTGGTTTAGCCCAGCAAAGGGCAGACCCGGAGGGCTCTGCTCAGGGTGGGAGGTGTCCCCAGCTTGGCTGGAAGGCGCTGCCGGAGCCTGGTCCAGCACGGGCACGGGGATGCTTCASCCGGCCTGCCGCCCGGGAGCGCTCAAAGTAGGGCTGAAAAGGGAGAAACCAGAACGGAGTGGGGTCAAAGCCTGTGAGTTTTTAAGGAGAAATTCCTGACGTGGTGCCGGGGAGAGGCTGGCTGCCTGGGCTCCCCGTCACAGCGGGTCCCTTGCCCTTAAACACGGGTTAACGGAGCGTCTGTTGAGCGAGCTGGGTTGTGAGCAGAGATTTGAACCCCAGAAACCGGTCTGGGCGGCTCCTGGTCACAAAACCAGACCCTGCTGGCTTAAAATGGAACGAGAAAAGGTCACATTTGGTGGGTTTACGTCACCCATATTTTCGCTCTTTGTCTTTCGCTGCAGAAACGGCGACGCTCAAAACTGAAACCAGGCAACCAAATGAGAACGGTCTGCGGCCCATCTTATTATAGCCGAAACGTGCACGGGGCACCCCGCCAGGCACGCCGCTGACGAGGTCAGGGTTATTGATACGATTAATRCTGTGACTGATTATCTTCTTTTACACGCACATGTACGAAAACCCACAAACCTTTTCCCTTACTTTTCTGATTGAGTGAAAAAAAAACCCCAAACCAAACCAGAAAAATAACTTAAAAAGGATGAAAACCGCTTAGTGAGAGCTTAACTAAACCTGAAATTTGATTTAAGTTATTAAAACAAAATCTTTATAAGGATAGGCTGAAAACGTGACGCTTAAGAGCGAGCTTTTAAAAAGCATTTCCACGTTATTTGCAGGCAAATCCCCCGGCGAGGGCCGTGCCCCGAGCGGGCGCGTGGGAAGGCTGGATTTCGGGTTCGTAAAGATGTTCGTTCYCCTCCCGGGGGAGCTGGGGCTGCCGGGGGTGGCGTAACGTGCGGGGTGCGGGTGCCGGGGGGGTGCTCGGGGCGTTGAAGGCAGGTAGGGCCCGGGATGCTGCCGGCCTTTCTCCGGTGACTGCACAGGATTCCGGCTGGGATTTGCCTGGCTTTAGCCCTTCGGCAGCAGCGACGCGTGTTGCTGGGTGGCCCTTGTGCTCCGGGCTCCCTGCGGCGCCTGGCAGGGGGTTCCAGGCGATGCCCCTCCGCCCTGCTGGGGGGTTCAGTGCCGGTAACAGCAGCGTCGTGGCAGAGGGAGGGTTGGCTGGGAAGCGCCTTGGGCCCCAGGCACACAACGGTCTGGGGTTCAGGGGCCCACTAAAGTGTGCAGCGGAATGTTGAAAAGGAGGGAAAAAAAAAAAGCAAAGGAAAAGCCAGAGAAGAAGAAGCAGAAGGAGCCCATCCGAAAACGTGGAGCGCTTTGGTTTAGACCTTTAGTGAGAGCAAAACATTTTGGTGTCCTGATGTGAAGCGAGTGCCCGCTTTGAAATTTCCTTCAAGTTTATTTTAAACCTGCTGTAAAAAAAAGGGCGTCTTGAGATTGAAAGAAAACATTTCATTTCTGGTGGAATTAGTTTTAAAGAGTGGGGCTTTTTTTTCCCAAATTGCTGGGGAACTGGAAAATTCATTATTTGTTGGACTTTCCTTGTTGGCCCTGCGGGGAAAACACAGCAAAGGGACATGAAACAATTTGTGCAGCGGCTGCTGGACCTAGGACTTGAGCTTGTGTTGTGAAAATGCTACCTAAATATTCCAGCTGAAAATGTGCGGTTTTGATCCATGAAAATAGGGAAAATAGGGGCTCGGCCTGGAGATGGGACCTTGCCCTGCTGCCTGCAYGGGGCTGCCTCTCTGGGTCCGGCTTTTTGGAGCAAATCAGCCAATTTGTGTTGTTTGAAGCGTGCCAGATTTCGACTCTGTCTTTTCCTCCTCCTTGTCTTTAAATAATAATAATAATAATGATAATAGTAATAATAAGAATGGGATCCTGAGAATTTAACAAAAAAAAAGTTAATCCTTCCCATCCCACTCGCTAACTTGGGATAAATACAATGATATTTGTACCAAGCGGGGCTTTTCCGCTGGCCAGTGCCAGGGCTGGGATGTCCCCGGATGCAGCAGGGATGGTTGGAGCAGGGCAACCAGCCCCGYGGGGATGCTGCAAGGCCGGGGCTTCGCAGGCCGAGCGGGGAAGGAGCCGGATCCGCTTTTCCCGGAGCCTCCTYGATGGAATCAGCCAGTTCCTCGGCCGGCGGGGCGGGGGGCCGGCGTGTCCCTGTCAGCCCTGCCGGGCTCCGGGGCCGGGGCGCTGCCGGGGCCGTCGCGGGGCCGGGGCTGCCTCTGCGTGCGGCCGTTTGTGCCTTGCAGCCGCAGGGCCGGGATGGGGAAACGACCTCCACGGGGCGTCGGGGCGCGTGCGGCTTGGTGCCCTTGGGGCGACTCTTGGGCAGCCAACACAAGGGCGACCCGGGCCGTGCTGCTCCCAGTGCACYGATGGAAAAAGAGGGGAAGGGCCCCGCTTTGGGAGGAAGGCAGCCGCCTGCACGCTCTGTCCCCGCACGCCCTTGTGGCTTGCTCCATTTCTCGCGTTCTTGTTGTTCGTTAGCATTTACTCATTATGTGTTCGGGTTATTCGTCGCCGGCGCCTCGTGGCTGCTCGCGGCCCCTCTCCACGTGCCCGTGCCGTGCGGAGAGCTCCGCTTTCCCTGCCGGGCACGGACGCCCTCGCTGAGGTCCTGGGGGGCGTGCGGGGGAAGTCACCTCCGCCCCGGCCGCAGGTGAATTACGAGTGGTAGCGACTGGCCCGYGTGATGTTCGAGTCCGCCTAGTTCACGCGTCGTTCCGGAACGTGCCGGGGGCGCTGGGCTCTGGTCGGAACYGCGGCGCGAGGCTGCAGCGTGATGCGGAGAGGTGCGTTCGGCCCCCGGAGAGGTGCGGGAGACACCCCGGGGAGCCCCCGAGCTGGACGTTGCTGCTGAAGCCGCCAGCAGCGGAGCGGGTGGGAGCCTTTCCCGCGGCGCGGAGCGGGTCCGTTCGCGCCTCCCGGGCGCTCCGCTCGGCCCTTCGGAGCCGCGAGGGCTGCRCGCGGGAGAAGGGGCAGCCCTGGGGAGCCGCGGGGTTTGGAGGGCGTGCGAGCCCTCCACCGCGTTCGCTGCAGAGCTCGGTGCCGTGACTGCGGTCACCAGGGGAGGAAGCGGGTGGTACCTCTATATATACACACACATGTATATATATATACATATATACGTGTATCTACTGTCTCCCAGTAGATGGGAGACAGACGCAACAGAGCCCCATGTGCCCTTGGAGAGCCCTGAACCTGCTCCCTGGCTCCCRTGAACTGGATCCAGCATCTCCCTATCCCCACATCCCAATGAGTGACGTGGGAGAGGGGGTCACCCCTGCTTTTCCAAGCACCATAAACCAAGAACCTCCCCTGCACAYGGGCAGCAGGTTTCCGAATGCTGATTCAGGAGCAATGCAGGGATTAGCATCCGATGAGTTCTCCTTGTTCTCTCCAAGTTGTTCCCACTTGTGGCCATTCTCTGCTCTCTCGTTCCCTTTCCCTAGGATGGCAAAGGAAGCTCTCCAGGGGACAGGTCCTGCTCCCTAAGTGACGCTCAGGCAGAGGCACCACCTCGAGAGCTTGTCCTGCTCTCGAGTGATGCTTGAGGCTCCCCAGACAGCAACTTGGGGCTTTCGTCCCGGCAGCGTTGAGGGCAGGGCGGGCACGGAGCTGGAGCTGCACCCGAGGTGGAGGGGAAGGACGTCTCRGGGGAGAGGAATGAGCCGTGCACGAGTCCTCCTCCGCACCAGCCCCCGGGGACAGCCGGTTAGTCGCTGCGTGCCTCAGTTTCCCCTGCAGCGGGACAGAGCCCACGGCATCTCCCAGTCCGAGCAGGAGCAAGGGCTTTGCAGCACGTGCAGACAGGGCAGGGAGGCCCCTGGCCAGGCCAAGAGCTGGGGCCAGCAGGAGCCTGGGGCCTGCGGGGCTGCAGATGGGCAAAACTGCGTGAAATGAGCTTTATTTTATTTCTTTTTTTTTTGGTGCACATGGGTCTCTTGCAATTGCAGATGTTACGGATCACGGATTTGGAGGCCGGACCCCCTGCCCGAGCCCTTGCTTGCAAGCAGAGCTGCTCCTCGGTACGTGATCCATAGCGTTCCCGGGCACACACCTCCTGCCAGGCGCCTCTCGCCCTTGCTGGGACAGCGGAGATGCCAGCCCAGGGTTTCAAAGGGGTTTCATGTCCCTTCCCACTGACTTCCAGCAGCTCCTCTCCTGTTTGTACCCCAGCCCCTTACGCCGTTCCRAGGAGAGGAGAATTCCTCTCTCTCCCTTTGGAAAGTCCTTGGAAGAGACGCCCAGCCCTTTTTCCTTCTCCAGCCCYGCAGCATCTATTTTTAGGCGTGCCGAGGACGAGGCTGCGTCAGGAATAGACGCTCGGCTGCAAGGGGAAACCAGAGGGGAAGGTGCCAGGCAGGCTGCGCTCTCCAATTTGGGTATAAAAGTCCCTCAGAAATCAGTTCCAGATCAGGGGTGACCCGCAGGGCCTGGCGGCTGCGCCTCGAGCAGCTGCCGCCGCGGCGGCCCCGGCGTGGTCCGGACGTGTCCCTGTCCCCGYGCCGCGGCCGGGGGACCCCCGCGGTCCCTGCTCGCCCGGTGCCAAGGAAGCCGAGCGCCAGGGACGGGGACACGACGGGTCCATGGCCGCTTCGCCCAGGCCCCGCACGAGGGTGTTTTGGGTGCCGGGGTGGTCCTGGTGGCTCTGCTCTTGGCGTCACGTCGCTAACGTCACCCTGTCCGTCCCGGGTGAAAGGGGCCGCCGCTTAGGAGACTCCCCCATCTCTGCTACTCGWGGTGCTGGCCGGCCGCTCTCAGGCCCTCTTGATCTGCTTGCCCTCCCTGTTTGAGACCCCAGCTCTTGCGCCCAGCCCAGGCAGAAGCTTCGTCTCGGTCAGAGCTTCCAGGAGCTCCTGCAAGAAACACATGAACTCATCTGGTGGGCGCTACCACGCAGCGGTGGGAACGAGCCTGCGTTTAGGAGATTGCAAATATTTTTGTGGTTAAAAATAAAATAAACACACCGTAAAAACCAGCCCATCAAATAGTCATTTCTAAAGATTTCTACCCTCCAAGAAATACTGCTTATTTCTGCCCTCATGCTGTATTGAGCTTATTCCTCCTTATTTCATCAAGGATTGTGTGAATTCTGCCCTGGCCTCCATTGACACCGTGTGTCTGCAGTGCAAGGCCCTGAGCAAGTTAAGGGTTGGAGTCACCCCAAGCCCCAAAACAGACGGGCAAAGCCCAGGAGACAGAGGTGCCGCACACCAGCAGGGAAGCCAGAGCACCGCCAACAGCCCCAGCTCATCATTGCCATCTTTCCACCAGGCGGTGCTGGTGTTACGCCCTGCCGATGAGCAGGCTTTGCCACGGCGCGCTGTGCGAAGGGGAATGTCCTTAACCGCAACACCGGAGTGCCGGGAGATCGGCCTTCGTCCCGGGGGTGTCTCCTGTGACCACCTGAGTGGAAGAGCGCAGGTCTGAGGGTGGAAGGTACCGAAGCGATGGGCTGGAGTGATGACTATGGACCAAAGGCGTCTCTCCGTGCTCGTGCGCGGGCACGGATGGACATGCCCCACCATACGGTCCTGGGGGCGGCTCTGCGACGTCGGGCTCCTCTGCAGGTCAAGCATGGAGCGTTTCCAGCCCAGGCTCTTGCGTAGGACCCCCCAGGGGAGAAGCTGCTGCAGGACCTGCTGCAGAGCCGTAGTCCCTGGGCGCAGTGAATAGGATGAAGCTTCTGGAAGGAACCTKGCTGCTCTCAGTAGACTCAAGATGATAGATTCAGGCTAAATCTCTTCTGGAATGGACCTCCAGGCCTCTCCAGGCTCAGATGTTCCTTATTTTTGCCCCTCTAAGGCCTGTGCTATGAGTCTTATGGGTCTCAGTCATTCAGGGCTTCAGCCTGGAGCTCACAGGTGAAGGAAAGCTGGTCACCCTGACACAAGGGGATTGCATTAGGGCTCCATCCCAAGCACGTGGACTTGTGATGTGGCCAGGTGGAATATATTGAGCGTTCAGAAGTTTCCTTGCGGACAAAACTTCCCAGTAGCTGTTCTTGCCAACATATTCATCTATAAAAAGTGCAAAATAACCCCGAACAAGTGGATTCTATATGAATATTTAAATGTAAATTAAAACGCACAAAACCTCCCTTACCCACATCAGCTCCAGGGCTGTGAGTTACAAAGCTCGTGGACAGAGCGGAGCAGAAAGGCTCCTTCAAGTTGGTATAGTCTAACGTGAGCTATTACAAGCTCTTCAGTTCYTCTTGCACATCTTTCTGTCCCGGAACCGAGAATGAAAATCCATTTGCCATTTAAATTCTGTGGTTTGGTGAACGGAGCTAGAGGAATGGGAAAATGGTACCCGGAGAGGAATCCTCCTCTGATGAGAAACCAGTGATGGAGTTCACCAGAATGGGATGGTCACCAACCCCCGGAGGAGATGTCCCAGTGAAGGTCCTGAGCAKCCTCATACCCTTACAGGGCGCTGCAAGGTCCAGGTAAAGCACAGTCCTCCCCCGGCACCGAGCAGACCAGATGACACAAAATAGCTCTGTTTGGTACCACGGCAATTTTGAAYTGGGCCAGAAACACCCTGGTTTCACCTGGAGGCACCTGCACCGCGACACAGCGATGTAGATACCACAGGGATGTRTGAGGCCTTCCTGAATCTGGAGCTTCTCCTTTCTCTAGGGTATTGCTCCCTCTGGGCTGCTTTGCTACCAGATTAAATAGGGACCTAACGGCCTAAATCCCGTGGCAGGAGCTTGGATTCCTCACAGTGCTCTCAAGTTGCCTTTGTAGAGTTCAAACTCGGTGCAAGGAGGGCCTCGAGCCAACGCCAGGGGTTAACACCGGGGAGGATTGCCACCCAGAAGGACCTGKGGCCACCCTCCCTGCCTCAGGCCAGCCGTGGGACGTCCCTCCTGCTCGGCAGGTCCCACGGCGGCTCCCAGGGTGCTCCTGGAGGTGGATCACACGGACCTCACCTGGAGCACAGGCCATCACTGACGCTGGCCTCACCCCTTGGGGCTCCCCTGGGATCTGCTTTTGGATGCCGCCAAAGAGGGGCTCTTGGGCTGGAGACCATCCRTTTGATCAGCAAATCCACCTCTCCTTTCACCGTGCTTCAGCTCCTGTTGTCCAAAACAGAGGCTCTGCTCTCCTCTGCTCTGCAGAGCTAATTAATTAATGTTCCCAAGCTGGTTAATTAAGGCTCCCAGTGTGCTGGAGGCCCAGATCCATTGCTCTGCATCACAGGACCTTCCTTCATATTTAACTAGGTTTTGACTATGTATTATATATATATTTTATACATATATATATATAAAATTTATATATGTAAATTTTATATACAGTATATATAAAAATACAATGTCTACAGGGGTGCAGAGGCAACTTTAATACCAGTTAGGACACCCTCTACCCCAACCTCTCTGCTGTTTTCTTTCTCTTGCCTTTATTCCTTCCTGATGGATGTTCTTTATTCCTTCCTGATGGATGTTCGTTAGCAGCATCGTTAGCAGCTGTTGGCCAAGGGCATTGCTGGGCAGTTTACAGCAGGGGCTTGGGATGAAAACGAAAGGCAGAGGCTGCATTTAATTTAACTCTAGGCCACAAAGCGTCTGGGGCTCTGGGTGCAGGAGGTAGGGGCTGGTGTGCAGGGCTTATGGTTCAAAACAAGCCCATGGAGTGGTGGGTTCTGGAGGTCTGCTTGGGATTTGGTTCTCCCTCCTCTCCCCTAAAAAAGAGGGGRAAAAAAAAAGAAAATGAAATTGCTCCCAGTGTAGTGGGGGGTTCAAACAAAAGGCCAGGTTCAGGTGCAACTTGCACCTTTAATTGTGTATCCTAATGTGGTGTTTTTTTTCTTCCCCTAAAAGGTTGTATTTTGGGGAAAAATCACAGTTGGACACCATGAGAATCTGCCCCGTTTTTGAGCCTGGGTGCCGTTCCCCACTGCTCCCTAAATACCTGCTGCCCCATAACTCTGGGGTAAACTTGCTTGAGGGGTGGGTGGAGATAATTTCCATTTTTTTTTTTTCCCCTCCTGACTCAATTATGACCTTTGGGGAAAAAAAAGGAAATAAGACAAAAAAGGAAATAAGAAAAGAAGCAAATAACAGAGAGAGAAAAAGGCTTCCTTTCCATGAGAGGAGTCAAACCGTGATTCTGCAGTGCCCCATCCTAATGCCTGAGTTTTTCTCAGTTCAGTTTTTGGAAGGAGCCCGCAGCACCCACATTTCACAGCTGGAACAGACCAAGGGCAACCACGGGATCTGCTGCCACTCRCAGGGTTTCCTCACGGAGGCTGGAAGGGAGCCACAGAAATAACACAGGTAAGTGTGTGTACATACCTATAAATATATATATATGTGTGCTGTATGGCCAATACTGTACTGATGCAAGACTCCTCTTGTACTGTTTTGGCCCCATTTTGACTCCCTGCGGTTCTCCCAAGTGTTTCTGTCCARCATTGCCATGTAATGGTAGCTTTCAGGGGTTAGTGCAGCCCTGGAGGCACATGGAGATGGCACAGGCCTTTGCACGGAGCAGAGATTTTCGGTGAGGTCCTTGTGAATATAATAAATATCTCCTTAAAAATATCTCGGATAGGAGCAGTCTTGCAACGCTTGCAGAAARCTCCGGAGCGCCAAGCTCTGCTTGACAAGGAAGCTGTTTTTCAGTCCCGTAATACCGTGGCCATCACTGAATAGCGTTGCTCATGCCGAATTTTGACTTCAGACAACCAGAACCTCTTTTTATCTCTACTTCTATCTGGAATTTGGTTTTTGGCTAAAAAAGGCAGGTTTCTTGACAGTCTTTTARTGCTTACTTGACCCATATCCAACTTCACTTCATCTTGGCTTCGTCAGTAAGAGTTTTCCCCTTTCTGCTCTGTTTTATATGGTTTCCATGCCCTGACATGACCCCTATTAATTCCAGTGTAAAAACCATTTGTCTGAAGACAGGAGTTCCTCTGGCTTTTTTCACTTTTTCTTTTCTCCCCCCCCTCCGAACCTCTGTTTCTGGGCTAATAATTTTTTACGAGTTAAGTGATTTCTAGTGACTAATTTGCAGGCCCCATTCRTTGTTTCCAAGCTGGGGTTTTACTGGCGGAGAAGGTAAACAAATAGCATTTGTTGCCATATATYCCACGGCTCCCTGTTAAGTCAGCTTGACTCGTTACCTCCGAGCCTGGCTCCTGTTGGCAGCACATCCCGGGGCCGTGGGGAGGGGATCTCGCTGCTGGCGTGTTTCTAATGGAGCTGCCTGCTCGTCCCCTCTCCTCCGTCTCCGTATCTTTTCCAGGCGCGGGGGCCTCTATTCCAGAGTGTAGACTGGGAGGAGGATGCTCATCCCAGATCAGAGAGGCACCAGGCTGTCCTTGAGGGAGCTGGGTTGAGTTCTTGCCTCTGGCATCACCTCTCTGACACATGGTGGGAGACAATTGGAGTTTAGGTGCAACATTCCTAAACAGGAGGTTAATCCCGCTGTTAAACAGAGTTTAATCCTGATCTTGAACATCTTGAACATGTTTTCTTTGGGGGCAGTGACTGATATGTCCAAGAATCTCCCATCTAACCACAGTCCTTTTTCACATCTCGTCTGCACATGATTTCTGCCCTTTCTGGAGACTTTGGCATTTACAGGAGGACGTTGCTTTTGGACTCTGGCCGCGCTAATGCAAGCGTTCCTGAGCGACGGAGCCAGTGGACTCTGCGCAGTGCTGAATGCCACCACGGGAAATGTGTCATCGCGGGCAGAAACGTGTCCCAGGCACCGTGACTCRCGTCACGCTCCACATCCATGCGCTGGATGCTCCCCGTTGCCCGTGAGCAGGAGGCTTCCGAGGCTGCTGAGCCACGTTCTCAGATGCCTCCCACCACACTGGCAGGAGGAGGAAGCCGGAAAGCTGACAGCTCCCCGGGGAACCCCGACTGGATGGGTCCGGAGGTCTTGTGATAGCTCCGTGCCAAGTCCACGTGGCCGATCAGCCCCAGATGTGGAGTTGCTCTTGTGACACAAGCAGCAAACACCACTTGGAGTGACTCCACTTCCCTGCGATCCCTGGGCACTTCCAGCCGGAGCCACCCACAGTGCGGACAGAGCCTGGTGACCTCGCGCCCAGAGCACTGGAGGGTCTGAGTTAAAATCCCGTCTAGTTCCAAGCACCCCCGCAGACCATGGGCAMCTCCTGATCTTCTCTGGAGCATCACAATGAGTCTCCATGTCCCTAGCAGCATGGGAACCTGGCTCAGAACCCCTGGTTCATGGGAACCTCCTTTCAAAGGAATCAAAAGAAGGGAAAGCCAGCAGAGCCGGGGAGCAGCCCCGGCACGCAGGTCGCAGGAAGGGGTTCTTTGAAGCAACCCGAGGAGGTTCATGTCCCGTTTAACAAGTGGTGGGGCTGATTTATAGCACACAGAGATAGGTGAATAATGAGGTTTTCTTTTCAGCAACTGACCTGAAAAGCTGGTAGCAGGAGTGGATGAGGAAATTTGATCTGTGGTCCTTCAAAACAAGGATTTTTTTTCCCAATTTCCAGGGGAAATCAGTGTGTATATATACATAAGAGGCCGCACGTTGCAGGAGAGCCGGGGCTGAGCGTGCCCGGCTCCTGCCCCACGCCACCCTGGTGGGGGCTTTGTGGTTCCCCCCACTCAGTGGCGCTGTCGGAGCCTCCAGATCCCGTCCGAGCCTTTGGCTCTCTGCAGCTGCTGCTATATAAGGAGTGTAAGGCATAAGGTATATAAGGAATATAAGGACAGAAGTGCAGCTGTATCGGGCCAGACAAAACGCGTACAGCCTGAAGAGGGAAGAACACAGTTTGAGGGTGAACACAGAGCAACAGTTCTGCAGAGAGCAATATTGCTGCAGAATAATCCACTTGATTCCAAAGAATCCCAAGGTTTCTGTGCCATCAAGCTGTCTTGAAACTATATAATCGTGTGGTGCTCACAGCTCTACTGCAGACCTTGACTCTGCCAAGCAAGGACGACCACCTCCCTATTTTCTTTGTACCTCATTCTACCTCMAAGACCCCCTCTAGAGCAGTCAGTCCTTGCCTGTTTTCTCTGTGATATCTGTGGTCTCATAAATCTTGAGCATAGCGGGGGAAAGGACCCCAGGACCATTTTTTGCTCATTTTCACAATATGAGGATGGAGAGCCAGGCGACAGGCTTGAGGCAAGAGCGTGCCAGTACTTTTAATCCCATGATTAATTAATATATGCAGCAGATTGCCATGGGAGGCAAACATCATTGTCATGCTATAAASGGAGGCAAAGAGGAGCAAGCGAATGCTAATGGAGGTGGCAACTGGATCATGGTCTAAGGGGAAGCTCTTAAGTCCCTCTGGTTGCTGGGCTAGATGAATGCTTTGTGCAAACCATTACAGTGAACTTTATTAAGCAAACAGAGCAAAGAAAGGAAGATCTTCAAAAGAGAACGTATCTTTCTCTTCCTATGCCCTGCTCATGGACTCCTTAGGTCTTTTTTTATGCAACACAGTTCTGTCCAGGGCCTCTCCAAGGCTGTATAAATACTAGATGAGGGTAATTTTAATAGGTTAAACCAGCCTCTCCCAAGATCGCTGATAAGGTGCTGCCCTAAGAAACCCAGCTCCCRCTGAAAGCTCCGGTCTCGTTAGCTCCGCGGTGCCGTCCCCCAGGTCTGACAACCCCYATTTGCCCAACGGCAGCAGGTTCAGACGCGGTTTGCTTTCTCTCCCCGCCGGCCCTGGGGGTGCTGCTCCTCGTGGTGACCCCATCCCAGATCCTGCTAAAGACGCCGCTCTGCTAGCCGGGAACCTGCTCGCCGGGACAGCCCCGACACCGCGGCCCGAGGCAGGAAATGTCCTAGAAATAGCCCCAAAGAGGTTGGCCATGAATTTTAGGTTTATCAGTAAATCCTATTTTTAGAACGCGGTAGCTGAGCTTGATTTTAATATTTTTTAATACCCCTGGCAAGTAGCCATGCTTAAATCGCTCCTGATTTTAAGCTAAATAAAATCACTGCACATACACATCTGGCTGTGTTAAGATTTTACCTTTTCATTCTATATATAAAAAAAAAAGCTAAGCCACAAAATTGCTCTTATTAGTTCTTTATGGTTTATATAATATAAAAGTCTTTGCTCATATTTATCCTGGATAGTAAAGGCAATAACTCGGAATTATGGTGGCAAACTTATTGTGCCTGTGTCCTAAAGCATCTCAGAAGACTCGACATATTATTTGCCTCCTCTGCTATTGTCACAGATAGGGGAAACGGAGGCAGGAATGGTTTCCAGGCAAGAGCTGCTTTACATCTAGATCTCTGTGAATTCTGCTGGTTTATTCCCTGAAATCCCTCTACAAACTTTGTGTTGCCTGGGCTAACAAGGGGAGCACTGAACCGCTGCTATTCCTGCAGGCCGAAGAACCCTTGCTGTTTCTCCATGCACTTTGCTGTCCTTGCTGAAACTGTTGTCTCAAATGTAGACTAACTTCTGCTCCCCGAACAGCTTTTGCAGAGCACCCAGCATGATGGGGTCTCATCTGCCCWTGCATGCTTCCCCTTCACCCTGTGCATGGTCTCAGCACCAGGAGCAGTTAGAGTCATCATTTCCTCTGCTCTTGTGTTTCCTAAACCATCGCTCAGACCAACTCTTCTTGAGTTGTGGAATTTGGTCTGAGTTTCCCTCTGAAACAGGAATTTCTTGTGCTCGCAATGCTCTGCTGAGCGGAGCCTGCAGCCCCGTTTCCAGCCATGCTTCTATGGAGCGTGTGAGCAGGAACGTGCTCAGGGGAAGCAGCCCGTGGCACTGATGAGCTCCTTGCGGCTGAATGCAGAGCAAAATCCAACTGAACACATGGAGGGACTCGCTCTTCCTTAGATCCTGGGTGTACCAACTGCCCGGGAAGGTCATCCAGCCCTAATCCAACTTGGGGCTTCCAACAAGTGATGTTGTGGGTAGGTTTAACAAACATCACCAAGTAGGCTGAGCCTCCCCCGGGGACCCTCCGGTTATTTCTTCCATGGCTTGGTGGGTTTGCCCTGCCCGGGGAACAAAAATAGGAACTTCTGCAATGAACTCAACTTCATCCCACTTGTCTGAGCACCAGGGTTTAGGCTGTGCTATAAATTATGATCCCAAGTCAGCTTGTGCCAGCCCTTAATTTGTGGTAACTTTATCCCATAAATGCCCCCATTGTTCAGTGAGGTGACACTTTTGCTTTCATTTCTATATTTATAACTTCATTAATGACCCTTTTTACATACATTTTCTTGGATAACAAAAGTCAGCTTGCTTCCCTCTTCCTCTCCTTCCTTACTCTGCTTCAGCTCTCATCCCCTGAACAGGAAAAAACAAGCTAAAGAAGGAAAGAAAATCGGCTATGAAAGAAGAGGCGACTCCAGCCCTCCGGAGAGCTGGGCTTTCCTACAAGGTGACGGTTTAGTCCCATTATATATAGATGTCATCCCTGCCCCCCAATAGCTATTGTTGTCCAAAGCCATAGCCATGTCCTAGGAGCAGCCAGAGTCTTAGCTCTGCCATTGATTTTCTCTTCCCATCATCTTGGGTTGACTTTTGGTAGGCTCGGGGAAAACAAGACTCTCATTTTCCTTGCACCCTCCTTGCAAGCTGCTGSCGTCTCATGACCCCCAACCCGTCACCCCATGGAACAACGGACACGCTCTACATCTTGTCCCACCCAGGGCTTCAGGGAGCTCCATCAGTTCTTGATCCGAGTTTCAACGCAGAGYGAGCAGGAAGAGCCCGAGCTGCTGTCTGCCTCGCTTGGCGAGGTTCAATCACTCCCCTTGTGCTCATGCTTGTTTGGCCTCGTACCTCTTTGCCTTGGTGCCTGCAGCTGGTTTTAGCGAGCTTGCATGCCGTCATGGGACGTTCACGTGGACTTCATATGTCTGGCAACTTCTCCTACTGTTGGCCGGTGACTCAAGGCTGCGGGGGATTTCTCTGGTCCTCGGGACCCTTTCCAAAATCTTCACATTTCTGRGTGTATCTAGGCTGTGGTTGCCTTTTGTTATTGATTATTTTTCTCCTTTCATGTGAGAAGCCCAAGAGGCCGCAATAACCTCTGCCCTATTTGGATGGGTGCTAGAAGAACGCCCCAATGAGGAAAGCCCAGGAGAGAGGTTGGATGTTCTACAAGAGCATCTCACAACGTGAGGGTCTCAGATCTCTGCTTGGAGGAGCGAGATTTGAGACCCAAATGGAGGGAAATGCTAAAATTTTGCAAGCAATCGCTGCCTTTTCTTGACTTCTTACTACAGCCCTCAGATTTCTCCTTGCTCTGGGAGGAAWATGATCCTGTCTCTGGTATACGGAGCTCTCTAGCGCAGGGGTACGACGGCTCTGATTGCCCCTGCTGATGAGAGGCCCAAACCTTGGGCTCTGGTTTGACTGCTCYGTTTTGGGGACACAGGGCATATGAAGGGCCGTCCACCAGGACATGAAAGGGGGTCGCACCCACCTGCCCCTCTCTGGGGTTTTAACTGGGGGTGCTGAGCGCTTGGGTGCCATTTCAAAGGAGGAGTTAAAGATTCACCCAGACTTTTGCCTTCTGYTCCTCCAGAATGGAAAAACGAAGCGCTCATGCAAATGTGCACACAGAGCAGCCCCTCCAGGAYGGTCTGCTGCTGGGGGACAATGCAAACCAGACCCCGGGGATTAAGCGAGTGCSTGGAAAGCTACAAGAGGGACGAAGGGGCTGCTTGAGAGCCTGAAACGCCCTTCCTTCTCCCCTGCCCAAACATCAGAAAGGRCCTTCAGTGCAATGGGCACAATTTGGTTGGATTTTTCTACAGTTTCCCAGGRTTGAACCTGGGAACTCATCTCCCCCTCTGCCCCAGAAGCAGCAGAGCAGTGACAGAGGCCAATACTCCCTGGATGTGTGTCCTGTGTCTTCCAAACACTTCCCACTGTGTCCACCACAAAAACTGGTTCCTCTCATCTCCAAATGGTGCTGGTGACTCCTACATCAAGTGAGAGGCTGGAGCTGCGGGATGGGCTGTGAGTATGGTTGGGCTGATGGTGGTCAGCACAGTCAGGTGCTATCCGGATGCTCAAAACCATCACTCTTCTTTTCCTCACAGCGACTGTCATTTGTCTCTCTCTCTCTCTCTCTCTCTCTCTCTCTCTCTCTCTCTCTCTCTCTCTCTCTCTCTTTCCTTACTGATTTTCAAGAGATATTTTTCCAGAATATAGTTATCCTGGAGCCTCCTTCACCTTTCCAGCAAATTTGGTTGAATTTGAGTTGCAAATTTGAAGATTCTGGGGCAGGAGGGAACAAGCTGCAAGCGTTGCTGACTGTCACCTTCCTGTAGCAAAAGAGACTAAAACTCATCATGCTCCTTCCTGCTTGCAGAACCATAAGAAACTAATGAAGCCTGTCAGCRTTTGCATCAAAGTCTGTTTTAAAATTAATTAATTAATTTTTCTCTTCCTGGTGCTGCAGGCTGTTGATTTGAGCACTATCTAGGCTTTTTTTTTTTTTTTTTAACCTTAGTTTTCCTGAATTCCGCCCACCCTTCAGCCTCTTCCCTCTTGCCTTCCTCCCACCACTCTTTCCTCCCATGCCTGACCCTTCCATGACCACAGCTCCTCCTCCCCTTCTCTTTCTGCCCTCTCCCTAGTCACTCCTATTTAAAGCTCTCTGGTGCAGGAGCCCATCTCTTCTTCCATTGTCTCCATTGTTTCCACTGCACCTCAGTCAGATCCCTGTTGTTGCCAGAGAATTTTGAAATTGCTTTAGTCTGCGTAGCAGATCATGATAACTCGACTGATTGCATCTTAATTMAGACTTTTCTCCTTGTCTAAGAGAAATGGAAATAATGCTGCTTTCTCTCTTTTCTTTCTTGAATGAAGGTAACTATTTCTTGGATTTTTAAGTAAAAAGGAGGCTAGCAGAGCTGTTATAAGACACGCTCTCCAGCAACCCCATGGCTACAGCTTGCTGGGACGGACGTGGCCTGGCAAACATTTCCATCCCCTCCTCATCCTGGGACACGCTGGGATGGGAGGCCACCCTGAGCACTTGGTGGCTGCTGCCACTGTGCGGTGATGGGGCAGAAGAGGCACCAGCACGAGGACCAGAAGGGGACGTGTGGCCCGGTGGGAGGGCGGGTTTCCAGCTCCAAGGACCCATCTGCCTCTCTGGGGGTCTCCATCAGCTAAACGCTTTGAGCAACCTGCCACGTAAACCCCGTTCAACCTCTTCAGCAAGTGTTTGTCTTTTCTGGCAGGGTGTAGGGGGAAAAAGAACGGTTCCCTTTTTCTCCGAAGAATAAACCTAACAAAGTAAAGAACCGTATTAATGAAATCTTGGTTTTTCAAGAATTTTAAATCTAAAGTATTTCCRTATTTTCCTAYGTTTCTATGTTGAATCCCTGGATCTGAAATTAAAAAAAAAAAAATCAAAATCTRTAAYGTGAAATTAAACATTTCAARGAAGGCTTTGGATAAAAATTCACCCAACTAACATTGAGAAATAGGTTCAATATGAGGTCAATAAAACGCTAGCCACTTAAAAATTTGGAAAAGGTTAATGGACCCATGTTTTTAGCCCATGATGTTCCAACTGCTGCTGCAGAGCGCGGTGGCACCAGGGACGAGGTTCTGGGCTCCATTTCATGCTTCCAAAGGGAAGGACACACGTCCTTCCTGCAGAATGACTCACCTCACTAAACACACTCAGGAGTGCAAGAGCCCCACGGAGGAAGCYATTTCTCAATTAATTCTGTGTGATAACGAGATGACCCTGATTACGAAACCCTTTCAGAAAGCTTTGCACTCATTCCCTCTTCCAGATGCACTGGCAAATAAGAAAAATAAGATGCTTTTGGGGTGGGTGAAGAGGGGAAACAGGGCAACAAACTACCCATCAGCAATATTTTGTCAAAGGCTTTGAAAGCTCTACAGCATTAGATCAYAGGACGCCCCTGCAGCCAGTTGTTCCACCGTGGAATTTTATTTTGGTTAAACAGAGAAGCAGCAATTTCCTGAAAGCTTCAACGGGGCTCAAGCCTTTCTGAGAGCCCTTTGATAATAACGCTGCTCTCATTTATTTTTAACCATAGGAGCAAGGACATCTCATTCAGAACTGCCTCTCCACGTGCGTCTTGGGAAACGACTCTGTCTGAGCGACGTTCCCGTCAGGAGCCGGGCTTGGCTCTTCGTGGATCCTTCCTTACCTTTCAGGGCAGAAGTGCTGTAGGCCAAGGTCTTCCTTTCTGCTGAAGAGCTCCTGGAAAGGCRGATGGTTCCCGCTGCGTGTCAGCCTGGGATTGAACGGACAGGACTTGCATGGCCTGCTCTGGAMAGGTGAGGGTCTGCGCCCGGAGCCGGCTCTGCTCAGCACCTCTTCCACTGGGTAAGTCCTCAGGGCCTCATTGCCTTGGTTCCTCTACCACAGAATTGCAATAATATCTCTTATGAACATCCATGAGAATGTCAGAACAAATGATGTCCCTTCCTGCTCTCCATGCCCCATGTCCTGCCTATAAAAGATGAGCGATGGGCTTGTCCACTGTGACTGCCCATGCGTGGGGCTCCTAGTGGTGCCTCCAGTGCTCCGGGGTATCTCACCAGCTGCTGTCTCAGAGGACGTGGATCCGTGACATGGGGTTGACTCCCCCTTGCTGTGGTTCACTCGCCATTCAGTAGCTGCCTGAGCCGATACYGGTCTGGGACATGCTTGGCACTGGACAACCCAACTAGAGATAACAGTGTCAATGCTGGACCTACCACCGCTCCCATAGAGAGAGCTGCCGGATCTGTCAAGAGTGCCGGGAGCCTCTCGGGTCGGGATTACCTGAGACTCCTGTTAGCAGCCCATGGAGCAGAAACCCACAGGCTCCACAGCCAAAGTAGAGATGCTGGTATTACTCCTCTGCTGATTCTTGCACGGATTTTGATTAAATAGGAAGCTGCAAAAGAGAGCCGCCCTCTCCCTGCTCTCCAGCATTCTCTCACAGACTGTTTTCTGCAAGGAGTTTACTGCTGTAGTTAGGAAAAGTCACCAAAATGCTAAGGGGGAAGAGGYGAAGACTGGCTGGAGATAACACAAGGATAGATTTTAGTCTATCGCTGGCTGATGGCATGTCCCTGTCTGCTCCATATCTCATCCTTCCTCATTTCAGGTCTGCTCCGGTTTCTCATCTCTGACATCTTCCCTTCTGCACTCCATCCCTCCTGGCTTCTCCTCCTTTGCCTTCCCTTCAGTACAGCGTGGCCTCAGCCAACACCAGGTCCTTGCTGCAAGGGTGGTGGTTTCCCACCGGCACCAGCCTGACCCAGGGTCACCACAAGCCCACGGAGGCCGGAGCAGGTGGCTGCTCTCAGGACTGATGAYAAGAAGCAGCAGCTCCCCAGGGCTGCCAGTTTGTCCCCATGCCAAGGAGACCGTCCACGGGCTCTCGTAGGGAGGGATCCAAAAAAAACCCTCCAGCATCAACAATAAACAGAGGGAGGCAAAGCCCAGAGGTGCCACTCGAGAGCCAGAGCRGCTGATGGAGTTCAGCAGAGTATTCTCGGGTAACGGCAGGGTTAGTTGCTCCCGGGGGGAAGGTGGGTTTGCTTACTTACTATTAGTTTCATACTAGAAAAACATTTACTGGAATTTTTAGTGAATTATGCTCAGATGTGCCTGTGGTCAGTCCCACGTCTCACCGAGTCTGTGTTACCACGGCATAAGGGAAAACAAGGCTTCCTTTGGTCAATGATAAAGAAGGCATAAATGAAATATATAAAGCAAATCTGATAAGTGTGGACAGCTTTGTGCAGTGACCCGACTTTCATTTTTCCTCCTCCTTCTTCTGCCCTTCCTTTAAAGGCAAGGGAAAGTGCAGCCCGCCCCGTCCTGGCTGGTAAACTCTGCGGCGTTGGATGGAAGTGCCGGAGATTTAGACGCCCCTCGTTCGGAGCCGATGTCCCTGCGGCCGTTCTACATCCGGATGAACGGCTCTGAAGCCAGAGGAGTCTCGCAGGTGTGAGGGAGCAGGTCATCAGGTTTCCATCCAGGCTGGCGGGTGGYTAGCAATTGCTTTAAGTAACGGCATAGGTGGATTTATGGTCTGCCTASCACAGGGGGGCCCCAGCCCAGATGAAGTTTCTTGAAGCTATTGTGAAACAGATAAATAAAGGAGAAGTGTGCCATGGTAGGTCAGTCTGGTGATAGGTACCCACCGCACACTCAGTGTMGAAATAAAGCACTATTCGTTTTGCCCACGGCGAGACCAACCAGCCATTYGAACGTAACACGCCCGGAGCCGTGGTGGGTTCTGCACCCGGCTCCGGCTGGAAGCCCTCCTGGCAGACACGGCTTCTCCAAGAGGCCATCCGCTGCCTTGGGAAGGCTCATGATGCAGTGGTGTCCGATGGTGGGAAGGGTCGTGATGGAAGATGACCCCAGGAGCACAGCACAAACACCGCAGGGCTCTGCCCCAAGCTTCAAGGTCCAATGTTTGGGCTTTTCTTCTATTTCATTTATTTATTTTTTTGTTTGTGAAGCTGAGAATTTAGGTCAGATAAATCCTAAGTACTCAGGAACTAAATCAAATATGGCCATTTTTGGGTGGCCTGCCTATGACTGCAGGCCRTTGAGCATCACACCACTAACAAATCCCCGTCTGGATGCAGAGCCCAGCGTGTCTAAGGAGCTGGGTACGCCCTAACCTTGGCTTGGCTCAGTTTTAAGATCCGAATCAAGGTCTGAAAACCATCAAGATAACCTCCGCTATGCGTGCAGCAGCCCCAGGTACTTCAGTGCATTGCTATTCATTATTCCAAGTGAGGTTACACCTCTCCAAGCTCATGTCTCAAAACAGGCAGGGATTTCCTACTGCATCCCTGCAAAACAGAGAAGGAATTGTCTGTCTTTGCTACCTCCAGAAAGAAACAAATGCAAAATGCAAGACTCCAAGCAGCTTTCTGCTCTTTGCTACTGACTTCCTGCATGAATTTGGTTAAATGCCTTCATTTTTTCCTGTGCACTCACAAAAAGTGAATCACAATAGGCTATGGAGAGGAATTTCTCATTACCTTGGCAGAGCCTCCTCCTTCTTCCTACACCTATCCAACAAAGACATTAAAAGCCATGCATGGACCATTAGAAACAGCCCTTTTCCCCCGTGGAACAGGAGGAGAAAAGGCAATCCAGCTGGGACTTGCCTTTCAGCATCGCCAGCATCACTGCAGGATTTCCTGGAGAAAAGGGAATAAAGCGTACCCTTCCATGGCCTTGCGCAGTGCCCACGGCAAACCCTTGGCTTGGGAGCCCCYGTTTCAGGTCCTGCTCCTTGCTCTGATTCGGCGACGCAGCCCAATGCAATCGTGTTACCTGTTTCTGTAGGAAAGCAAGCGACTCACAGCCGGCTGAGGAGCCTCTTGCCTTGCAGTTACGAGCCCCTCCGTACCGCTCCGAGCCTTTAACTCCCAGCTTGATGCCAGGTGAGATCCCACAAGGCACTCTCATTGCTCCTGAACATCTAGTAATTGCATGTACAATCTCTCTSTTTTTTTCTTTCTGAGTTTACTTGTGAACTTCTCCTTCCAGGTCTGTTTCCAACAATGTTCTTTTTTACCTTCTTTCCTTTTTTCCTATAATTTTCTTTTCTTTTTTTTTGGTTTCTTTTTCTCTTGTTTATTTTTCTCTTTCATTCTCTCTCATTTTTTTCTTTCTCTTTCCTTCTGCTTCTTTCTCCTTTTTTTTTTCTTTCATTTCTTTCTGTATTTCCCTTATTCTCTTTTTCTTTCATTCTCTCTCTCTCGATTTCTTTGGCCACTTCCATACTGGCTTTGTTTCAGATCATATTCCACTATCTCTACCATACCGAATGGCATCTTTGGGGGCGGCCAGCCCTATATCAGCTTTCCACTGTTACAGGAAATAGAAGGAACATCAAAGCCAGAGTGCAACGTGTCGCTCACCTCCGCAGAGACCTTGCATTCCCTGCAGCAAATTGTGCTCTCCAGGAGGAAGGTCTGGGGGGCATAAAATGGGAGAAGCAAAGCTGTGTCTGAAAAGAATATATATTCCTTGCAAGTGAGAAGATGCATGGCGGGAACATAAAGCCCATTTCCCCAGGAAGGATGCTGAGGTGGCTGGATGCTGCCAAGGAGCTTCACAAGCTGGAGGGAGAATTAGGTCTCCTCAGTGCTGCTGTTTTCCACTGCACTTGGGTGGGGATTTGGCAGCTCCAGGGAAACTGGAGTCCTCCCCTTGGCGAGCAAGCAGCAGGAGCCCATTCAGGTCTCCCTGAGCAGCCCCTTTGCCTACAAGTCTGGAGAGATGCCGTCAAGTCTCTTGCACCACGGCCAGGCAAGCACGGGCATTTCTGTTGAGGTTAAAACTGAGGGGGAGGTCAAGCACAGCCGCGGAGGGGACAAGAAGCCGTGGGGCGAGGATGCGGGGTGCAGAGCATGCAGGTCTGCGGCCTCGTCCTTCCACAGCACGGACACCACGAAGGTCATCCCTGCACGGGGGCTGGCTGGCCAACATGTCTAGAGCACTAAACTACAAAACTGCTAAATAATTTATCAAATGTTATTTGAGATTATTGGGGATTTCTTCCTCTCGTGGCTCAAGAACACTCTGCTGTGCCCCAGAATCCATTGCTCGGTTCTGATGAAATTAATGGCAATTCTTGCGTTCCCGGCTTTTTAAATCATGGTGCCATCGATGGCCATAATTAACACGTGTGACTTGTTCTGAGCCAGAACATTTTCATAGTGCAAAAATAAAACGCGTGTTATAATTTTGTAAGGAACTTTCTGAGTGCTCCAGTCCCCGGAGTCATCCGGACTTGCAGGTTTCTACATTTGGTTTTGCAATCAGGAGAAACTTAATTACAAAAAAAAAAAAAAAAAAAAGAAAGAAAAGGGAAAGATGAAACAAACAAAAAAAAAATCATGTGGGACCTTTCAAACCCTCCCTCGCCAGATCAGCCCTGCGAGCACAAGAGGAATGAGCCCCGGTCGGAGCAGTGCCCTCCACATCTGCAACACATCCGTAACAGCAGCTGCGGTATTACGGCGCACCTTTGATCCCCGGCGCCTCGCGGGCCCCGCGCCCTGCTGCTTCCCGAGGGCTCSTTCGGACCGGCACCGGCACCGGCACGCTCCAGCTCGGGCCATGGCAGCGGCGAGGACGTGGGCACGGAGGCCGGCGGGAGCGCTCGTCGGCTCGCGGGATGAGTGCTACGGGAGCAGCTGGATGCCGGTGATGTTGGGCATGGTGGCAGCCRTGGGGTCCTGCCCTTCGCCCTTGCAACGTGGCGGGTCTTCTGGGCACAGCTATCTGATGAGCTTCTGCAAAGCCCAGGAGGGCAAAGAGTGCGGATCTCGCCTTCTCCTGTCTCTCCAGCCTGGAAAGATCCCGGAGCTGGAAACGCTGCTTGTTCCTCACACMGGAGCTTCCCCTGGACAGGGCTCTTGGGGTGCCTGCAGGGATGCGCTTGACCTGATGAACCATCTCCAGGTGCATTTTCAGGCTCTGAACCCCRTGCCAGCTGATGACACAGCTCTGCAGCCTGTCCCGTCTCCAGCGCTTTCCCCCGTTCTACCGAGGGGAAAGAGGTCGGGCTCCATAAGGAGCAGGACTCAGGCATGGGCAAGGCAGGGTAACGGCCTTGACATCCAGACACCAGGACATTTCCCAAGCAGAGAGGGATGTCTCATGATAAACAGCCTTTGTCACCTCTTGTTTGTCTCCCGGCCAGAGTAGAAATGTGGCAGCAAAGATGCCCTTTATGGAGAGAGAACAAAAAGCAAACCAAAACAAAAAAAAAAAAAAAAAAAAAAAAAAGAGGAAAAAGAGAGGAAAAGGCAGAGAGGATTCCTGGTTGCACCAGAGGGAGCCCTTCCATTGCAAATGAGGCACAAACGAGACGCGCTGGAGCCGAGGCGCAAACCTCGCTGCCCCGCTGCTGCAGCCCTGGCTTCCCCTGCCAGCACTAACTAGAACAAGTTATTGATCATGGCCGATCTCTCCACGATCCCCATCCTGAGGGATATTCAGGTGGCCAAATCCCTCCGGCTCAGCCTGCCTGTTTCGAGCCCAGCGGGACATCCCCTCTGTGCTGGCCAGGTTGGAGGGAGCGCTGGGGAAAGGCTGGTAAGTTCACAGGAGGAAAGACTTCCCCTCTCCCCACCACCCCAAAGGGCACGGAAAAACACCCTCCGTGGTGCGGCAAACGGGGCTGGGAAGACCCAGCCACATCACCGACCGGTCACAGCGGAGACGAGGGCCCGGGACAGACTTGCTCGGCGTGTGTCCAAGACACCGGGACACCCAGGGAGACGCCACAAAGGGACTAAGACAGCAGGTAGGTCAAAGCACCTGTGGGACCACTCGGGACCAACACACGGGTCTGTTTTTCCTGGATCACATTCCCTGTGACATTCCTACCTGTTCCCAGACCTACGGTTACACATCTCACAGCAGGTGATAGGGAAAAGTGCTGAAAACTGAGCAAAAGTGGTAATTTCACATGCAGCCATCTAGCCTGGCCTCACGCCCTCTCCTGACGGAGACCCCTGTCTCTCTCCAGGCTTCAGAGTGTCACTGTCCCTCCTCTTCCCAACGTCCTGCATAACTCTCTCCCTCTGCAGGTTAAGATACTGCTTTTATTTTTTCCCTACCTAAACAACTCTAGGATTCCTTCACGTCTTAGATTTTCTTTTCCAAACCCTACTCCTCACCCACTCTGTTTCCCTCTGTCTTTTCCTATCTTCAGCCGTCGCTGCTCTCCCTTGGTCTGCCCATCCCCAGGAGCAGCAGGAATGCTGGCAGCACGTGCCCATTTCTCACCTCCAGAGGCCCAAAACCTGGGGATACCCTGAATAGGCTCCTGTGGCCCTGCCTTGCAGTGCTCTGCTTGCAGTACATCTGCTTAAAGCATGGATGGAAGGACACTTACAGCTTGGCCATCCTGGATCTGTAGCCAGGTAGATTAACAAAGAACACCTTCTTGGGATGAAGAGGGTGAACCTGTCTTCAAGTCCCTTCTCGCAAGCATCTGGGTGCTGGAACTGCTCAGGGAACCATCTGCAAGATCTTTCCCTTGTGTGCAAGACAGCTTATTTTTAGCGAATTCAGTTTTCAGAAATAGCAGCACCACTTCTGCTGAAACTTGACCAGAAAAAATGCAGGGTTGGCTAGACGTTTGACATGAAAAAGTTCATACCAGAGAGCTGGAAAATGGCAAGGTCATAAAGAACCGAAGCAGGGCCTTAAGAGGGGAAGTGCCAAACTCATCTAATTTAGATGGTGGCTTAACTTTCAGAGCTTAGTAGAAGGCACCTCCTCTATTGTTTCACGCTCTCCCCATTTGCCCACGTGCTCTTTGACGCCCGTGCGTTGTTTCCAGCCGGGTCAGACCTTGTGCCAGGGTGCCACGGTGAACCCCACGTGGGAGAGTCGCTCTCACCCTGCCGCAGGTTCTCCATCCAGGCTGTCTCCCACCCTGCCTGGAGGTGTTTGTATGCCACAGTCTGGGAAATGAGGCAGTTTAGAAACAACCCTGCTATAGGAAAGCCTAAAGAAAGGCCAGGATGTCCAGGTTAATGTGGCCCTGCCTGCCCACCGACCCGCACAGGCGAGGGGAAGCTCCAAGTCTTGCTCTTAGACTCCTCCTTACAAAGGAGATGTCCTCCATGTCCCCTTGTTGGGTCCCAAGCTCCATGGGAACGCAGCAGTTGGGCAGAACTACCCTGGCCTATTTGTCCTCCTCTTGCAGAGGCCGAAGTGGTTGGGTRGATCTGTAGCTTCACAACTGCACCCACAGCTGTAGGTGGGAAGAGATGCTGGAGATGCCGACTGAGACCCCCCCCCATTTGGTGGGCTCTTGGAGAGGAGCTTGACACGGCCCCATTCAGCTCCTCACCGCATCCGGGTTAAACTGAAGTTCACACCTGAAGTCCACAGCAAACCACAGCGGGGGACACTGAGGCACCCTGGGGACAGTCACTAGCTTTTAGAGCCTGATAGTGGCTGGAGCAGAGGACTCCACCACCATGCTGGGCAATGCATGAAGAGCCTGTGATGGTGCTGGAGAGGTCCTGGGGACACACCAGCCTAGAGAGATCAGGGCAGCCCGTGGGCTTGGAGCACTGAAACACAGTGAGCACTTGGTAAGTCCATGGCAAGGGTGACCCAGTGCTACAACCCCTGGCTCCGCGCTCAGGAGAGCAGTGAGGACTTGCTGTGCTAGAATGAAGGGGATGTCACCATGGGGCTGTGCACTGGGAGCTGAAAATCAAGGCCCCTCTATCTGCTTCTACTCCTCTCCAGTTTGGTGTCCCCTTGGGACTAGCCACCTTGGTCACAACTTGGCCTCCTAAAGGCTGACATCAGGGACTGGCCCTCCTCGGGTCTTCTGGGGAGCCCACGGGAGCCAGGAGGACCAGGAGGACTTCTGTGGTTTCACTCCGTCCCTCCTCTCTTAATGCGGAGTCACTCACCTTGTGGGATACGGCAGGCTTCCTGCTGCTCCCGGCCGTGGGACCGTAGGGTTGAGAGGCTCTCGTGTTATTGATAAATTACATCGTGGGCCTTGGCTAAATGCTGCCATAAAAGAACAAAGAAATGCCCAATTTGCCACATCAATGCGGAGAGACAGACCTCCCCTCTGTGCAGAGCTATCAACTCCCTGCCAACAGGAGCCGAAGCTTTGCTGGCCAGTATGTGCACGCACTGTGGGACTGGGAGCTCTGAACCCCAGGCATATGGTTTAAATATTCTAATAGATGTGGTAATCCTTTTGGTTTCCAAATAATGTTATGGTCGAGTCGATTTATGGTAACGCTATCTTAAGCAATGAGGGCAATAAAAAGAGTTTTAAATGTGAAGATTTTTTTCTTCTTGCTTTTTTTAAAATAAGAACTTTTTTTTTCTTCTAAAAACAGTCTTTTCTTTGTGCTGTGCTTAAAGCTGTCAGGAGCAGAGATCCTGCCAAGGCTGCTCAGTGCCACTGAGGCCGACACACACCTTGCTGTTACGGGGCCTTCACAGAGGCGAGGGGTGTCCCCATCCCCACTGCACCCCACTGTCTGGGGGACTCAGGGTCTGCCAGGACGGGACAGCATCAGTACTGCTCACCTTACTGAGTTCCTGCTATCTCAAGAGATGCTAGGAGGGTTTTGGCTCATCTAGTGGTCCCAGCTGGCTCGAACAATTATCTGTCCTATTGCCTGATATTGTCTTCCCTCTCCTAGGGTTCTTCTCTCCGGATACTGCGCAGGTCCCAGGATGGGTTGGCGTCCTCACTCCCGCTACACAGACCTGTTTAGTCCCTTCCTGCCACCAGGAATTAGCTTGGATGCAACAGAGCGTGTCTCAAGTTGACTCTCGGGCTCATCCAGGATTTCCTCCTCGCCCGCAGGGATCTGGTGTTTGACTCCATCCCAGGTCTGACTGCAGGGGACAAGCCAGCTGTGTCCGTGGCTCCCCTCCTCGTCCTGGCGGCACGCTGCACGTCGTCAGCGTGTCCTGGAGAGCACGTCCCGTGTGCGTTACAGGCTGCACCCAAGGCCTGAGCCTCGCTTTGGCCTCTAAAGAGCTCTGGAGACGAGACCTGTGACCTGAGTGCTCGGACACCTCTGTAGCTGCACGCCAGATGTTGAGGACAAGGGCCTGAAGCAACCAGAAGGACCCGGCTGACATGGGAGGGGAAGTCTCTCCATGCCCTTCTCCGCTCAGAGGAGGACAGCGATCTCATTTTTTGGGTCAGGTCCCACCTGTTTTGTTTTGTCTACAGCTCTGGACAAGAAATAGCAAAAAAGGGGACACAGAGAAAGAGCCGCCATGCAGACTAGGGAAGGATTCATCCCAGCCCACCAGAGACAGGGACCCCAATCTGCACCAGGAGACCCACCTCAGCTCCAAAGGCGGCGCACCGGGTTTCAGGCCAACCCGCTGATACATGAGCCCTTAAACCACTTTGGAAAAGCAGCTCTTTAAACAAAAGCCCTTTTAGTCTTCCTTACGGAGTCAAAGGCTGCTTTCACCTAAAGCTAGCCTAGCTCGGGTTTCCTTTGCTCCGAGATAAATGGCTTTGTCAGCAAACATCTTTGGTGGATTCTTTTTTTTTTTTAAATTTGAATTATTGGATTTCCTGGGAATTCTCGGAAACTAAAAAGGCAAAAAAGTAAAAGTTCTGTGCAGGTTTTGATTTTCCATGGATGCTGTTACCTGAATTTGAGAATATKAATCAAAAAAAAAAAGTACCTATGGAAATTTTTCTATTTATGAATAATAATGAAAAGTTTAGTCTAATTGTAAAAGTTATAATGCTACTTCTTGGCCAGTTCTGCACCGAAATCACTCATATGAAGTCCAGTTTGGTTAAAAACTGTAACTGAAGAAATTGAGAGGCTCAGACTGGATCCTGGTGGAACTGGGAAAGGTGTACAGCAATATCTCATGGTCATGCTGCATCCGAGATTAGGCTCAAAGTCTAGAAAATTATGAAATATTTATCATAAAGCTCCTCATCCCCCATCCCCAGCCAAGGCAGCATCTTGACATTTCAACATGTGACATTTTAAAGGTTTGGGGCATCTACGGGTGGCTAAACCAGCACAGGGTTCTTCTCCAAGGTCTTTTGCTGCAGCAAAGGAGCGAGCTTTGAGCCTGATGAACTGCTCCCCTTGATGGCCCCGATCCTGATCCTGATCCTGATCCTGATCCTGATCCTGATCCTGGCCTGCTACAGAACTCCTCGGACCAAAGCTGCATGGCGCCCTGCTGTGAGCTCACGCCAGATGATCCAACGGGCTGCTGGTTGGGAGGGCTAAAGCACCACTTGGTTACATAGCGTGGCTCTATCTTTGGGTCTATCCTTTTTACTGTGCCAGAAGCTTTGAGAGTGTAACGAACAGGCAGCTTCTTGGAGCTGGGGAGGGGAAAAAATGAAAAGAAAGGCTAAACTCCCGTAGCAGAGCGTTGTCAGCAAGCTGCTTTCTGCGTGCGAGCCCGTCCTGCCGCCTCCCGCCGTGCTCTCAGCTGCTCCTACAGAGGTTTGGCCTCCCCGCCGCTTCTCAGGCCGCCGACCTCCACGGAGAGCCCTCAGTGCTGCAGGAGGAGAGGAGGCGGCCGGGAAGGGGCCGCGCTCTTCCCCCAAGCCAGCTTGAAACCAAACGTTGCTCCGGGAGGGAATGAGGGGCGCGTGCCATATTTCCAACGAGACGCGAAACCAAAGCCCTGACCCCCGTGCCTGAACTTGCGGCTCCCGTGGAGCTCTTTGCCAGAGCCCGTGGGTGAGCCCGGCATGCTTTCCAAGAAGAAAAGAGGCATTCCTCCTCCAAGCACCAAATTCCCTCTGCAGATGCCACTGGAGCCAGAGTTTCTTTTCACTGCCCGAGCTATTGCTAAGCAGGAGGCAAGTCCTGGGGCTCATCATTTTCCTGGGAGCATCTCCTCACGTATGCACATGCATCACGGACCGCTGGGTGAGGGCACACCAAGCCAGGCCCCCAAGAAGGCCAGCCCATTAGCCTGTGGGCGGCCACCCTTTCTCCAGCCCATCTTTGCACGTGCACAGCAGCAATGCACTTGACCAGCAAGCAAGGAATGGCTGGGTAAGGAAGACCACGTTTCCCTTGGAGAGGATGAGTGTTGCTCTGCTGCAGGGCTTCCTCGTGCTTTGTGTGTGCTGATAGACACCGTGAACCCCCGGGGATGGTGACGTTGCAAAGCGGGGCACGATGCTCGTGCTGCTCCCAGCTTTGGGCTTTCTAAAGGCTGGTTGCTGATCAGCGAGGCAGGTCCTGCCAGCTTGGGCAAGCATGACCCTGCCAGCTCATTGATGCAGTGTAGAGGTGCCCTGTGAGCCAGCGGCAGCCCGTGGACGGCAGCAGCAGGGCAAGGGTGACACCTTGGCCCAGGTGAGAAAGGAGGGAGAGAGCGAGACCCCTTCCTCAGGAGACCCCGTTCCCCCGATGTCGTGTCCGGTGGCGCGTTTCGCTATGCAGCAATGCACAACCTGCAGTGAGGTTTTCCCTTGCTTTGTTCCTGATGAAACTCAGGCTGGCTCCACGACCAGTACCCACCCCCGGAGCAGCAGGCTTCTCCAAGAAAACACTCGCTTTCAATCCATCCCTCCTGGAAGCTCAGGCAGCTGCTGAGAATAAAATAAAACGATACTACAGTGCGATACGGGGCTGGAATCGGGAGCGCCGGCCAAGACGGAGGAAAACTGGCCTGAAGAAGTAGTAAAAACAGAACAAATTCCAGCAGGCTCTATCCAAAAGGCAAGCTCTTAAATAGACTGCCTGCATATGGTATCAGCTGGAAGGAGATCCAAGGCTGGAGGCTGGACGGTCGTGAGTCTGTAGGTGGGCCACGGCTCATTCCTTGATGGCTAATTGGCCGGATTGTCGTCTTTCCCCGTGTCCTTGCGGCCGTGTCTGGCTGTCAAAGCTCGGGCTTGTACCTGTTCTGTGAACTGCCAGGCGATGGTGAGGACGGGTCATCCACAGGTCCCACCGGCGCCGGTGGCCGAGAGCGGCCTGTCTCCTGGGGCCACACGAAGAGAAGCTCTTGCTGGCGGGAAGGTCCTGCCAATCCGAGTCATCCCGTGCTCAACCACTCCGAGCAGGAACAGATTTTTTGGGGGGGTGTTTCTCTGTCCCCATCCCCACATCTGAGGGTACATTTCCCTTCATTACCATGTCAGCCGCAGCTCCCTTGATGCATCCCTGTGGCCAATTGCTTCTCATGCGAGTGTCCCAGATTCACCTCTATCCCGGGAATTATTATCCATGTCTAGAAGATGCTCTTGCATTTTATGCCGGTAGCTAAACAGAATCCGCGAGTCTCGCGTTGGAGAGGGAGGAATGAGGAGACTAAGACGCGTTTGCCTCTCCTCATGTGCTCCTGCCCCGGGCTGTCGCACGAGCTGCTCCGCTCCATCACAGGCTATTTTGCTTGCACTTATTATTCAGCATTGCAGGAATTCACTCAACAGCTTTAATTCCCTTTGTGGGGAAAGCAAGCCAGGTTAGAACATTTCACTCCGCGCTAGTTAAACAGCTGCTGGCGCACTCCTGTTCCTTGATATAAAACTTTTAATGAAAGATTGTCGTTTTTGCAGGAAATCTAATAACAAGCAGTAGCTGATATTTCAAGACCATCTTCGCTGGACTTGTTTCTACCTTGTACCCGTGCCATAATTGCACTGGAAGAGGCCAGCATTCGTTATTACGGAAGAAATTCATTTCATTTGTGTATCTGGGAGTCAGAGAAGAACCCAACCTTCCTGCTGAGGGGAATCATAAAATCGTCCAGGGCTCTCGATATTTCTGAACTGTGCCTGACCCCTGGCGTGCTCCCTTCACAGTGTGGAAAGGAAAAAGAATTAGAAAGAAGAAACAGAGTTGGACTCCAACAGGGACAATGTTATTCATTTTCTTTTCTTTTTGCACAGGAGAACCAAAAATAGAATTCTGATCCATGTAAAACATTTATTGAAAGCTTGAGATTTCTCATCTGTCTTCAGCTTTGGCTCAGAGTAAGAAATCAAGGAATTTTTTTTTTTGCCATATCTGTAAAAAAAAAATTAGATCTAAGTTGATAAAAATAATTGTCCTTGGGTTTACCTGCCTCGAAGAACACCCAGGTGGCCAGGCTGCAGGTTACCTGTTAGCACCTAGAACTTCAGCATCCGGAATAAGGTCTTGTTGTTTTGCTTATCATATTTTTATTTTTCTTTATTTTTTTTTAACGTCAGATGAAATGCTCCGTATTTTTGGGAACAATTCAAGCTATTTATTGGGTTCACAGAGAAACGGGGTGGGGAGGGAAAGCGTCAGTCGGCTGCGGGCAGAGGAATTCTCGGGACGGGCTGGGCAAGGAGAGGGGTCGGTGGAATCGCCTGTTTGGAGAGGGCCGCGTCGGAGGAGCAGCGGAGGCGGGAGCTGTCCAAACGACACCCGCGGCTGCTTCCCACCCACCCCGGGAGGCTCCATAGGACGCAGCCCCCTTCCCGGGGCAGCCAAGAGGGGCTGGCGCGGGGACCGGGCAATGGAAACGCCGGCCGCCGTCTTTCATTCCCGCTGCTCTTGCGCTCCGACCAATCCAGCTCGGAGTGCTCGGGCACGGGTTTTGGGACACGGAGGGGCTCCAGAAGGGATTACGGGAGGAACGTGTCCTTCTTGTGAAGCTCCCCGTGGAGTTGTCCCTCGAGGGGGACAAGCAGGAGCCCAGCTTGCACCTCCCTGCCCCTCCCTGCCTTTGGCAGCCGGAACCCTGACCTACAGGATGAGAAATTACCTGAGGCCGCTCAGGGAACGTTCAGCGGGAGGACTTTTTTTTTTTTCCCTTCAGTTTTGCCAACTTTCTTCCTCTAAACCCTTAAATCCCACCCCTCCCACCAAATGACTCCCCCAGCACCAATGGCTTTCTGTGGTCTCTGCTCCATCCTAAAATCCCTGCCAAAGCTGGGCACCGAGGCCGCCTTTAGCAGCACTTTAAGAGTGATCCCCAGGTCTTTAACCTGAGATCTGCTGGGCTAGGGACGTGAAGCTGAAGTCTTAAACCAAACCCAAAGCTCCCGGGGCACAGGCTGCTTGCAGGGCCTTGTGTTTCCAGACACGGCACCTACTCTCGAGCGAGATGTGTGGGGACACAGAGCCTGCGGAAGTCCGTGGGAGGACTTTGAGCACCATAGGAAGCGCCTCCTTCACTCTGCTCTCATGGCTCTAATTGCTGCCTCTTCCACCTCCTGCTCCTCCATCAAGCTCTGCATCCTCTCAGCTGTCATCTCCTCTCCCCCTTCCAGCCCATTTGCTCACTGATTACCCCCCTCAGGCTTCTTCCTGGCTCTCCCACACTCTAGTCCTTCCCTTTAGTCTGGACTCACCCGACATTTAAGCAGTCCCTCATCCTTGCTCCTTTTCTCTGGTGGAAACTCCCCTGCTCCTTTGGCTCTGCCACATTTTTCCCTGAGCAGCCCCTGGCTCCCTGCTGTGACCTCCTGCATTTCATACTGCTACTTCCCTCCTAACCTGGCACCAAGAACCTAATGACTTTTCTATTTTTCCCCCAATCCATAGAGCTAGTTTCCCACATCTCTACCTTCTCTGCCCTTTAAACACTGCCCCAATCCCCTGACACCAGCAGCCAAGCAGAGCAGTTCAGCAAAAGAGCAGCTGGGGATGGTTTTCAAATTGACATCCTCTTCTAATGCCATTATCCCAGGGTTTCCTCCTCTTTTATTTCTTAGAGGGGAGAACAAGCTTCACTCTCCAGAGTGAAGCGCCCGGCACCTTCGGGGTGCTGCGGTGAAGGGCAGCGCTCGGTCTGCAGTTTGTGCTCACGACTGCACCCTCGCCCATCCCACCGCCCGCAATCCCGCCACCTCCGCCCTTCCCCGTCCAGGAACCTCAGGCTCACCTCAGCAAACACAATTCCTGGAGCCAAATATAACGCCCGTTAGGCACCACAGCGGGAGAGTATTTGATATTTCAACCTTTCGCTTCAATCCTGGGTGAAAATGACTGGGAAAACCCTGGGATTTCCTGTTGGAAGGAGATTCTTTCCCTCAGCCAGCCCGAGGTGGGACTGAGCTCTGCTTGCACGTGGCCTCTCTGGCACTGGGGGCTCTTCTTGGGCAAGTAATGGATGCCTTGGGCTGGCCTGGGCTCACATCCAGCTCCCGCTGCTGCTCCTTGAGCACCTAAGTGGTGTTTAAAGCGCGTTGGACTGAGAAGGGGGTTTGCCGAGAACAAGCTCCTATCAGCTGAGGAAACGATCGTTCCAAGAATCACCAAAATTCAGGCAGATCTGAGAAACCAGGGGAAGGAGCAGGGCGGAACAGAGGCAAGCACGTTTCACCAGGTAAACTCTATCAATCCCTAATGTGCCCAGAGGCCACTGAGGATGGGAGGGGCTGTGAAACTACATAAGGCAAGGCTAATTAAAGCCTTTGACAAAGGGTGGTGCTGGTGAGGGTGGTAAGAGAAGAGCTCTGATGAGGGATGGACTAGTAAGTTTCTTTCCTCATTGTGATGGGTTCTTCTTGACTCTCCATAGTTTGCTGATGGGGTTTTAAGCCTTAGCTCATCACAAAAGCCCAATGAGAGGGTATTATTATCCCAGAGTAAGGCTACCCTAAATAGGTGAGGGCACGAGATGATGTCTAAGATGAACCAGGCCTTGGGAATATTTGTTTTCTCCTTTGTTTAGGATAGAAAGATCTGCTGTGTTTGTCTTGAGCCTGTGTGCCTGTTCTGGGTGTTTGGAGGTGGATCTGCTGCTGAATGCCCTACCCCAGGAGGGGGGCTGCTTGTGCCTGGTGCGCAGTGACAAGGAACCCCAGTTGCCCCACCTAAGTGAGTCCCCAGCTCTTTAAAAGCAGATTTTCCGGTTTCTTTTCACCTCTTGTTACCCCTTGCTTCTTCTATCCGTGCATTTCCTCCTGGAATCTGGTAGATTTGTTACTGTCTTATCATAATACTGCTGCCTTGGTTCTTTTCTTGGTGTCCTTTCCTCCTCGTTGCTGCTGCACTCGCTCCTCAATGCAGGACACTCTACATCAGTTGGGCATGGCTGGTTTGCAGCCACTCGGTGTGTCTCCTGCACCCTTCAGTGTCATGATTATCCCGCTCCTTAAATGTGTCCATAGACCTTCACAGAGTCAATCCTGGGGCGAAGGGTGCGAGGGAATGGCTGGATTCCTATGCAGAGGAGCAGCTGTGAGCTCCTTCCCAGCCGGGTATTGCGGACACCCTCAAGGCTTGTGCTGGAGTTCCTTTCCCTGGACCAGAAGAGCCCTCGTGAGGTTCCCAGTGTGGCTGCCCTGTAAAACGTCTTGATTTTGCTCAGGAGGCCTAGGGGAAGCTTAAATTTAACTTGCTGCTTTAAGATCAAAGCTAGGTAATCTACTTAGTAGTTGAACCTTTATGGTGATATGTCGGTGTCACTCATTAGTAACTTTATAAAATGGAATAATTCCTCTATTAAATTGAGATCCAATCCATTAAGGTTGTTATTCTAAATTAAGAGGATGAATATTGAAAATCTAGCTTTGAGGTCTCTAACTGCTCCCAGGCCGTTGTTACAATACTGTTGAAGTGCAGCGCGCTGCCGGGGTGTTCAGTTATCAGAAACCGTGGGCTGCCGGGAGAGCAGTGCTGATCCCGAGTATCGTTTGTGGCCTTGTATGGGAAGAGAAGGAATGTGAAGGACTGTCTAGGCCGGCCTACAGAGCAAGCCTCCTCCGGGCTGAGGACTAGCTTCTTCCTCCTTCCCCCAGCTCCTCATTATCAAATGCCAGAGGCTTTTTGGAAAGACTTTAACCTATTAGGTTACATAGAAGAAATCTACCCGAGCATTTTATGTGATTATCACAAAATGGAGCACTGTTTTCATACACATGTATGTGTGCTATGCTGAAGCCGTTCAGGGCTGCTCTTTCTTACTTTGGCCTTGCGTACGTGGCATAGGATTCACATGCGACTTATTTTTTCAAGTTGCCCTGGTGCAGATGAGACAACGAGGCTGTGCTGCTGCGGTCTGCTCCTCTCATACACGAGGTACAGTCATGGCTTCAGTTGTCTTTTGGCTGGAGGTTTTTTTTTAAAAAAAAGGGGGAGAAATATTTGGCCATCTTCTGAGATCAGACGGGCAACGTGTTTGAGGTCTCCTAGGGAGCCTGTTTAAGGCTATGACTTCTTCCCTACCCCGGGAGATGGGACAGCTGGGGTCTAATCTCTGCTCTGAGAGGTTTTGTCCATGCTATGGCTTCCCGAGGGGATCTGGCTGTGCACATCCATGGGCATGGACATGGATCTGGCCTGCTCCTCACGTCTTGGAATCCTGAACAGCGGCGAGTCCCCGTGCTGAGCTGTGAGTATGGGGCAGGATGACCTTGGCTCGTGTGTCTGTAGATGAACCCTTCGCCTTGGTGTTTGAACCACCCGTTTTGGTGGAGGAGGGTCCTGAGGGGATCTTCATAAGGGGGCTAGTCCCATATGGGATTACTGGAAAGAGGCAGGGAACCTTGTTGTCGTGTTCTCCAGAAGTCTCTTTTTTTACCCCTACTGGTGACAGACTTCTTCCCAGTATAGCTTCTCATGGGAATTTTCACATTAATTAGCTTGGTAGTGATTTGATGCGCTAAATGGAAACCCTGACTCTAAGGGTTGTAGCAGTATGGTGTGTTTGGAAGTGTCAGTGCAATGTGGATTTTAAGCTACTGATATGTTCTCAGTGCCACCTACAGCCAGTTACATCACACTCTGAGTATATATCCTGAGAGTATAGATCAGGTACTCCGAGGTTTCCATCCCAAAGTGGGGTGCACATGGCCTGTAGAGGTGGTCCTAACTGCAGCTGAGGAGACCCTGGAAGAGCAGGGCAAAAGATGAGTGAGAAATGCCGGGGATATCTGCTGTGATGAACTGCTATTGGGCACCTTCTGCAGTGCCACCCGCAGGCTGTCTTCCCAGGCCCGTGTTTCTGGGGAAGGATCATGCCCGTATGACAGCGTTGTGTCCCTTTTGGGGAACCCCCGCACATAATGCACGTGGAGGGCTGGAGTTACTGCTAGGCTGGTGGAGACACTGGTTGAACTTGGTGACTGGAGCAGACCTTGAAGGTTATCGTGGTTCTCTGAAATGCACTTGCAGGTCAGCTGTGGTGGGGAGCTGGCTGGAAGTGTTTGGGGAGTTCTGCTTTTAGAAAGGGAATGCTTTGCATGGAAAACGTATCCTTACATTATATCCTTACATTAAACAAAGGCACTGAGGGTGTTTGTAGTGAAACCCTGCTTTCTTTTCTGCAATTCTGATGGAAAAAGCAGCCAGGCCATGGTAAACAGCCCTGAAATGGAACACGACCTGCAGTGGAGTTAGGCTGCAGAGCCCTGGTCCTGCACAGCTCCATGGGGCAGTGCGTGCACGTGCTCCCGCTATTGCCGAGCTTGTGGAAGTCATCACGGGGGGGGAATAAGGGGCAGAACTGCTACCCCATCCTCAGCTGGCCCAGACCTGCCAGCAGCCTAAGGGCAGCTCTGGCGTGGTCCCCAGCGGTGACACCTTGAGGGTCTCCTGCAGCCAGGCCTCTGCTCGCTTTGGGGGCTGCACATGTCCCTCCTCTATTGTGGCATATTTTCCACTCCTGAAGGAGGCACCTTGGGCTTGGTTTATTGCTGTAGTGTATATATACATAAACCCGACCAGTTTTAATTAAAAGTGAAGCAAAAAGAAGTGCTAAAGTTCAGGAAATTTAAAGATTAAGGCCCAAGGTTTGTTTTCACACTTTCCTAAAATGAAGAGATTGGGCTTTTCTTAGGAGTAATTTCCCTTTAGAAGACAAAAATATTTATTGGAAGGTTATTAAATCTTTCCCCGATACACCAATGATTGCATTCCAGCCTTGTAAGAAATGGCCTAAACTCGCTTTACCTGCAGATTTGAGGATGGAGGGGGACGCTGAGCACGAGGCCTCTAACTTGCTAATTGCTCACAGGGTATGAGAGATTCCCCCTTTGCCCCCTTAGGAAATGAACTCATGCTCCAAGAACATGTTCAGCAAATAGTCCAGCTGAAAAACGATCTGCCGATCCACGCCGGTCAGCACGCTCGCCGCTTTTGAATCGGGTCTTTTATTACCAGGAGTGGCTTGGGCTGTAAGTTAACCCACTGGTGAGGCCAGGGCCGCTGCCAAAAGCAGCAGCAGCAGCAGCCGCCGTGCCTGCCTTGGCCGCGCGCTCCTTTCTCATGGCATGTGGCTCCGACAGCAGCCGCTGCGGACGGAGCTGCTCCTGGGAATGCCAGAGAGGTTTCCTACCTGCTGAGGACAACTCTGCAGCCGGATCTCCCCTAGCCATAAGGACGCTAAATTCGAATGAGGGGTTTTCATGCATCTGTGGTGGAGTTAGGGCACCTCTGCCCCATCCTCGTGGTGTGTTTTGCTCTCCTCCTGTGTGTTGTCTTAGGGCTCAGCTGGCAGAGGAATCTCTCAGCAGAGAAGGGCTCTGGACTTGGCGGTGTTCTCAGCTGCATCTTCAAGCTGAGACTGGCAGGACATGTTATGGCTGTGAACTCAACCGAGGGCCCTTCTTTAGCTTGCACGTGGCTCTGCAGAGCTCCTGAAGCCCAGGAGATGCTGCTGGCTCAGCTGAGAGCTTTGCGTTTCGTTATCTGCCTTGCTTCATCCCTATGATGAGGGCCTTGGGGCTGTATCTTCTGATGCATTTGTGTGGCATCAGTCACAGCTCCGTGGCTAGGGCCTGGGCTTTGGACCTGATCATAAATGACCAACTTGGTTGACCTGATTCTGCACCAGGGGAAGGGAAGTGTGCTGATTTTAATCCCTATTCCAGGCAAGGATGGGAATGGTTATTTTAAAGTATTTTATGAACTTCTAGTCGGATCTGATCTGAAACAGTTTCAGCCTCGTCTGAATCCAAACTAGGACTAAACCAGAGGATGTACTAGATTGAATCCCAGCGGACAAATACCAAGTTATAAACATTCACTTAAAATTCATGGCTGCTGTCAACATGGTCACCAGATAATTTCAAAGGGAATGTGTGAAACACAAAGGCAGAGCCAGGGTAAACTTCCTGCCGTTAACAGCCAGCCTGAAGGAAGCCCTCTTGCCCCTACAGTATTTTATCAATTCCAAACATCGGGACCAGGAACCCAGGATCTGAGCTAAAGTTATCAGTTATCTTTCTTGCTCTTGAGAAAAGGCTTCATTCAGAGATGTCTGAAAAAGGTTAATTTGAGGATAAGCCTGTTTCTGGTGGAAATTTGCTCTGTTCTTGGGTCCTGCGGATGAAGGGTCCATCAGTGGATGGGTACGTGCCCTCTCCTCAGTTAATGCCATCCTAAGGGCATGCTAGGGGATAGGCCAACACTGAACTCAGCAGTGAGCGATCATAAAGTGTTTGTGGGGTGGGACCAGCCGTCAGGACTGCTCCGTCATCCTGTGCTCTTGCATGATTTAGTGTCTGCACTTGTTTCTGACCTGGGCAAGCATTTCTGCTTCTCTCTATGCCTGTTAGAACCTCAGGTGGCTGTTGTCCTCTCCCTTCATCATCCAAACCTCTTGACTGCAGTTTGTGCTGTCCAGCGCCTTGAGTGGGCTTGCTAGGACCTCCCACTCTTTAAGGTGTCCATGGAACAGCTTTGTCTGGAGCTGCATACCTGAGAGCTATGGTCTGTCGACCATGCAAAATCCTTCCCGCACGGTCTTCTGCCACTTCTCTACCCCTCAATTGCTCATTTGTTGTTTAATTCCCCAAAACAGCCTGCAAAGGGATTGCTTCTAGATGCAAACTCTTGCTGGGTCTGAAGAATTTTGTACCCTGTGATGTTCAGGCTTCAAGTTTAATACGAAACCCTCTTCATTAGGGCTGCGAATGACTTGCAGTCCCGCTGGTGCCGCAGCTGCTGAGCCCCACGCTGGCTGCCCGTTGCACACACCTGCGTGCTGCAGCTGCGTGCTGCCCCAACGCACGGTGCAGCCAGCACCTGGAAGACATAAAGCATTTACAGTTCAGAACAAGAGCAAAGCTTCCTCTATAAAAATACTTGTAGGTGATCTGTAGCCTTTCAAGTGGATGATGCAAAAAACATTGTTTGTTTTTGTCTAATCACTGGGCTGGAGAGAAGATGGAAAGCTAATTTGTTAGCAGTTCTGCTTGGATGTTTGGGGGTGATGGAGGTAAATGCCCACCAGCCCACAGAGATGGAAAAGAGCAAGTAGAGACCAGAGTCATTCTGGGAGAGAATTCGTTGGGTTTTGAGCCCAAGAATGAGGAGAGGATGAGGGTAAAGTCTGCAAGAGGAAATGCTGCTTGGAGAGTGTCCTGATGACAATCCGATCCCTCAGTGTCTTCGGGGGAGCTGAGGAAGAAACCTCATTGCTTGAGCTGAACTTGCTCTTGGTTTTAACAGGGGCTTCATTTTTTGGCCTGTGTGTTACAGCCCTCATACCCAAGTGCTTGCAAGGTGGGAAAGGGGCTTGGGGAGCTGCCTGCATATGGTCAGTGCCTCGCTGCTGGCAGCTCTCCTGGTGAATCCAGCTTTGACTTGGCGCTTCCAAGCTGTTGGATGCTGCAAAATGGTCAAGGGACTGGTTTCAGTGCACGGTGACCATGTCCCCTCCTGCTGTGGGGTTCCTTAAGGATGGTCCTGTGCTGACTGCAGGGATGGGAGGCACAGGCAGGATTGATGGGGGAAACCTTTCAGGCTAACCAGACTGGTTAGACAGCCTTGTAAGTGGAGAGTGGAGAGCAGAAGTGTCCCCACCAAGCAGCGGAGCTTGTGTTGCATGAGGCCGTTGGAGCCAAAGGCATAAGGTGGGCTTGAAAGACTGAGGATGATCCTCAGGACAGTAACTCTAGTTACGGCGAGTGTAGTTAAGTGTCTGAATGGGGTTCCCCACTGTCATCTCTTTGCCCACCGTCTGTAGTCATGATGCTGGCTGCTGCTTCCACTCTCTGAAAGTTATTATTCTTTAAAGTCAGAGGAACTGAGGTAATTTTTCCACCTACTTCCCTTCCTGGAGAGGCAGCAGGCTCACTGCAAGACTTGTGTGCGAGCGAAAGAGCATGGGTGGGATTTCTATCTGTTGAAATTGGCCTGAGCAGTGGAAGAGAAAATCTCCAAATCTCCACCCTTCCATTTTCTGTAGTGGGTGTTTTTTTTTTAGCCTGGTGTTCTTGAGCAATGAAACTAACGCAGTTACAGTGTCTTTCTGTCACCCTCCCTAATAATTTTGGGGCCAGTTAGCCAATTTTACGGAGACTTCATAAAGAAAAAGGTTCCAGAGGCTACAGGGTGGGATTCGTTTTCATGTGATGAATCTCACTTTAGAGATACTTTTTCCATTGAACATTTTTTCCCTTAAAAAGGAAGGACCTCCAACGTCAAGCAGAGACAGCAATGTTGGAGGTGGTGGTTAGGCAAGGTGTCCCCTATGCCCTGTGAGGTTTGTGAGGAACAGATTTATTCTCCTCATTTGGAGAGGGGGCAGGTAACCCTTAGACATGAGTGGGTCTACACAGGAGAGCCCCATAGTTAACCAGTCTTCATGATCTCTCCTCAATGGATGGCCTGTTCCTCCACGGAGGAACTCCTGCAAGTTGCATAGAGCCTTGGTGTAACGGCTGAGGACCCCAGGGAAGTGCGTTATTGGACATGGTGGAAAAGAGGCAAAGTGCCTTACAACTCCTGTGCGGACCTAGATTCATCTTGTGTAATGACAGGAGGGCTCTTGCTGAATTGCTTTGGCACTCCGAACTTCTGCACCCGTAAAATGGGGCAGGATGAGCTCTGCTGTCTTACGAGCCGTGCCATGAGATCCCTTGATGCTGTAAAGGCTTGTTGGGACGGTCCATCGTGCTCCCCCTGCCCTGGATCAGGGATGTTGTTGGCACGGTCAGTGCGGTGACGCCGGCCAGGGGAATCCCGGGCCTTAACACAGGACGTCCCACCCTGTGGACGGGACGAGGTACCTGGAGCTGCCCCCGTCCACGCAGTGCTGGCGTGCTGACSCAGGGCTGATCCTGGTGGGCCCACGCGCTCCAGAGCCCGTTCAGGCACGGGGCACTGCTCTGCTGTGCCCGAGCACCGCACGTCTCAAACAAGCGGTGGTGTGGGCAAGCCTGGGGGAGCAGGGGTGGCAAGTTTGAAAAGAAACTGGAAAGTAGCCTGTTTTCTGGGAAAAAGTCCTGACTTGAGGGCTCACACTCTGCTTTGATGGAAGCAAGTATATGTGGTGCAGAAAAGCCTGGGCTTTTTACTCCAAATGCCCTCTTTCTTGGTAGGGGGGTGAAACACCTCCTCTCCCAAAAGATAAACAGAAAATATTGTTAGCTTTAGCCTTAGTTTTTGCATGGGTCCCATTCTGAAGCTCCCTGCCTAGCCTGCAGCTCCTGCTTGTTGTTTCTAAACATCCCATTTCAAGTGCTTTTTATGCATTCCTATTATGTGTAAGTCTGTTAGATGGATAAGTTATTTCTGATCTTCCAGAGCAGTAAACCTCACAACTCCCTTGACTCGGTCTGAGAAATTTCCACTGCTTGACATATTAAAAATATATGGAAGTCTGCAAGCAGAGCAGATTAAGCTTTATGCCTGTGGAAATTCATTTAGATAACTCCAGATCAGCTGGTGCATGGAAAAATCATTTGAAGGAGAAAAGAAAAAAAAAATTAAGAAGGGAAAAAAAGAAGAAAAGAGCCCTCCTGAAAAGCACAGCTGATGCTGTATGTTGAGGAGCAGGCCTCTTCTATAAAGCATCCTTCATTCCCAGAACACTTACCAGCCTATATATAGAAATGAGTTCCCCCTTCCCCTCAGCGCAGCCAGCTCGGGGGGGGAACGCTCCACTTGATGCACTGGGCTCAGCGTTAGCGTGCGGGAGCTTAGCACGCGGCCAGGACGCGGTCCAGCTGGCTGCGGCTCCTGCAGGCGCTGCCGAGGCCGCAGCCGGCACCGTCTCCGCGGCCTGGTGGTTTGGGGGTGACCCTGCTGGGTTCCAGGGGACTCTTTAGTTGCACGGAGCTGATCCAGACGGATGCTAGAGCCCAAGGAATGGCGCCAGGCTTGGCAGCGGCGGTGTCAGGCAGCAGCAAACGCTGAGGAGGAGACAACAGCTCTTTGGGGTCTCTGCTTTTTCTCTGGATGTGCTTCTTAGGTACCAAGTCATCCCTGAGGTTTATGGTCTTTCCGGGATGTGTCTAAGAGCCACCGTGCAGAAGTGATGACTGTCACGTAGGTGCAATGTAGGTGTCATGACTGGGACAAAGGCGGTTCTTGGATTGTAGCTTGCAACTTTGAGCGTTCAGCAGTGGGATCTTGGGAGCTCCCGTTCGCATGGGCTGCCCTCCAGCTTGCTCTGCTGGTGGGCAAACAGTGGGAGCTTGGTGGCCAATTGAGTCTCTTGCCCTGGAAAAAACATAAAGGAAAGTGTAAGGAATAAGGAATGGGACTGCAGCTTTTCACTGCAGGAGATGGCCGCTTTGAACGTTGATTAGCGACGGGTTGGCAATGGATTCCCAATGCCACCGAGGTCTAGGAAATTCTGCTAATGCTGAAATGTTCTGTTCTCTGTCCCCTCCCGGGTGAAGTCCCTCTTCTGTGACACAGCTCGGGCAGCTGGTCCTGCCCAGTCTCTGCTGGGCTCTGCTTTTGGCTCAGTTTCTGTCTGAGAGCTCCTCTGTCCTCGCTGGTCTCATGGGCTGCCCACTCAAAGGTCTCATGACCGTCTGGCTGGTGAGTCCTGTAGTATGGAGCCATCTCAGTGCCCGAATAAAGAGCAGGAGATGCTGTTTTGTGCCTCAGGGCCTCTGCTGTCAGTGTGAGAATGTGTCCGTCCCTGCCACTCTCTGGCCCAGTGCATTTGCCTCTTTCCAGCTCCTCAACAGTAACTCTGGAGACTGGTGACAGGGAGGCTGCTGGGCCATGCGAGCTGAGCCCGCGCCTCTGCTCTGAGGGGCTTTGTGTCCATTTCCAAGCTGCTTTCCCAGTGTTAACTACGGGAGCAGCTCTCTCCCCTGAGCAAAGCCGTGCATCCTGCTGTCTGCTCCCTGCTTGATGCGGGGGGCAAGGCTCGTCCTGCACGATTGCTTCAAGGCTGGGATGAGAGGGTCAGTCGAGATGGCCCCTTGCTGGCTGGGAGAAGGTGCCCTTCACAGGGCAGATGGGGGAAGGTGTAGCTACGACACTGCTTTCCTGCCCCAGCATCCTCCTTAGTCAAATACCTGACCCAGGCGGAGGTGGTGAAGGGGGTGTCGCTTTGCATCTGCAAGGAGAGCCCTCGGAGCCTTGTGCGAGTCCCTGCAGCTGCCCCTTGAGCCTTGCTGAGACGGGGGCCGCGGGGACACCCTGGTGCGAGTCCCTGCAGCTGCCCCTTGAGCCTTGCTGAGACGGGGGCCGCGGGGACACCCTGGTGCGAGTCCCTGCAGCTGCCCCTTGAGCCTTGCTGAGACGGGGGCCGCGGGGACACCCTGGTGCGAGTCCCTGCAGCTGCCCCTTGAGCCTTGCTGAGACGGGGGCCGCGGGGACACCCTGGTGCGAGTCCCTGCAGCTGCCCCTTGAGCCTTGCTGAGACGGGGGCTGCGGGGACACCCGTGTCGGCGGTTGCTGCAGGCCGCTGGGGGGGAACCTGAGCAGGCAGGCAGGTTGTGCCCTGGCCTCCTGCTCTCAGCCCCGCCGGTTCACCTGGGGGGACGGTGAAGGGGGGCAAGTGTGTGGGCGGGATAGAAAGGTGCAGGAAAGCTCCCTATGAGAGCAGTGACACAAAGAGGGACTCGAGGGAGCCTCCAGGCCCATGCGCCTCTCTGCAAACCCCCATCAAGAAGAGCTGCGAGATCGGTGTTGCCCCAAGCCCTTGAGGCAGATGTTCCAGTTCAGGCTTGGTCCTTATCCTCCTAGAAATGATGGTGCCCGAGGTGAAGGCTTTCATTGTAGGGTGCGTGGCTGATTTTTAAGAGGGCTTCACAAGGAACACGAGGGACTTCCCTGTTTTTCTCGGCTAATCTCTGCACCAGATGCTGTGTAAGCAGAAGAAAAAGTTTCTGCTCCAGACAGCTGATGGAGAGCAAGGGGGATGAGTCCTTGCGAAGGCCCATGTTGACGTGATCTGTTGGATCGGGGTGAGCTTTGCCTGTGTTGCAATGCCTGGGCAGCTGCATGCTGGGATGGGAAGGTGCATATCCCGGGAAAAGGCTTGTTCCCTGCCAGAGCTAACGAGCTGCCGGGAGCAGAGGTGCCTGCTGGCACCTCATAAGGGCCTCTGCAGAAACCCTTGGGGTGCCTGTTGGGAGGGAAGGAAGAAAACGTGACTTTGCAAATGCCAAATTGTCTTGGTGATGCTTGGTCTAACTGCTTGACTTCTGGCTTGTCTGACCGTCCTACCGTTGCCTGCACCACCCGGTGCTGCTGCTGCCGCTTTGGACGAGCCCGTGTGCACAGAGGGTATCGGCTCCTCGTCCCCCTCTGCGCTGGGGCTGCAAGTGGGCAGCTTGAGGCTCTGCTCTGCTCCAGTGTCCCCTTTCTGCCGGTGCCTCGGGGGGAAGGGAGGCGAGCGGAGGAGGTTTACTGCATGGCTACCTACCATGAGACCTGATAAATCTGCCAGACAATTTATTTGATCTTTGAACCCTGGGCTCCCTGGGAGACGGGCTTGGAGGCCTGCAAAAGCAATCAGAGAGAATATAAAAACCTAATGAGGCCTGGACTTGATCCCCCTTCTCCAGGTAAAATTTACAGCAGCTGGCAGGGAATCAGAGCAGTTTAAAAATTATAAGAAGTGGGTGTATAGATAGTGTATGTGAATGCACGGAGTCGCTCGGGCTTTGTGCTCCGAGCACTGGCCTCTGTGCTCATGGCATTTCGCTTTACCAGTGGCCTCCGTCTGGATTTCACAATATCCTGCTGCAAAGGATTTGTTCAAGGGAAGAAAAACCCAGTGTTTCTCAGATTGAGCATCTTGCTCCAGGCCCGGCTTTGTACGAGGCTTTGAGTCCATCCCCTAGGCAGAGGGGCAATGTTAAAACGTCCCGAGCTGACTTCAGGGCACGAGTGCAGTCACTTGTGCCTGGCTTGAGATTCCTGGGCGATTGGAGAGCGTTTCCCCTGTTCCCTGTGCCTGCAGTTCAGGGACATAAGGGTTGAGGCTGAGCCTGTCCCCTCTTGAGGGATCCCAGTAAGAATGCAGCAGCTTCCTGCGTGCTCGGTGAACCAGTCTACGTGTTTTAAGCAGGGACACGAGATGTTCTTGCAGCTCCCAGACCGCATCTCTTGGTCATCAGCATCGTGTCCCCAGAAAATGGGGACAATAGGCTGCACAAAATGCTTAGCTATTGAGATGTGATGGTTGGAAACAAGTTTCCAGTCACAGACTCGAATCTATCAGCTAGGAGAGCTCATTTTCCTCCTTCCCTGCACTTTCATGAAGAATGGTGCTTTTCGCCTTGTCTCTAACTTGCAGACCCCCTTGTGCCCCTTTTTACTACTTGTGACGTGTTGGAGCCTGTGGATCTGGGCTGCACGTCTGTCTGCAAGGGGATTTTTGCCGGTTAAGCTCGTTTGGCTTTTCTCGGAAAGCTCTGGACTGGCAGAAGGAGCTTGCCTGCCGTGGTGGGGCTTGCTTGCTCTTGGTGGAGACCTCAGCAAGGCCAAGAGCCCGCGTGGAGGGGCCTCTGCTGCCTCGGGAGGAAACGCCGTCCGAGCAGAGGGTGCCATAGCCGAGAACAGTGAGATAACCAACGGGCCTGGGGTGGCCAGAGGTGCCTGCACCCACGGTGGTTCTTGCAGCACGTTTTAGAGACGCTTCCTTGACTGCCTTGCACATTGGCAGCGTGATGGGCACCCCAAGACTCACACGCCGGCAGGTCGGGTTGGTCGCAGGCTGTGGACGTGTTCACGGGGCTGGCACCGCTCCCTGGCATGCCGTGGCAGCAGCTCTGAGCAGCCTTCCTTAGGAGCTGCGTCCCGCTAGACCCAAGCAGGTCTTTTCGGCCACAGTTTTGTTTTTTTCAGTGAAGAATGCACATCGGGTTCAAAGGAGGAATTTCTGGAATTTATGTTGATTTTGGACAAATCGCTCTGGTGGAAATAGCCAACCCTTTAAATAACACTGGTGGTGGCAGGGAGGAGTGTCAAAATGGCTCACTTCAATCTTTTAAACACAAAAAGTTTTAATTTTGAAACTGAACTTCACTCCCAATCCAATTTATGCTCATTTTTAATAAAAGCTTTTAACAAGCTCAAGGAGGAAACAACCTATTTTGTTGTGAGGCTGGTGATGGGCTGTGCTCAGCCTCACAGTGACGCTTTTATGACTTTATTTGGTTTGCTGGAAATCTTAAAATATTCCTGTTTTGGTCTGATGTGAAACAAATCTCTTTTCCAGTTTCTCATCTGCCTGAAAAGTGGGAAATTGGGGATTTGCCGAAGGTAACGGTGCTGACTGGCTCTGCTCCCTGCTGGTAGCACCACGACCAAACCGGAGGCTGCTTTGCTGGGTGCTGGTGACACCTTAACTCGTGACGGAGGGCAAAGGTTGCTCCAGCCCCGAAAAGGCCCCTTGAGCCGCTGTCGTGAGCTGGGCTTTGCCCTCAGAAGGAGGTGCCAAAACCAGGCTCCTTGGTGAAGTTATTAAGGTTCTCAACTGGATTAAGGTCATGCCTTAGTTGGGAGTCCAGTCCAAGAGTTTCCGAAGCGCTTTGGATTTGTGTATGTGCCCGAGGAACAGCTTACACCCCCCTCTTCAGCTTGGTGCGTGGAGGAAACAGCAGGCAAGTCGGGTGCTTTTCCTGATGGATGTGCAAAATTCCTGACGGACACGGAGACATGTGGCAAGGTAATAATTAAGACCCTTTGTAAAACATCCTGAATCCTCCAAATTTGCTTTGGTTTGGCTTGTTCTTCCAAAAATCCACGAGAGGTGTTGGAATCCAGAACGTAAGCTAGTCGATGTAAGAAAGGACCCCTGCCCCTTTGCTGCTGCTCTACAGCTTTGCCAAACAACATAACGCTGTGCACGGCTTGTGCCTTAATCCATGGGCTGCCAAGGCCGGATGGGACATTCCGCAAGCCCCTTCCCTCTGTCCTTCCTCCCACAGGAACCAGGTTGTGGGCAAACGAGCGGGGAGAGGGGTGAGCGCACGGGCCTCGCCCTGCTGCAAGGGAGGGAGCTCCCTCCAGGTCCAGCAATAGAGACCCAACGTCCGAGAACGAGGCAGGTTCAAGGGGGTAGCGAACTTGTCTTAAAATTATTACACTTAAAAAAAAAAATTGGAGGCAGCTTTGAACAGATACCAGACTGGAAATCAGTTGAAAGGAAAAGGGTTGTGTGTGTTTTTTAAGCATACAGACCATCCCAGCCTGAGTTTTCTATGGAAACTGTAAAAAAACCCTCCACAGAGTCCCTAAGCAACAATTGCTCCGTCTGCTGCTGCGTTTCAGAAGCACACGCTGGAAAGTCTGCTGTCTCCTAACAGCTCACTGGCTACTAACCATAAAGGGCAAGATTTATTTGGGGTGAGGGAGATGAAAGGGAGTCAAGTTTATGGTCTCCTTGCATTTTTGGTTTGCAGCAACCCTAAGCTGAGGCAAACGGAGCTGCCTGCGGAGACCGTCTTGCCCTGGATAGATTTGCAACGCCGGAAGCACAGCAAGAAAGGGGCAGCATTTTGCTCCCTAGGCACCGTTTATTGATACTTCCAAGTGTTCGTCTGTCTGCTGCTGCAGTGTTTGACTACTAATTAAGGAAGCACTAATTAAGGAAGGGGCTTCGCAGCCTCTGTGCAGAGCGCTTGGCTTCGGTAGACGTGTGCTGGCTTGCCTGTATTTGTCCTTAAAGCTGCTGATAGCGTCCAAGCTTCAGCCCTTGCCCGATCCAGGCTCCCCTGGCGGCTCCTCGGAGCGCGCTTGCGAGTCCCCGAGGAGCCGGATGCTGCCACTGCTGGAGCCTTCCCATAGACGCGGCTCGCACGCGGAGCCCTGCGGAAGCGCTAGGAACTCCCGGCGGGATTTGGGCTTCCCGGGTTGTCCCTGCACCCTTTCCAGGGAAGGAAGGCGCGCTCCGGGCTCGTGTGCGTGCGGGAGGGTCGCTGGGGAGCGGTGCCCTTCCCAAGGCACAGGAGCCACGAGTCGGGAACCCCTGTGGCCGCTGAGCACGTCAACGTGCTCTTGAGCCACAAAGCAGTTGCTTAAGAAATCTGGGATGGGAGCAGAGGAGTAACTCCCTATGGGCACTGAGGACATGAGCATCGCATCCAATGGGACCAGGAACATCTAAAACTAGCTCAACCGCTGTGTGATGAGGGGAGATGCTGACGGACACCCCCAAGAATGGCAAAGTGCCCCGTGGAGATGCCCCTCTTGAGTGGCTGCTTGGCCACTGCTTGGGCTTCCTCAACGCTGCCGTAATGTGAATCCCAGCCAGAAGGTAATTGATTTAGAGCTCCAGGGGGCCACAAACGCAGCGTGCCCCGAGGTGTGGTGTTTCAGCAGCCAACTCCTCGCTTTGTCAGAAAGCTTTCCTCGTCGTTGTTGTTGTTGTTGTGTTTTCTGTTTCATGCCTGAATTGGTCTCCTTTGTGGCTCCTGGCTTTTGGGTTTGGTTCTGCAGCCGTGGGCTGGCTGATTAAAGAGCTGTCTGCTATCAAACATCCCCTCCCTGCACAGGCCCTTGTGGGCTGCGATCGAGCCGCCTCTTACCCTCCTCCTGGATAAGCGATTAGCTCGAGGTGCTCGTGGCAGCTTTCCCGGACCTCAGGCCACTCTTATAGCTCTTTCCTGAACCGCTTCCAGGTTTCCCTGTTTTAATGTCCTCTCGGAAATGTGGACACCAGAAAGCGACAGGCTCCTCTGTCACACATAGCATGTTGCTCATACTGTGTGTGTGTATATATATACATTATATATAAATGACGTATCATCTCCCTCCTTGTCCTGATTGCTCGTTCGTGCATCCACGGAGCGAGTTCGGCTCTCCCCTTATCGGCGCTGGCCGCGGGCGTGTGTCGGGGTTGGAGCCTGTCCGGGAATGCACTCGCTGACCGTGACCTACTTTCCCTGTTCCTAGAATCCCAGCCCTGCAAAGCGAAGCCAGCAGGGCGGACGACGGGGCCTGGACGTGACCCGGCCTCGCTGCCCTGGCTGCCGGGGCCGGCTGCAGCGAGTGCAGCACAGCCCTTTGGGGCGCAGATACCACGGGGGCTTGCTACTGGCACAGGCTTAGTCTTTTTTTCTCCTGATTTGGGGTGGCCGCGAAGCTCTTGAGGTCCTCTCCTAGCCCCATCGGTATTAATTTCATGTACTCCTTTGTTTGGCTGCATTAAAAGGGCAGTTGAATGGCTCACACACAAAGGAGCTGCCTGCAAGAAGGAAATGGAACCTGCTGCCTTAGCCACAAATGCAAGGTATTAAATGGCTTAGAGACACTCACTTATATAGTCTGAGTGCGGAGTGCCAGGAAAATAAAAATACGGGTTTTTTTTCCACTACATCCTTGTCATCTTTAGACTTTAACATGTTGCTTTTGTATACTCTCATACACCAATGATAAAGGTACTGAGTAATGCTAGCTCAAGAGCAGGCTCCCTCCCGAGGCAGCACTGCAAGCGTGTGTGTTGCATAACTGCTTCTTGACTGCAGGATTGCTCCCGGAGCCGGCGGCACTGCTTCCCTTTGCTCAGCGCAGCACGCAGGCCCCTTCCGTAGGCACAGGCTTGCTAGTGCTGTTAGCTTTGACCCTCCCTTCCAGCTTTATAAAATCAGGCAGTTTACCTATGCACCATAGATGTTATCTAATAGACAGTGTGTGTGCTATTACATGTAATTAGGATGATACAGTTGTGCAGGTTTAATTGATATTACATGTAATTAGGATGATACAGTTGTGCAGGTTTAACGAGGCGTGTAGTCCAGAAACGCGCTGTGCAGAGTGCTCTACTCCGCAGCGCGCTCAGGGTGGTGGGGAATGGTGGGCAGGAGGTAAAGGACCATTGTTTCTCTCCAGGAATTGCTGTCTAGGGGGTGTTTGAGGGAACTGTAAATTATAATAATTACATTTTTAAATATTTTTCAAGGTTGCCTAAAAACCACAACTTGAAGAACGGCACTTGTAATATTTCTGGGGAGAGTTAAATTCATCCTGAAGTATGTTGCTTGGAACAGTAATGATGTCATTGATGAAAATCAAAGGGAGAGGGGAAGATGTTCAGAACTGACCGTCGTTAGAGCCAAAGTGGCTTTTCCAGATGGGGGTGGCGGGGAGGAAGGAGGAGGGGTTGGAGGGAGGACATAATCTGGAAAGAGCCTTGCATTTTGGGTCAGCCCGAGGCGGTTGTTTGCGCTTTTAGCAACCACAGTGAAAATGTTCTGTCTGCAGCCGTCTGGCCCAGTGAAACGCGCATTTCAGCCTATACCACTTTGTACACGAATGCCTATAAAGCTGTGGTTGATGCTCACAGGCTCTGCTAGTGGTCTAGCACGAGGTACCTGCACATATGCACTAGTGCACATACCCAGCTTGTCAGTGGGTCCAGAATTCCTTGTGGGGTGAGGACAATATGACTGTTTGGCTCTCGTGATGTAATATTAATATATGTTACCCTAGTCGTGCCAGCGATCGTGTCCCTTCTGCTCTGTGCGAGTGGGTCTGGCTTCAAAGCCATGAGAGCTGCAAATAAGCCAGGGAAGCAGGGAGAGGATGAGCAGGAGAAGTCCCACTTCGTAACGTGCTGTCCCCCCAGGCTGCTCTCAATGCTGGTGTGCTGGGGCACGTGTCTTTCAGTCGAGTAACGGGGTGGGAGCTGGGACCTCTTTGGAGCAGCCAGATGCTGCCTCTGGTCCTTGACCTCCTGGGAAGGTTTTGCCACCCATGGGAAATGTTTGACACGTGGAAGCTGCCTTGGAATGAAAAGGGGTGAATATTTTAGTAATTTGTCCTTGGTGCGTTTATGCAACGTGTGCCCAGAAGCACATGCAGGGAGTTGAGAGGCGGCGATGGCTGAGGAGCTGGTGAGATCCGTTCTAAAAGGAAGGATTTAAAGTGCATCATCCTGCAGAGGATCATCTGTTCTGGGGCCTGTGATGAATGCTGGCTAAGGCTGGGACATGATAATAGTTTAATAGTGAAGATGTCAGCACCGTGGAGGGTTATGCATTGCCTAACGTGGTCTAATGAGGTTATAATGATGTAATAAGATAAGACCGAGATGATCATTTAGGACACCAGTGAAATCTATTTGGCTTCGAGTTCTCCTCAAGGGAGAGAGAAAGCCACACTGGCTGCAGGATTTTAATATTAGACTGGACAATATAGTTGAGGGAGAGAATGTACATCAGCCACAAGATAGAGGTGATACAATAAGTCTACTTGGTCTCTGATTTTTAAACCAGAGAGCTGCTGCAAATTGCTGGTGGAAATGTCCTTCTCTGCAGCTTTCCACACCGTGTTGCTGGATATTTTTACTTGTTTTTTTTTTTTTTTCCTTCGTGAATGTTTGAGACCTTTGATGCAAAACATGCACAGTTTTGGGTCATGAGTGCAATCAAAATCTAAACTTTTTCAGTCCCATCCAATGGTGGGAAAGGGGAAAAATGCTGCTGTTTTAGCTCTTCCTGTACTCCAGGAGAAAGCATCTCTTTACTCTTGGTGGGGAGGCAATTGTAGCAGAAATGACCCTGATTCTTTCCTGAAAGGCCAGTGGTACCAAGGCCGGGGAGCCTCTGTGCTGTGGGGGTTTGATCCAGTAAGCAGTTCTGCATCCCTGCATTTTGCATCCCTTCTCTTTCAGCAATGCCCTGCTACAATCAGACAGGTGCATTGTATTTTCAGCATATTTTTCCCATTATCTGCTGGGGTAGCTTCAACTTATCACTGAGATTCATAGGAGCTGGATGGCTTTTGTAAGGGAGTTTCTGGATGGAATGCATTAACTGCAGACTGGGGTTACTGCCAGTGGCCTCCCTGTGAACTTGTAATGCTGGCCTTTGAGTAACAACTGTGCAGAATCAATGACGAGCACTTCCATTTTTCATGCCACTGCTGCTGGCTTGTAAGGCCTGTTATTTTTCCTCTTCCCTTTTTCTTTGTTTTCTCAGTGGCAAGTGGAGGGGGAAGAATGAAGTGGAGGATTTAGGCAGTAAGCAGTCATTGAGAAGCTGCACAGCTGGGCTTCCCCGAGGAGAGATGGGGTTTTTGACCATGCAAGTTGAAGGAAGCTCTAAGCAAGTTCAGCTGGGTGATGTGGCCAGTGTGCTTTGTCCTTGAATGCAGAGGGGAATTAATTCAACACGTGGTGCCAGTGTGCGAGACCAAGCCAGGAGTAATCTGATGTCACCTAGATATGCAGTTGGTGAGATGGGTTTAGACCTGTAGCTCACTAGGCTGGGCAGAATCTGGGGCAGGTCATAGAATCACAGAATGCTTAGGGTTGAAGGGACCTGTAGAGGTCACCTAGTCCAACCCCCTGCACACGCAGGGTCCCCTAGAGCATGGGGCACAGGGTGATGTCCAGGCAGGTTTGGAAGATCTCCAGAGAAGGAGACTCCACCACCTCTCTGGGCAGCCTGGTCCAGGGCTCTGTCACCCTCACCGTTAAGAAATTCTTCCTCAAGTTCCTGTGGAACTTTTGGTGCCTCCATTTTTGGCCATTTCCCCTAGTTCTATCACTGGCCACCACTGAGAAGAGGCCAGCCCCCTCCTCCTCACTCCCTGTCTTGAGATATTTATATACATTAATCAGATCCCCTCTCAGTCTTCTCTTCTCCAGGCTGAAGAGGCCCAGCTCTCTCAGCCTTTGCTCATAGGGCAGATGTTCCAGGCCCCTAATCATCTTTGTGGCCCTGCGCTGGACTCTCTCTAGCAGCTCCACATCCCTCCTGCACTGGGGAGCCCAGAACTGCACACAGTACTCGAGGTGCGGCCTCACCAGGGCTGAGTAGAGGGGCAGAATCACCTCCCTTGACCTGCTGGAGACGCTCTTCTTAATGCACCCCAGGATCCCATTGGCCTTCTTGGCCACGAGGGCACCCTGCTGCCTCATGGTCAACTTGTCGTCCACCATGACGCCCAGGTCCCTCTCTGCGGGGCTGCTCTCCAGGAGGTCGGTCCCCAGCCTGCAGTGTATTGCCCTCAGTCTATTGCTGTCCCGCATGCTCACGGGAGCAGTTTTTCTGCTCTGCTTTCCTGCTAAGGTCAGTGTGGATTCCCTGACCGTTTCACCTCTTCCTTCCAAAACGTTACCTGTTTCTATTCCATCTTTTGCAGCCTCTATGGCTGCACTGGTGATAGTCCCGGTTTTGGTGTCATCTGGTGCTGGCAACCATCTGTAACCCTATGACATTCAAAATCTGTCCCAAATCACAGATTTGAGATGAAAAGTGTATCCTGTCACCTCTGACCTAGCAGATACCAAAAATGAATGTTAATTGAAAGCTTTCTTACACAATATCCCCAAACCAGATATGTGCTGGGATGAGATCGAATATGAGTTTAATACATAAAAGCAAAGTTCTGCAAGAGGCACCTAGAGGATAGCTAAGGGAGGGAGGAATTTTTAAAGCCACCCTGTCCATATAGGAGGAACATTTAAAATAATTCTCGGTTTCCCTGGCCAGAATGAAGTCTCCCCTCTTGGAGACCACCGGCAATGTCAGACGTAGCTCTGCAGATTGATGGAGTGACTCTTAGATGGTGCTTGGATGCTTGAAGTTTCTAGAGCCCCGTATGCATGAAAGGTATCTCTCTCCCACTGCTTCATGGTCTGATCCCTCCTTTGCCAAATACCAAGCGAAAAATGATGTATTTCAGCCCTTAAAGATGATTGAGGGACTGGCACGCAGATTACAGAGCCATAAAATGAGATCATCCCGTGAACATTTTCTGTGGTTCAAAAAAGTTCAATTAACTTTTTTGCTCAGTCTTCTTTTCCCCCTCGCCCCCTCCTGTTTTGTGGCTTCTTTGGTGTTTCCTGGCTCCAGCTGAGATCAAAAGCACCAGAGCAGGGTATTGTGAGGATGGCTATTTTTGTAGAGCCGCTGGCCCTGCGGAAAGCAGAATGGGAAAAATAGGCTTAGTTTGGTTTTGTAAATATCAGTCCATCCTTTTCCCCCTGTAAAATCAAAAACAGGGATGTTTTGGAGCAAGTGATCCATGTACTGGGCTCTTTGGGGAAGCTCCAGAAATGCAGCAAAGCCATATTGCTCATTGATGAACTCTTAGCAAATGGGTGAAGGTCGACTTAAATCTCTTCCAGTCTTGATGTGGGACTTGTCCCCTCCAGTTCTGGAGGAATGGAGGGGCTCCCTGGAGTCCTGATTTTAGTCATTTAATCCAGAAAGCCTAGCAACACCCAAAGGTGCTGCTTTTTGCAGTTCTCTAAAGCCTAAACCCCGATGTCTGCATCGCCGTTTGCTCAGGTGAATCCCGCCTGCAGAGGTCTGATGTGTGGTCTAGGGGTGTAAGTGAAATGTTTCGTAACAGTAGAGAGGAATGTGGATTTTTCCGAGGATGCATGTGACAAAACCCCTTAATGACACAGTCTGCTGTCAAGTGCTGTCCTTCTAGAAGGTATGCTGCTGCTTGCCCGCAATATGCGACCGAAAGACCTTAATTGAAAAGGCAACCGGCAAGCAAGGCGCTCTGGGGGATGGCAAAGAATATAAATAACCGCGTTTCAACTTCCCGTTGGCCCTTCGGTTTTCTGTGCTCTGGCCATGGGATGTTACTTGTCTGAGAGCACTAATGACAGGCTTGCGGGAGAAGCATATCTGATGCTATGTTTCCTTTGCTCCTGTGGAAATACCTCCTTGGTTTTAAAAGCTGTTACTGTTCACAGCAGAGGGAAGTCAAGACATGGTCATGGCGATGGCTTCAGTCTTGCCTCCTTTTATCTAAATTAGTTTCTAGTTACAAATGGGATGCTGGGTCAAAGCGAGCAGTATTTTGGCTTGCTGTGATGTCTTAGGGATGTAGGCATGGCAAGGGTTGTAGGGCAGAGGTAGCAGCATGATTTGGGATGAGTCACTTGCACGGGCTGCCCCCTCATCCATGGAGAGCTCCATCCCTCAAGGCACATGTGTCTTGAATGACTTAAACATCTCTCTCCATGGGACAAACTTCCTCTGGGTGATGAGTTTAGTTTGGAAACCTGATGCAGAGGACCAGAGGCTAGGTGGGGTGAATATCCTGGGATAAATACATGGCATTAAAGTGCCCTGTAGCGTACAGGGCAGAGCTGCCTGTTCTCCCTGGTTTTGTTGATGCTGTTCCCCTTCCCAGCCTTTTTTCACGGGCTGAGCATCTGCAGATCATGGGAGCAGCTGCCAAGCAGCCTGTTGGAGATACTGGGGCACAAGGGATGAAGTAGGGAGGGGAGCACAAAATACCTTTGTACCATCCCCTTGCCCCAGGCCACGCCAAGCTGTTCTAGTTCATGCTGTGAGGTGAACTGTTTCCTCCATGCCTCCTTTTTTGTTTTTTAACCCCTTTTTCCTCCTTTCTCTGGGTTATTCAGCACCCCGGGCTGGGTTGGGAAACGGTGCACGCGCTTCCAGCCTTGGCTGCTGTCAGCGTCTGCTCATGGGTTCTTGAGTCAGCAGTGTCCGCTCTGCTTCGGGAGGTGCCTTCGGCTCCAGCCTTTCCTCCCTCCTGGATTTTCACTCGCTGTCACTGCCGGGCCAGGCGGCAGTAAAAGACATTGCTGGGGTGGGGCTGTCCCTCAAGGAAGAGGTGGGCAGGAGGACTTGGAAAGTCCTGAATGGGGTTGTCAGCGAGCCAAAGCTAACAACATTCCCAGAGACGTGAGCACCAGGGCCCGGGAGCCCAATCCCTTCTTCGTCGCAGGCTCCGTGATCCCCGTGTTTTCCCACCGCAGACGACTGATGGCTCTGGGCTAGTGCGAGGCTCTGCTGCCAGCCTGCTGTCGGGCGTTGAGCAGCCTCACAATACGGGCTCTGCAGGTTAATTAGCAGGTTAATAATACTGATAGAGGACAGTTCTAGAGATGTAGGTAACTTTCCAGAGTTCCTCTAAAAAACGAATTAAGCCCTTACAGCCGTTAGCGTTTCTATTCAGTTTTGGTGCTCTCTTGAAGTTGCATCCAGCATCCAGTTTGTCTTGGAATCTCCCTATGTTCTTGCCTTCCACAACACATGATAATTAGTTCCATAGTCCAATGTTTCAAGAACATTTTTTCTTTTTTAAAATCTTTTTTCAGTGTTGATTAACTGTCGTCCTAGTTAATTTGCTGTGAAGGTGGACAGAGTGGCAACATCGAATCTGCTTTCCCTAAGTGGATGGAGACCTCTTGTTTGCTTGTTACCTCTGTCACTGGCCCAGGTTAGCAGCAAGACCTGACTTTATTTGTGAAATATTGGAGACTTTTATGTTTGTTAAACCTTTGATCGTTTCTTATTGGGATTGGTGTAAGATTGGGAAACAGCCTTTGTCCACGTGAAACATGATTTTACTGAGGAGCGGGTGAAGTGCTGCCTTTTCTGTACAGACTCTTCCAAAGCAAGTTTGGGCAGTTTCGTTTGAGCATGGCCTCTAATTTGAGAGTAGTCACTAATATCACGTAGGGGGTGATTCAGAACTGATGGCTTGTGAAGCAACTGAGAAGGCTAAGGGCTGATTTAAATATGGGAAATTTCACTAGTGTAGGGCTTTAAATATATGTAAAAAAGCTATTGTACTAGACTAGAGATCAAGTTATGGTAGCTGTGACTGGTCATGCACTAGTTCATTTACTGACTGAAACTATTCCAAGCTTCTGGAAATAATGTGGTCATAGGGAGAACTTAAAATAAGTTGTGTGTTTTGTTTTTCTTTCTATTTTTTTTTAAATATATATAAAAGGCTTTATATGTAAAATGAACTTATCTCCCCCAATGCACTTCAAACCAAAAAAACAACAACAAATACCCTACAGTTTTGGTCAGACTGGCCGCCCCAAGGTTCGGTCCCCTGCAAGCATGGCTGAGACATGATTTGGCATCACCAGCTTCCCTCTGGGATAAGCGTGCAAGGACAGAGGTGTTTAGTGTCCTAGTTTGGCCCCTTGCACTCCAATCCCAGACCAAGCTTGGGTTGAACCAAGGGCAGATTGTAGGCTGAAGAACTGGCCGGTTTCACCAGCCAGGGCACCTGGCCCTCACTCTTGCAAACAGAATCCGAAATAAATCCGCAGTCGCTGAGCCCAGGTCCTGGGAAGTGGAGGATGCCGAGCTGCAGGCTGGTGAAGTGGTCCAACCCTGCTATGAGACTGGGGTATTGTTGTCCCGTCTTTGCTATTTGACACTACTTCAGAGCCTCTTGTTCTGGTGACCAGATATTTGCTAATAAATCTTTATAAAGCAACTAGTGGACACTTTATTGCTATTTGTTCCTGTGCAAATATCACACTCTCGTGTGGATCCTCTTCCATCTTGGTGCTTGTCCTTTTAAACCAGATCGCATGTCTTCATTGCTTTGCTTCTTTCTTGAAAAGACAGCTCAATCTTTGCAACCTGTGTGATACCGAAGTGTTTCACAAGGCCTTGGGAGGGTGGAGGGCTGATCCAGGACAGCTACTGCCATTCTGAAGAGAGGACAAGCAGAGACAAAAGGAGCAGGAGACCAACTAAGCACAGGTCTTAATAGTGATGTCTCCACCATGACTTCACTTTGTGTTTGGTGGAAAGTGCTGGTTCCTGGATTACAAGTCATCCGATGTGCTGGAATCTCTTGCAGAATGAGGATGGCTATGCCATGGATTTGAGTTACTGGAAGGAAGAAGATTGCTGCCCTTCCTCTGCGCCATGCTGCTCTATGATAGAGAATTTGCAACCTCCCCTACCCACCTCCTGCTGCTGGAAGAGGGATCTGGTCTTTCTGGGAATCTTTCTCCTGCAAAGGTAACCCTGGCCCACACCCGGTAGTTTCTGCTTTGCTCGTAGGCAGTGTGTCAGCAGAGACCCTCCTGACGTTTGGGTCTTGGATTCATACCCACTTCCGGTGCACTGAGGCTAGGTGCTTGTGCCTTTCCTTCTCTCCCCGTCCTTAGGATCTCCTTAACGTTTCCCTTCCGCTGGTTGATGCTTCCTCTGCTTGGCAAACTGCTTCCATTGGCTTTTGCTCTGCAGGATCTGCCTCTCCCCAGTTGTGATGAGGTGCAGGGGGGCAGAGTTGCACTGGAGGCTCTAGCCCCTCAGCAGGGTCACTCTGCAAGGCCACTCACACGTCTCTCTGTGGACCTACCCCATGTGCCTTGTCCAAGGGCCTAAAGGAGGAGAAACAGGCTGTGGGGCTTCTGGAGCCCCTCTGCTGCTTCCACTTCCTTCCTCAAGAAGGCAACTTCATGAATGGATGCCAGGGACCATAAGAAGGGGCTTAACCAAGGCGTGATGCTGTGGACAGGTTGATCACAGCAGACAAATCTCTGTGTGTGCAGACGCTGGGGAAAGGTAGAGTGGAAAACTTTGGAAGTGGGTTCCACAAGTTTGCAGTTGTTCGAAGTGAGACCGAGGCACGTGACTTGGCTGGGAGACACTGCTCCTTTAAGTTCTCCATCAACATTAATTAGGAGTCCCTTACATGACCTTGGAGATGATAGTTTTCTCCCTTCCAAACTGTATTTAATGAAAAAAGCTGTTCTTGCCAGGTGGGTGACTTTTCCCAGGATCTCACAGCGCTCAGGCTCGTACTGATGAAAGCCTCCTAAGCTTCATGAGAGTTTAGATCCAAGCAGTATTTTTTTTCTTTAATTTCCCACGATTTTCCATTCCGAGAACTATCCTTTTGAACATATTTATTCCAGCTTGTGCAGTTCAAGGGCCCAGAATTTGACACAACCTCTTCTACCTTCCAGATGCTTGTCAGAAAGGGGCTGCTATTCCACCTCCTGAGGGTTGTGTTTTATGGCTCAGGGTGTGTGTCTCAGTACAATTTAAATCAGGAGTAATTGGGGGAGACTGCAAGTTCTGAATGTACCAAAGAGCTGTCCTTGCCCTTTACTTTCTGAAATGTGACATTTTACCCACCAGCCTTTGCCTGATATTTTTTTTTTTTTAAATATTTCTCCATGCAGCATTCAGGTTTTGGGGGCAGAGAGAGGAAATTAAATGATATGTCAAGTCTCCATGAAAGTTATCCGATGTCTGCGTCCTCCCTAAAAGGAACAGTCTTGAAGGTGCGATGCCAAATTTGCCTTTTTTCCTGCCTCTACCACTCTCCTGCTCTCTAAGAGGGCTTGGCTGTGGGACAAATTTCCCTGCAGGCAGGAAAGAAAAAATATGAGAAACAGAAGCACTCCTGAACCAGCAGCACGTAAGGCGCTTCTGGGCCCTGTTAGTGTAAATGACATATACGTGCGGCGGGAGGACACGTCTCATCCCGGGACTCCGTGGCTGCTCTGGGCTGCTCCGTGATGCGTCTGGAGCTGCAGGCCTTCACCGGGAGAGAGGGAGACCTTCGGACGCGTCCGTGCTCGCTGTAGGTCTGCAACGCAGCCATGGCTGTTTGCAGCACTTGGAGACGTGCCCGAGGGCAGGAAGGTGTTTAAAAGCAGGAGCTGAACGTGCTGCAGACTTACGGGAGCAGCAGCGCGCTGCCGGAGCTCGGAGGGGTGGCTGCTGCCACGCCGTGTCCTGCAGTGAGTCTCCTCTCGGAGACCATCCCACGTGTCAAAGCCCCAGGTAGTCAATGTCTAGTGCACATCTTTCTGCATGGCAGCATTGTGTGTTTTGGCTACACTTCCTGATTTCGGGGATAGTGGATTTGGGGCAGAGGTGGCAAAGTTATGTAGTTTTGGCCAGTTTTTAGCAAAGTTTGTGTGTGGTGTTGTCCACACCTGAGTCCCAGTGGGGAATACCCTAAGCATTGCCTGGTGAGGTGCCCTAGCAGCCAAGAAGGCCAACAGCATCCTGGACAGTGCCGAGGACAGCCCAGCCAGCAGCTTGAGGAGAGCCATTATCCCCATCTGTGCACGGTGTGTTAGGTGAGACGTAGATGCTGCATCTGGGTTTGGGCTCCCAGGACGAGAAAGGCATCAATAATTGCAGAGAGTTCAAAAGAGGCCACCGAGACGTTCGAGATCTGCAGCACTTGACCTGTGAAGAGAGGCTGAGCAAGCAGGACTTGCTTGGTCTGAAGAAGAGTCGGCTTCTGGGAGACCTCAGAGCCTCTCAGGAGGTCATCAAGAAGAGAGAACCAGTCCCTTTATGAAGGTACATGGCAGGAAAATAAGGCAACAGTCATAATTTCAGTTAGGAGAGATTTTCACAACTCAATCAGATGGTAGTCTTGAGCAAACTCATCTGAATTTGATGCTTCCTCAGGCAGGAGGTTGGACTTGAATGGCTTTATGAGGTCCCTTTTTACCTATTTTAATCTATGAAGATATTTGACCAGAGTTAACAGTTCACTGTGAAATCAAACACTTTGAGAGCCAGACTCCATCAGGTTAGTGCTCCGGCATCCTTTCTGTTGCACTAAACACGCAGGTACATTCCGTGTGTGACCATGGAGTCTCATCAAAAACAGGACACCTTCGCTTTGGCGTGAGACCTGTGTGCCCCTGCAAGCCGCCTCCCCACTCATGCTTCAATCACATTCCTCTTTTCCCTGGGTGCTAGGTGACCGACCTGCAGGTGCTCTGTCGTTCTTCTGGACTGGACTTGGAGAGCCAAGGCGGGAGGCTTGGGAGCCGCTTTGATCGGCGTTGGGCTAACAGACACATTGGGGTTGCTCATTGGTATGAACTCAACACGGTTTTGGTGTCCCTTGCTTATACTATAAGCATTTGGTGTTTTACCTGCCTGGCCTATCCCAGTGTTTCCAAGAAACAAGCCACTCAAGGTGGCAGTGAGTGGCTTGGCATGTGTCTGTATGTGCTCTTCAGCCATGAAGAGGAAGGATAGTCCGTGGAGCAGGACATGTGCTAGTTAGGCCACAGCTCCTGTGCATCCACAGCATCTCCACTATGGCCATCAGACCACAAAACCTCCTCATCCACCAGTCCTTTGGGAGTCGTCGTGCTGCCTTTCTTCCCAGGAAAGCTGGGTCAGGGTTTGCAGAGCACAGTCCATTTAAGCATGTGAAATGGAAGCGCTCCGGGTCTTTTACTTTAGCTAGGCTCTTGAAAACAGTATTTGGAATTGCAGACACAAGCAATTAAGACTTCTCTCCATGTTCCCGGCCAGTATTGAGAGTAGCCAAAGACTGGAGAAGTCACTCCTGGACTTGCCTAATGCTTTGTGCATCATGGAAAGGGCCTGATGGAGAAACTTACTGTACACAGCTCAGTTCCCTCTTCTCTATGCCAATTTCACAGCTTTATTACTGTAGGGTTGTATCATTTGCAGCCTCCTTGGAGCTTCTTGCTGAGTTGCCACTGTAATGGCTTTGTTCCTTGTAACAGACTATAGCTAGAGGTGTTGGGAGAGTGAGAAGCACAGATTTCAGGCCCAGAACTAGTGTTCTGGCAACAAAGTGACCCCTGAAATTGCAAAATGATTATTTCTAGGAAAACAAAAAAGGATCCTTCATGTTTTCAGCCTAAAATGAGACATTTTAGATGACACCTAAATTGTTTTATTCATTCCAAAAAAAAGAAATCCCTGTACCTTGTCAGAGTTCTGAACTTTCCCATCAGAAATGCCACTTCTGTGCCCAAAACTATTTGTCATTTGGATGACTATTCCTGTTTCCTTTCTTGTAGGAGGTGAGCACCAGCTGCTCTGCATCTCCTCCTGCTTTGGGCCCCTGGGGAATGTCAGGGGAGTGCTGTGACCACGGGACATCTTGGACAGTGGCATCTCGGCTGAGAAACCAGACTCGCGTGGAGGGGATTATGTGCCTATCTGAACCGAAGCATGCAGATTTGGTCTGGGAATGCTTTTGGACCTCTGATGGCAAGACGGAATTGCTCATGCACCCATATATGAGATATTTGGGGTATTCACTCTGGAAAAAGGCAATCTGAGTTTGCAAGTGGCATCTCGGCAACCAGGTACGTTCAGCTTTGAGCGCCTTGGTGGATGGGGTGATGATGGTGCTGCCCTTTTGCGCGGGGCAGAGCAGGCGCAGTGGAAATGCCGCAAGAGGAGAGCGCGTTTTACCCAGTGGGAACACGTTCAGGAGAGGGAGTTTAACACCTCTGCCCTGGAAAGAGAAGCAGAGCCCCGTGCGGCTGTGCCGGAGCCGCTCCGATGCCTCGTTGGGGATAAATCCCATTCTGTCCTTGCCGGGGCTCCGTGCGGCACCCTCGAGCGTGGCGGTGACCGCTCGGGCAGGCCGTGGAAACCTGCCACCCCTTGAGTCCCTGCCGCCGCCTCCCGCGTCCCTTTCCAGCGTGCCCCTCTCCTGATTCACCAGTAAATTCACGGGTGCGTTTCCGTCCTCCGCGGCTGCCCCGGTGCCGGTAGCGCTTCGGCTGCGCCTCCCGGCGCGTGCCGTGTGCCCCGTGCCAGCTGCTGGAGCGCGGGGCCGGCGCCGGCGCCCGGCCAAAACCACAGAAGGGCTTTGGCGAGAAGGAATGCTGCGTACGAGCAGCCTGGCGCGTTCTGTCGAGGGGCTGTTAACTGCTCCCTGCGCCGTGGCTGCTCGGGCGCTCCGTCGCGGCCCTGGGAAAAGGGCTTTTTTAAGGGAAAACGAGTTGCGCTGTGCTGAGTTGGTGCCCTCTGTGTCCCACGGTCTGCTGGTGTCCGGGAAGCTGCTGCAGATCTGGTTCCCTCAAGCAGGGAGGAGAGACTCAGGCCCTTGTGTCTCTGCAGCGCCAGCTCTTGCTGTTGAGTGATTAACGCTTGGACTTGGCTCCTCGTTTCAACGACCTTTTCTACCCTGCCAGAAACGTTGCTCATGAACTTGCTGCAACTCATCTGTGGTGCAAGCAATCAGGGACTCCTGTCATTTAAAAAGAAAGTGATTAATAGCTAATGATAACGCTGGTGGCTACAGCTGCGGGATTGGAGGAATGTCCTGATTAAACAGCTAAATAGCAAAGAGGACATCAGAACTGCATGATGCTGAAAGATGCTGATGTTTGGCCGTGACAAGGAGGAGAATATGCACATGCTTGTAAAATCTGTACTGGGGGACAGAAGACGCAGTGAAACTCGGTAAGCACTAGTAGTCTGCTATGGAATGGAGGTAATATCAGGAGAAATCTTCCTTCTGAATATTTGCCTGCTGGCTACTTGTGCTCCTGGACAGGTAGTGCAGGCCCCTCCTGGCAAAGAAGGGGCTCTGGTCATTGGGCTTGGTGATGACAGGCTCATCTCCACAGACATGGAAGGACATGGAGAGACAGTGGCCAGTGGTGGGAACTGGAGCTGGTGAGTGTCAACATGGAGAGACAGTGGCCAGTGGTGGGAACTGGAGCTGGTGAGTGTCATGTGGGACTGCTAATGAATACTGTGTCCCACTGGCAGGTAGGATGTGAGGCTGGGAAGCCAGGTATCAAAAGTGGTCATGAGTTCGGGATAGATCCTGCTGAAACCAGAGGCTCTCCAGGCTGGAGGGAATGAGGGTCCAGGCCAGCTATGGATCTGGAGGCTCAACAGTTGACAAGGTCCTAATCTGGAGTCTGTTAGCAGAGACGCTTGTGTTTGAGTGTCTGCATCAGGCAGCTGGAGACCAGGAGATCCAGGGACCAGCTACTGTATGGTGGTAAGGACAGTGGCCAGCGAGATCCATATGGGGGTGTGTGTGTGTGTGTATATATATATATATATATATATATATATGTGTGTGTGTGTGTACACGTGCATATCCCTAGTGCTCTCATGCTGACCAGCCAGTGAGGTGAATACAGTGAGTCTCTCGGTGCTGTTTGTGGGAGTATTGAGATTTCTGTCTGTGCTGATCTGTGTGGCTGGCTCTGTGTATATGTAAATATATATACACAATCTATAGATCCTGTATAAATAATATGCAGGTGTTATGTGTATATGTACCTATGGGAATGTGGTGGACCTTGCTACTGGCTGAACCTTGGGGCATGAAGCTGCTGCTGCCTCACCTCTGTTGTGTCGCCAGATTGAGCAACCCTAAACATTGGGAACTCTGTGCCAAGAGCTGGGAGCTGTGGATGTCACAGGGCTGCGTGTGTCCCCCCAAGATGTGTTCTGCCTTGGAAAGAGGCATTACTGGACAGCCCAAAGCACCTGACATCTCCGGGTGACACGTCATGGGACCAGCTGTGGACACTTCCCGGCCTACACCACAGTGCATGTGCTAAAAAGACCTGGAAGTGCTGGATGAAGACAACGATAGGAGGAGGATCAGCGTGTGTAGGGCTGAACGGCTTCTGAAGCGAGAAGACAGATGCAAGGCTCTCCTCAGAAAGGATGACACGGCCTTCCCTCTTACAATTTCATTTCATCCAAAGGTATTTATAATAGGAACATTTCTTTATATAAACTCTTCCATCATGCGGACGCACCTCTGCTGGGGCATGTTGACACATCAGTTTAAGCTGTGGTTTGGGCGCGAGCATGCGGAGATGCAAAGAGGAACATTATGGAGAGGAGGGCTCCGAGCAGCTCAGCCCTGCGGTTGAGAGCTGGCCCTCCTCCGAACCCGCCTCGCCAGAGCCGAGCCCTGCTCGTGGCCGAGCACGGCGCTGCGGGGCTCGCCCTGCACGGCCCCACGGCCCCGGGGGCGCCGGCTGGGACGCGGGGAGGTGCCCCGTGCCTCAGCCCACGTCCAGTCCTGCACTGACCCTCCGTTGTGGTCCTCCGAGACGCTTGCTTCCCTCTCTCCTCTTCCTCCGCTGTTTTTCATGTCTCTGCGCTTCCCCATTCTGGCTGGAAACACTGAAATCCGTGCCAGGAAAGGCTGTTTTCATGGCATCTTGAGACTGGCTGGCCTAAGCCTGTGAGATTCCCGCTTCCATCCAGCAGCTTGTCCTACTTTTGGGCTGGATGGGGGAGACCGCTTGCCGTGTGGATACCTTCCATCTCCATTCGTCTCCCTGCGGAACCCTCTGCAGCTCCCATCTCCCTGCTTGCTGCGTTCCCAGCAAGGCGAGTGCTCCTCCACTGCCTTCCTTGGTACGTCCTTGGCCGAGGTCCTGCTCTGGAAGTGGTTCAGCATGTGATGCATGACCAGCTTGGAGTACAGGGTAGGGAATGGGGATGAGGAGAGGGTTTCTGGGAGAGGAGGGCACTGTGGAGACTGCAGCAGACCTTGGTGGGCTAAAAGCTTTTGTAATGAGCCTTGGGCGTTGCCATGACTCAGCCCTTCAACAAAATGCTGCTGTGGACCTTGCAGTTCAGTTGAATGTTGTGTTTGATAAGAGTCATCTGGAACTGGTTTCCTGCTTTTCCTACACTCAGCCTCAAATAGAAGGTCCTATCACAGCATCACCCCTGGACTCGAGGTGTTGGGTGCAGCTGGGTTTGCAGAGTGATAGCAGCTAGAGATGCTTGACCTGGCACTCTGTGTGCACTTGACTTGGGTTGTCCCACCCACACACCCTTGGATGTTGACAAAACGGGTCCCTGTTCCGTGGTACAAGACGGGGACTAGTGCGTGTTTGTTTTCTTTCTCAAAAAAATGCCACCCCAAGGATGTGTACTAGAGACCATGTGGTGTGGCTAAGCCCAGGAATATTGAAACTAGCCTTCTTGTCTCTGAAGGTCAGAGAAACAGGGATCTCCATAGGGAAACAAAAGTATTTCCACTCTGTGAACAGAGCCCAAGCGTGAGACCGTGCCTTTTAACCCTTGTGGCCACTACCAGCTCGAGGCCAGCATGCCCAGGCAGAGGAGACGGCCTGGGGCCATCCCAGAAGAGCCGTGATATTTACTGCTGAAATGGCAGATGTGATCTGAATCCGATCTTTAAACAGCTCCTAAATCCCGTGAATGTTGGCAGCCCGAGCTACCTCTCTGAAGCAGCACGGACACGTGTGTGGAGCTGGGAGCACATAGAGCTTTATCCGCATCGCAGTTTGGCCTCCTCGGCGCTGTGGGAGACGTACGAGCCAACCTCTGGAAAAAGGCAGATTCGAGGCTAGTAATGGAGGTGATGTGGAAATGTCTCGGACACTCGTCTGCTGCCTTCGCTTTGTTGAGACCTCGTGTAGTCGGAGAAGGAACTGGGGTTTGAGTGCAGATTTGCAATATCCTGGGACTAAAGAACAACCCCAAATTAATGCATCGGTATCATTGCTAAGGACAAAAAACTAGCTTCCCTGTCTTGCAGCTGAAATTCCCAGTCTGCACTTGTCTAGGGATTGTTGTTGTCTAGCCTGCAAAAATAAAGCAAGAAAGGCACCAAAATCCCGTGGCTGGGATTTGTGTGGAAGTTGGAGGTTCTGCCAAAAAGAAATCTGCAGGTTAAATGTGGTAGATACATCATTGCATGCCCCCTTGCAAAATGAACCAGAGCATTCCCATCAGTGCTGAGCGATGCTTGGGAGGGTCCAGGGCTCAGGGAATGCTTAGTTCTTCAAGGAGATAAATGTAACGCAGTTGTTCCAAAATAAAAACAGGAGGAGCGAAAGAGCACCGTGTTGAAAGGGATATTAAGGGAGCGCCGAAGTCAATGATGGTGTCCACTATCTATCAGGAAAAGGGTTGGAAAAGGGAAAGCTGCAATGGATTGTTAGACTAAAGGAATCCTGCTGCACGTTAATCACTAGAAGTACTGCTTTTCAGATGGGGGAAAAGGGGTCCAGCTTCTGTAGCAAGCAGCAGATCCATGGGATGCAAGACAGAGTTGGATCGCTGCTGTCCCCTGTGCATCCCTCTGCCTGCTCTGCATTCCAGGCTGTGGCTCTCCGGGGAGTTCAGTCATGTCTTTTAGAAAGCCACCCAGCTCAGTTTGAGAGGGAGAACCCACCCCACCTGTAGTTGATTAGCACATTTAAAGAGAAGAAGCTTCATCCCAGTCGAGCTTTTCTGGCTTCAGTTTCCAGCCGCTGGACCTTGCTGCTGTTTCCTGCTAGATTAAAGAGCCCTCTGCTGCGTACGGACAAAGGGGCAGTCTGGAGGCGAGAAGGGGGCCAAGGCCAAGCTCGGCTCTTTGTCGGATCAGCTCAAGCCCTGCCAAACAGAAGAGCGCAGCCCTTGGGTCAGATCCTGCTTCGGCAGTGTCCTCCTGGTGCTGTGAGCTGCTCAGAGTGTCTCCAGATGATAAGGGAGAAAACAGCAAGAACAAAACCTTATTCTCCATCTCCCCTTTTATTGGTATAGCCTGAGTCGATAGGACAAGAGGTGCTCAGCAGCACCGTGTGTGCTGGCTTTGCAGAATGGGGCCACCATGCTGGACTGGAAAAAACGACTGCTAAAATATGTGTGAATTTATGCAGCTAATCACTAAGCACCCAATCCAGTTCGATGTGAACGGGTCAGCCCAGCACAGGGATGGCTGCTGCAGGGCGAGAAGCCTTGAGGAGAGGCTGGTCCTGGTCCGTCGGCAGCAAGGAGCTGTGGTTTCCCCCTTGGTGTGGGCCTGTTTCCAGCTTCCATCGGCTCTAATGCTGGCACCTGCGGAGAGGGCGGAGAGGACACGCGTCCAGCAAGGACCTGGAGCAGCAGAGGCCAAAGGCGGAGAGAAAGGGCCCCAACTTGGACGGCAGCAAGAGCACTCGTCCCTCTCTGCCCCGCTGCCTCCTCCTGCCCGGGCTCACGCTAAGTGCAAGCCCTCCCTCCTGCAAAGCAAAGGCCTTGATGACAGGCTGCCTTCTCCAGAACAGAGCGTGTCGAGTTGAAATCTGGCCCCGAGGATTTGTGGCGGCTCAGGGCAAAAGTCAAAGCAAACACAAACACATTCCCCGGTGCCGACGTCGCTGGCGCTGCGGCCCCGAAGAGGAGCCGGCGACGGGAGACGAGGAGCAGCAGAACTTTAGTGCAGGGACCCAGGAGTCCAGGGGGGTTTGCAAGCCCAAGGAGGACATGGAGGAGGGCCAGGAGGCAATTGGGATGCTAATGGTTTTCCTGGGAGAGGGTGGGGCCTGGTGTTTGCACCACCAGGTTCCAGAGGGGAAAAATGGCCTCGTTGGCTTGTTTTACGGTTGTGACACTGGTGCTTTTCTTTCCCCGTCTCTAAATAGATTTTTGCCACGCGGGTTCGGCGGCAGCAGCGCGATCCTGCTGGCTTTGCCAAGAGGCGGCAGTGCTGGAGCGGTGGCCCGGAGAGCCCCGCGCCGATGCCAGCTGCGTACGTGTGCCTGCACACAGCGCGGGGCGGGCGGGCGGGCGGGCGGCGCCTCCCTTAATGACCGGGCGGCTGGGCAGGCGTCGGCTCCCACGGCGTTGCCTGGGCTTTTAAACCCTTAGAATACATAATTCTCCTATGGCGCGTTTCACTTGGAGCGTTTTGCAACGGTGAATGAGCGGCAGCCTCCACCCTGTTGCAGGGCTGATGGAAGCGAAGGTTGGAAAATATCCCTCCCACCTACTCTGCTGGGATAAGCACATTCGGAGACCCCCAGGAGGAGCTCAGAGCTTTGGGCAGACATCCGTTAAGGCAGCTGCTTCTTCAGCTCATGGGAATAATGCAGGGATGAAGACAAGCCCGAAACTCTTCCGTGGTTGTCCTGTTTCTGCTGGAGAAGGAGCAATTTTAGGGCAAAGTGGAAGACTAGACACTGCAGTAGGACTCATCGAGGTCTTGTCTCCTGCACAGTATGGGCCAGGCATGAGGCTGCTGGTCAAGCCCTTCTCGATGCGATGGCACAGGGGCAGGACGCTGCAGAGGAGGTGTGAGCTGGGCTGCTGCAAGCAGGGCCTGTGGGCAGTGCTTGCTTGAGGGCATCTTCACTCCACTAGGTTCTGGGTGAGGACAGGGACCTAAACAGCTTCTGGCACCATTTGGGCAACTCTTTATCTACACACCCATGAGAGGACACAAGGTGTGATATTCCTACTCTGCCCCATGGCCTCCAGGAGAGGCAGTAGATGGAGGAACCATTGCTTTACAGAGGACTGATCTATAACAAGCTGAAATATAGGCCAAAGGATAAAGGGCTCCCACTGCCTACTGCAGTGCCCTGGATCTTGCCAGCAGAGCTGTGGATGCCTGTGTTGGAGCATCTTTCACCGAGGCCTGGATAGATGACTTCCAGAAAAGAAGGACCTCAGGAGGGGTAAAGGTGCTGCCAACCAGGTGACTGTGTACCAGCAGCAGCACTTCCCTGTGGAACGGCAGCATTCCTCCTCGCTCGGTCTCTTCTGAGGGTCTCAGTGACCGCAGTGATAGCAGAAGCAGAGTGCTGAGGAGCAGTCCTCAGGCCTGGGACGCCCCTTGCTCTAACGCTCAGTTATTGGGACAAACCCCGGCATGATTTTGCCTGTGCTGTATATTTTCTCAGGCAGATCTTGGAAGGCGTCCAAGAGCAGCAGAGGCTGGGGACCATTCCCAACAGGTTGTGTGCATGTGGCCTAAGGCTTTTGGAAGCCTTAGGAATTGCAGGTGGTTTTGACCGGGGAATTGTCATGTTGTTGGTTCTGCCATTGAAATGCGTCACCTGCCATGATCTCATCCTTTGGAATGGGTCGTCAATAGCCTAGCCTCAAAATTGAGTTCGGATGAATTATTATTATTGGGATTTTCCAACAGGTCTGGGCTTTGGGAGGCCTGGTTTTCTTTTAAGGTGTTCAAGTCTTTAAAACAACTCTACAACATATTTAGATACCTCAGTTCTCCATCAGTAAACCCACCTGGATTTAAACTTGGTTTTTAGAGTAGCTGTATTCGCTTACTAAATGCACATTGCTCAAAAAACAACAACAACAAAATACCCTTCAAAAAACACACTGGCTGAGGGGGTCACAGGGAGTAATTTATGATTCATTGGGAATTTCTACCTGCTGCTGTAAAACAGGGAATGTGGAGTATTCCTTTAGCTCTGGAATGCACTATTTTCTGTGTAATTAAGCAATTAGTGTAACGCATGTGGCCTGGGGAGCTGACATCTAGGATGCCACCCAGTGCCACCAAAGAGGCTGTGGTTCGAAGGAGCAACGTGCTGAGCTCGACTCTCCCTTTTGCTTCGTTTATAATACTTCTCTGGGTACATTGCACATTGCAGCGAGCTGTGTGGGTGCTAACAGTGATGGATGAGAAGCTATTGCAAAAACAAGCAGGGTGTGCATGGCCCATCCAGCTCCAGCAGAAGTACAAGACCACCTTCTGTTCCTCTCTCTGCTTTGAGATGGTCACTTAACTTCTCTGGGCCATGATTTCCTTTCCTGGTAGTTTTTCTTTTGAAACTGTTTCTTTTTTCTTTTTTCTTTTTGGACTCCAAACGTATTTTGGACAGTGGGATAGTCCAGCCCTGCCAGTTGAGAGGATGTCTTTGAGGGACTTTGTGAAGCTCGTTTCATTCTACAAGTCGTGAGAAGGCAGATGACTGCTTCCAAATGGCTGGGGGTGTTTTGATGAGAAATGTTTACTTTTGAACCCGTGCAACAAAACATGAACAACTCTCAGAGCCTTTTTTTTACCCCCTGAAGAATCAGAATAACTGAAGATTTGGGCTCTCCTCCCTGCTCTGGGGTGATCTCAAAACTCGCCCCTTGGGCCTGCCTGTGCCTTGGGTGAAGCGGGCTGTTTATGCCCTGGGCAATCTGGGGTTGCATGCCCATTTAGTCACCTATCCCCAGACCAACCAGATTTCCAGCACATTTGCAAGCCAAGAGGATCAGGAGAGGGTTTTGTTTCATCTCGCTTGAAGCCACCTAACAGTTATTCATCTAAATCTCCAAGAGAAAGAGGCAGCTTCGCTGGGTAATTCATCCATCCAAAGGCTGGAATCTGGGACAGGGAGATAAATTACCCTCTGACAGACTGAGCTCCACCTAGGATGATAGAGGGGCCTAGACCAGTAGGTCAGCTCAACACCTAACTCTTAGACAGCAACGGTTTGTGGGACTAATCCCGCCCCCGTTCTGAAAATCCCAAAGTTAGTCAATTTTTAAGCAGCATCCAAGACTCTTGCCTCTGTTCTTGGCATTGACTACAAAGCCTTACCCTTGTCTCAGTGCTGGATGATGGTGCCACGGAAAAAAAGAGTTCACCTTGGACATCCTTCTGGTGTGCGGAAAGTTCAGCTCTAATTATACAATTCCTGACATTTGTTTAGGGCAGAGGAGGGTGCAATAATATCCACGCGAGGACTTACTCTGCTCCGGAGGGAAAAGGCACAGTCTACCTGCTGGGAGGAACTGGAGGTCACGGGCAACTCGGCTCTCCTGCCACCTTTTCCTCCCTCTTCAGAACGCACTTGGCAAGCGCCGTGTGCCGACCTGATCTGGGGCCGGGCCTGCTGTGATGTTAATGAAACGATTCCCCGTCAACGGGAGGAGGCACTCGGGAGCATCCCGGCCCTGGCAGGAGGTCCTGCACCTGTGTGCGGACCGGCTGAGCATGGCTCAGGAGTGCATTAGAATGAGATTGTCGGTCTCGTCGCCGCAGGGCATGAGGCCAAGAGCTTTGCAAAAGATATTATAGCTAAAAAAAAAAAAAAAAAAAGAGAAAAAGAAAAAAAAAATGAATAATGAAAAGCATAGTATATTGCAGAGTTTAAACCAGTTTCTAAGGATGGGGATTAAGGCGGAGGACTGATATTCCCACATCTCTCTCCTGCGGATATGCTACGCTGCCCTGAAGAACCGCTGGAGTTTTACAGCTGTCAGAGGCAGGATATTGGGCTGATTGGACCTTGGGGCCAACCTGGCATGACATTCCCCTTCCATTCTTTCCAATGGGAGGCTATAAGAAGGTGCACTTGATTTGTCCACCAAATGTCCCTAGATGATGCGGCCAAGTAGAGGTCATGAGGACTCAGTATTTTCTAGGAGGGAGAAAAACAGGTTTTCCATCCCTGAGCAGGATGTAAAATATCCAGCTTTTCTGCCCCTGCCTACCCCAAAGTTAAGGTGATTTCTTCTTGCATGGACCCTGAGCTCAGTCCTTGCAACTCCAGCGTCGTATATTTAGCATTTAAAAAACTATATTTTACACTGAACTTTAAATTGTCCTCCTCCTCGCTCCTTCTGTCCTCTCCCATCAGTGACAGTTGTAGTCCATTTGATACGGGCCAGGTTACTGAACCATGACCGCGTAATTATGGTTGGAGCCACAGAGCTATTTTTATGCCTTGCCAGAGATTATTCACTTATCAGGAATGTATATTTAAGCGGCAGGCTCTGAACTGTCCGCTATAAATAGGCAAACCCTGCGCCCTCTGTGTTTTCTTTCAGCTCTGTCATCTATCACGCCTTCAATTTCCGCAACCACATCAACGCCTGAGCAGGGCAAGACGAGGCAGACTGGAAGGGAGCAGCCCGTGACCTCACTTGAAACAAAAAGGAGACGGAAAGAGGCGCCTGCAAACGCCCCCCTCGCTCCAGGGTGGCTCTGGCCTCAAAAGCGGTTCGGGGAAATTAGGGCTATGGCCTCTGCCTTCCCCTTGGTGGACTTGTCAAGCCGAGCTCTTTGGAAGCACAGGAAGTTTTCCATCACTTTTGGAACCCAACCGCGCTGCCCGGGGAAGGAAAGCGGTGGCTGGGACCGTGGTTGGTGAGTGGCATCTCTGCTGGAGGATTGTCGCTTGCGGCAGGATGGCCTCGCTCGTCGTGGCCTTGAGAGCTGCAAGGGATGTCCCTGAGCTTGGCCAGGCTCTTGGGGTCGTCCTGAGTGGGAAACAACCTCCTTCAGGTCCCACTGATCCGCGGGACTGGACGTGCACTTGAGTTTCCGTGACACAAGGACACCCGTGCCCCAGCAGAAACCTTGCACCACAGATAGTCTTTCTGTGCTCGGCTGTCCCTGCTGCAGATACCCACTGAGGTCCCATATCCTTCTGCATAAGCATGGGCTTAGCAAGTTACACACGTTTTGGCTGCTCTGCTGGTCTCCGAGTAAGGCAGGAACTTGGCACGTGCACAAAATGCCAGTTCTTTGCAAAGCTTCACATGTTCTCAGGTGCTCCCCATGACCTAAACRAAGCTTCTCAGGCAGAGCTGGGGCAGCAGCCTTGTTTAGAACTGATTCATTGGGTGCATAGGGACAAACGCTTTGGCAGAATCACTTTGGGAAAAATAATGGCCGTAAGTTAAGCAAGTGGTAAACAGCAGGGTGTATCTAGCAGTTCATGCAGCATCCAGAGAGGTCAGCTGCTAATTTCTGAACGACATGACATGAGTAAAGTCTCCTTGCTTTACCATCTTGAATACTCAATCCAGATGCAGGGCTGCTGACCCGTTCTTTAACCTGTACATTTACCAAGGCTCAAAGCTGATAAAACGTCTTTCCTCTTGTCTTTTGCATAACACACTGTGCCCCTCGTGACTGTTTCTCTGGATATCTGGTCGCTTGGACCATTGCTTGGACTTGCTGCCCCGTCCCCTTTTAGCATAGCTGTTGCTGTATAAAAACTCTGCTATTCTTCTCCTTCCAGACTTCTCCCAGTGCCGGAGGAACTTGTGGCTTTATGGAGGCTGCTGTGACTTTGTTGTTGCGTAGGAAAATACCTCCTGTATCACCACTGTGCTAATCGCACCGTTTCTGATAACATATTTCTTCATGCTAGTGAGAAATACAGTGTGTGAATTCCTGTGAATCTTCCTGTGGTTTTTGAATTTTGACGTGGCACAAGACAGGAATTTCTGGGGAGATTTTCCTTGTGTTTTTCCCAGCTGATTTTCCCCAAGGAGCATGAAGGTCAAGCCTAGAGTCTCAGTAAAGCAGACGTGAGAGGTGTGAATTCAGGACGAGTTTCAGTCATTACAATGCAGTCGTTTCTACATTATGATGAAATTCCCGTTGTCTTGTGACAGAGGCAAATCTTTTCATCCCGAGCGCACGGTGCTGCATGGGCAGCAGCGGAATTTCTCACCTTCACTTTGCTGGAACTTCTTGTAGCTTCACTCATTTGAACTCTGTATGCTGAGGAGCTCCTGGCACTGCTCACTGTGTTCCATCTCATATTTCAACTTTGTCTTGAGGGCTGTAGGGTATTTTGTTATTTTATTTTATTTTGTTCTGTTTTGTCTTATCTTATCTTAAAACATCCTATCTAGATGGAAGCCCCCAGGACACTTTGCTCTTTTCTGTCTCTCTTCTCGTCAAGGCCTTATGACCAATTTCTAGATGTGAAATACCCTTTCTAATCTGGCAGTTTTATGGGATTTGTGTGCATTCACCTTGGATCCTGTCCAAAACTTTGCCTTTTGGAGATGTTTCTAAGCCATTGCTGTTGTTCTGTATTGCTTGGCTACTTTCCTGTGTTTTCAAGTTGCACACCCTGCCTCTCAGAAACAGCCCTCTCGGACTTCTGTCATGGCCTTTCCTATTGATGTCATTTTCCTGATGGGGATTTCTGACACTTATCAGTCCCACTTGTATTGCATGCCTTCTTTATTTTTATTTTTCCCTGGAAGGGTCTCTTGTGCCAGTACTGCATCAAAAGGGACTTTTTTTCCTCATCAAATTCCAAAGCAAATGCGATTAACTAGTTGCTGCTTTTCTCGAGTTTGATCTGCTGATGTGAAGACGGAGAGTAAAGACTCATCTGTATTTAACCAATCTGAGTGTAAACCTTTTAAATCCAGCCAGGCGTTGAATCTGAGCCAAGCGCCCTGTGTCTGCCCCAGGTTAACGGGATGAGGTTGGGACTTCCACAGAGTGCCTCGTCCCATCCGAAGTAGCTGCCTCAGAGGTGGATGGTGCCGTGTGCGGGCTCCGAGCTCTGCAGTGCCTCCTTTTAATGGAGCAGTTAGGATTGAGCAGCAGTTAAGATGACTGAACAGTTGTTCTGCATGCAGATTAAGACGGTGAATTTGCTGAGTCTCCATACAAGTTGTCTGAACTTCTCAATGGAGATTTTTGTCCGTTCAAGCGACGGGCACTGTTGAGTTGCCTAAATGGAAGCACTTGTTGACATTTGAGAGACCCTGAGAAATCCTTCCCAGCCTGCAGCACTCAGTGTAGAAATCGCATCATCTCCTACTAGTTCCATCTACCAACCTGCCAACCCAATATGGATGACTTGAATATCCCAGAAAATCTCAAATAACACTCAAATACTTGCGTTCAGGCAAGTAAATCATATTGTTGATCTCCACTGACTGGGATGGGAGCCCAGATATTCTGCTCGCCTGTAGGGATCCACATGCCAGTGTGTGTGTCAGTCCCACCCCTGGTTTTAGAGTGAATAGGTGAAGGAAAGGGTGAGATCCAGCTGATATACACAAGGAGCTGTGCACACAGGACCAAGGAAAGAGATGAAGCAGCATCTCCTAACTACCTAGCATGATGGGCAGAAGTGTCCTTGGCCATGTGGTTTGTCTCTGATGTTTAAAGTGCTTGCAGACTTGTGTGTATTGCCTATTGCCCGTGGATCTCCTTGCCTTGTGATAGCAGAGATGTGGATTTTTTTCTAAGGGATGGACATAGTTAACAGATTGCACTGAATTCCTAGGCATTTACAATACAGGTTTCTATTTAAACCCTCCAAGAATATGTCATTTTTACTACTGCCTTCACTAAAGTCTCCGTTTCCTGGGATACTAGATGCTCTTTCATATCTAGTATTGAACACCAGTTCTGGCCCAGGATCAGACAGACCATTTTTTTTTTTTCACCTCTGCACTATGCAGGACATCATGCTCTAAAGATATCTAAGCTAGTGCTACCTATTCTGGTAGGGTCCAAGACCGTGGGCAATGTAGCCCAGGGCACAGGTCAGGCAATAGACTAGTCACCAAAGAGCAATGGTAATTCATCCTTTTCTCATCAAAGTCTGTTTTCTTGCACTCAGTCCTGCGCTGGTACTCCTGTTTCTGGCATCTGATATGGGTTCTTGGCACTGTCTCTGCTGCATGGGCTAGACCAGCCCATTCTCCTTCATGTGCAGAGGAGTGAGGAGCCAGCTTGTGCATCGTTTCACCTTTTCCTCAGCTCACGCTTTGCAACAGGTCGAAACCTTTTGTCTTCCAGCAAACCTGTACAGAAGTGAAATGGGTTGTTTGTGATGGAGGAGAAGTGGTTGCACGTTTGCCAAAGGGGATGTGACTGCCAGGCCATTCCTTCTTTACTTCTGACCTCCGTGTCTAAAAGGATGTATACATGGGCGTATAGATCCCATAAGTGGTGTTTTAATGTGAGAAGTAGCCAGTATCTGAAATGGTGCATGGCTGGCAGGCTGCCTTGCCTGCAGGAACCCCATCTGTATCTCAGTATGTCCAGCCACCGCTGGGAGAAATTCAGAGGGTGCTGGCACAGACTGGAAGGCCCATGGAAACCCCACGCTTGGGTGGTCTGGACTTTGCCTGCCTCCCTTTTGTGAGGGAAATTTCATCCCATCTGACCAATCCTCCTCCTGCCCCGTGCTTCTGCGGGGAGTTTGCAGCATCTAAAACACTTTTCTGAAGAACAGAGCCTCTGGTTTTATACCGAGATGGTGGGAATCAGAAAGAGGCTGAGACGAGGCCGTTGCCTCCCAAGGGAGACCTCTTAGGAGCTGTCTTTCTGTGCGCAGTGACATCCCCTCCCTCCCCGCTTGCCACCAGACGGTACTTCCTCGGAAACCAGACCGCTGGAGGCGGCCCTATATTCTACCGGATGATCACTTCTTGAAAGCCTCATGGGGCTTGTGTGTCTTGAGCAGGTTCCAGGAGATGTTGCGAGGTGGAAGGGTACAGCTGATGATGTAACAACTCTTTTTTCCCCCCATTTAGAAAGGAAAAGTAAATGCAGTGTTGCAGGACTTTTCTCCAACTCATGATTGCTTCCTTGCAAACAAAGAGTTTTTCCCCCCTGACAAATAACAGGCCAACCTAGTGACAGGTGGAGTGACTAAGGAGGTAACATCCAAACTCCGTTTAAAATATGATGTCTTTAACCAGCACCGTCAAGACGTTCTCCTCCAAAACATACATTCACTCACTTAAGAAAATACCGGGCCATGGGAACAATAAACCCTCTGTTGCCCGAATGCATTTATGTTGGCTCACTGAAGCCTGCGCCCTGACATCAGGAGCAGTATATAACTTTTTCTTCTGTTCCTATACCTACAGGCTTTTCCCATTGAAGTTAGAGGAAAGAGCCCTATTAGCACAGGACTAAGATTTTGTGTAGAGGCCTCCAGGCAATACAGCAAAATCCACAGGAAAGCCCTTTCTTCCAGGAGCAGTCGGCATCTACCTACACACTGTGCATGCTGCCTTCTTTACCACTACATTTATTGAGCATTAAGACATCCTGGTCTTGGCCCTTGGCACTGACTTCCCTTCCTCTCTGCTGTGATTTCCCTCTGAGTTCCCTAGGGATTTCTGTCCTGCTGACTGAGCTGGCATTCTATTATTGACACGTTCTCATGGCTTCTAGAGCTCCTCAGGAGCTTCTGCTGCTCGAGGCCATCTCAAGCCATCTGCTTGGTCTGACAGAAAGGGACAAAGCCACATTAAAGGTCACAAGAAATCACAGTTACTTGGAAAGACCATGAAATGAGAGCAAAGACTTTTGAGCAGTTGAAAGTTCACTAAAAAATAAATTTGTTTTTTAAGGAGTCAATGGGAAAGACAAAATCTTTCTGCTATCTGCTGAAACATTGCTTGCATAAAGGAAGAAGAAAAAGAAAAAATCTGTTCTTTGTATATCTTGTCTATTGATATAAGTAAATAGATGGAAGTATTTCACCCTAAAGCTAGTATTACAGATCAAGGTGGACTAGGTCTAGAGTTGAAAGCCCAGATCAAGGTCTGGAATTTCTTCATCTGAATGCTCATGAGATCTCTAACTAGGAAGATATAAATGAAAGAAGCAAAGCTCCCCGAAAGACAGGGCCAACTTTTGATTCATTTGCAGATGAGCCATGTCTCAATAAGGAGAAGAAGAAGAAAAAAATATTAAACTACCGGGAATATCATAAAAATGTCATGCCTGAGCTGTGTCAACTAGCAAAAATTGTTTTGGCCGTTCCACCAACACAAGCGTGTGTTGAAAGAATGTTTTAAGTTGGATAATTTTATTACAAACATCCACTATGGCAGAAGAATTTTTTTTTTTTTTTTATTTCACTAAACTGTGTTTATTTGACAACACAAAAAAAAGTACTTGGAAATTTTTTGTTTTTGAAGTCAGAAAATAAATAAACGATCAAAAAACAATACTTGCAATTTTGGGTTTCAACACTCTGTTTTGAGCTACAGCTTGGGCGTGATTGGTTTCGGTTCTGACTAGTTTGCTCTGGTAACCAAACATCAGTTTTGTTTCTCTGATGCCTTGAACTGGGCCTGAGCACAGGCTGGATACAACTACAAATCCAAGAGGAGTGAGATGGCTCCCGGGAGAGCTGTGAGTAGAACCGATTTTCCGTGGGTTAGCAGGTAGGTTTGGACGCCCTTCTTCGTTCCCTGCTGGATTTCATATTCTCTTAATTCTACAAAAACAGGTACTGGGTTGACTGTGACCAAGGGGCTGGGGGAGGTGGCTCCAGCACAAGGGAAAGAACAAGTTCGGGATCACACTTGACCGTGCTGAGCCTCTGATCTGTGACCTAGCCTGTTCCAGAGGCCACCTTCATACTAAAAGATAAACATTAAGGATTAATTGTACAGAATAAGAGCAGATTAAGGTCTGTCCTTGGATTCCAAGGTGAAATTGCTGAGCCAGGATTATATTCTTGTTTCTAAGCTCTTGTCCCTCCAACACAGGGTGGTCTCATCTGTCCTGTGTACTAGGATCTATCCTTGATGTCCTTTAGCTGTGCATTGGTATGTCTGGGAAAACGCTAGTTGGCATGAACCGACTCTCCCCTTATCCTGACGTACTTTGCTCACTAGCATAGACAAAACCAGACACTTTGCATCCCATCAGAGTTGATGCAAAACGTTGCTAAAGTCAAATGAGGAACATCTGGGACGGATTTGGCTTGCTGAAGCTATCTGCATTAAAAATAAGCAGACAAACAAACAGAGCAGCTAATCCCGCTCTCCCCAGCAGACGTGTGTGTTGCAGGCTTACCTTTGCCAAACATTGTGTTTGGGATGAGATGAGCAGCCACAAGCAGAGGCTGGTTCTGCGTTTCAGAGCCGGGCCAGGAGGAAGATCCTTGGCTTTGATTCCTCCTCATCCTCACTGAGAATGAGCCTTGGTCTTGGTGTCTTGGTGTGTTAAGGTTTGCCAGCCTGCATTCAGGAGCTTCCCACAGAGATTTTTTTGTGCACAGTCATTTTCACATATAACTAATCAAGTGTTGTCCCCCATGTTTTATGGCAATTACTGCTGACTTTATGAAAAGGAGAGGAAAGCATCAGAGCTTGCCTGGAAAATGCTAAAATCGTTTAATATAAATTACAGTTTGTGGTTATTTTTACTTTAGGTTTCTTGGGATGATGAGGAAAACACCCCCTCCCCAGCCAGGAATCCCCCCAGCCTCAGATCTTCACGCTTCATTGAAACTTTTCCATGCCTTAAGCCTTTTCCTGCACAGCAGAGCTCTTCCCTTGCTGGTTAGAACCCTAAAGTCTCAGCTCCACTCCTGATAGTGGCACTTTCACCACTGAATAACGTGTCATTTTCCTTGCTGTCTTCCCTGAATCCTGACCAGTCCTGATGGGAGCAGATGCACTATACACACGGCCTCAGGATACCATAACTGCTGTTCCCAAAGGAATTTCCCTCCTATCCCTTGCCCCAACACACACGTTCATCCCTTGGGCAGTAAAGAAACTCTGCTACTTTGGTGGGAGGTGGAAACAAAAGATCTCTGATGGGAAGAGCCTGCCTGTAAGAGATGTTTCCAGCTCAGTATTAACATGCTAGGCAATGAGGATAAACATCCAAATGTTGGCTGAATGTATAGATGTTCTTCAGTTAAATGCATTTGTTTTTGTGGCTGAGGTAGAAGGGATAAAAGAAAGTCATTTTAAATAAGAAAAAGTTAAAATGAGGTAGCTTTCTTTTCCCCTGAAAGCAATATTTTCCCCCATGAATGCTGAAACAAAAAGAAACAGGAATTATAGTTAAGACTGAATTATTTTAATATATCTCAATCCTAGGTTTAAAAGGTTTCAGATAAATGAGGGAGGATAAATCCATCTATGGGTATTGAGGATGATAGTCCAGATCCAGATTTAATCTCAGCAAGTTCCTAAATTATTGACTCCCAGAGCCTGGGGTAGCCCAATCCAAAGGACAGTTCCAATCTTGCTTTCCTTATTGTTAACTTTTGCTGTATATTTGATGTTCTCGTTGTCAGAAACAGATTAGGATCCTTGGTTTGACTTGGTGTGGTTGTTCTCACGGTCTTAAACCACTTCTGTGGGATTGGGAATGCTTAATAAATAAGTAATATTTATCAATATCACTAATATTATTAATAATTATGTGAATGCAGTATGCTTATGATAAGCTATTAAATATAAATAAATAAGGCTAATTAATTATGCTTGATAAATAAAAGGTAATTCTTTTTGTTAAATCAACTGATAGGTTTTGAAAATATTAGACTAGCTTTCAGGGATAAATCTTTGAGCTATGAAATAAAAATGGTTATTGTCTCAGGTAAATTGTAGTTTAAGAACTCACAGTTGTCTTGATCAAGCTAATCAGCATCTGAGAAGGAAAACTATTAATATTTGTAGCAAAGACAGTATTAAGAGGGCAAAACATCTATAAAAATGCATTAGTTATGACGGGGAAATATAAAAAAATCTGTTAATCTATATTTGAATCCGTTCCTTTCACACCATTTTTACTGGCTAAATAATCACTTTTAATAACCGGTTTTCAAATGTCTCTCTGTAGCCCAGATTATTACTAAAACTTTTTGGAAAATCACATTTCCATCCCAGGGGAAATGCCAACATTTCTACATTTGTTTTTATTCCAAATTGGAACACAGAGGTGAAAATCTGAAACTTCTTGTGAAATGGCGTTTTCAAAAAAGTCCAGTTGGAAATAAGCTCCTGTCGATAGCATTGACTCAGGGCATTTCACTATTGGAGTATCTTATGCTATTGAATGTATAAGATTGTTTCATTCTGACAACGCTAAAGAGTTCGTTTCAACACGGCGGAAATGTTTTATGTCAAAATAACACCATCGTATGAAGTACCAAAGACGTCAGTGAATGTAATTTCTAAAAGACAAAACAAAATTAAGCAAAATAATAATGTCTACGTATGGTGGGCGTTACCTTATCAAGTGAAATGCCCTGGCAGTCCTAAATAGGAGGAGAAAGTTCAAATGGCAAATTCAAAGTCGCGATGATGGGTTGTTGTTCTTTCTTTTGACAATTTTTGTTGAGAATTTCATGGAAATGGAGCTACACCCACAAAATATTTGGGTTTCTTTGACACTGCATTTGCCAATGGAAAATTGTCCCATCCAAAGTTTTCCGCCAGGCCGGCTCAGGACGTGCCTTGGCCCGGCAGTGCGTGCAGGCAGCGAGCCAGGTCTGAAGAAACCTGGGGCCTGATCCTGGCCTCCTGGGGCGGTCCAAGAGGGACCTAAGAAGTAAGGGCAGTGAATACCGAGCCGGTTGGTCGGCCAACTGCAGAGCACAGAGTCAAGCGAGGAGGTTCTCAATGAGGATTCAACAAGCTCCTGTTGGCCAGGAGGTACCGGGTGGCTGTGGTCATCCCGGGTGAGACACACGGTGCTGTCCCACGGCATCGAAGGGCACCCGTTTGGGGCAGGGATCGCGCAACTGCAGGCAAAATGAGATGTTTGTGCAATTTTTGAGCTTTGCTCAGAGCCAAGAGCGCTTAGCCATTCGGCGAGCGGGATCCGACACGTTTGAGGTCTGGATCCAACATTCTTCTTTGGAGATTTAGGATGGGTTGCAAAACCTTTCCCAGCGCACGAGCCCAGGACGGTTAATAGAGGCGCTCAGTGGCACCGCGTCGCCTCCAGCCCCCACGCTGGCAATGCCGCTCGCCCTGGTGATTTACAACTCGCTTGGGCAGGTTTCCTGCCGTCTTGGAGGTGCTTGGCAGGGAGGAGGAGCGGGGCACAGGCCGAGCCGTCTCGGCGTGTTTCGGGGCCAGCTTGGCTGGGGAGGTGTGACGTTGTTCTCACGCCCCACAAGCGGTGGCTCGGGTGTCCCACAGCTTCGTCTGGGGCAGAAGCCAGGCTGTCCTCAGCGCGGGGAGGCTTCTCCAGCGACGGAGCAAAACATTAATTCCAGGAGAACCATGGGAGCAATTCCACCAAAAAAAGCTAAAGGAACAAACCCAGCCAGACGTCCCTGCTTGCAGATCTTGAGGCGCGGCTGCAAACTAGAGTCCGTCTGGCTGGTCCGTTCCTGGAGCCCCCATGAGCCAACAGCGCGGAGCCTTTCCCAGCAGGCTTTCCTTTCCCATTAAACCACATCATAGGCAAGCTGGGCTGGCAAGGCCATGGAGAGGGATCGTTGCACCCAGTTGGCTGCTCCAGGGCAGAATTAGCTGCTTCTAAATGACTGCTAACGAGCACAGCCCTGCTCATACCTTGAACTCGGCTCCTGGGGTTGGGGAAGAGCAGTGCAATGCGGAGCTGTGCAGGAGAGCCCCACGTTCTTGTGTGTAGACGGCACCTTTCCCATGGCACGGGATGCAGATCGATACTGTCCAAGGTCCAAAAAAAAAAGAAGGGGAGGGAGCATGAGATGGACCAAGTCCTCATTTCAACATGTCCCTCCGAGGAGGCTTTGCTCTTGGCCCATCACAGATGACCGGGACTCGCTATGGTGTAGGAGCCTCTTAAACAGGGTGGAAATTGCAAGGCCAGCACGGTGCCGAGCTGACGTTTCTTTGAGGGCCTAGTAAGTCTTTCTCCCCTCCCTCTGTCCCCAGGGAGAGGGTGTTTGGATTGTTACCGTCCTTAATTGTTGATGATATATGAAAGCACATTGCAAAGGTCTGTTGTTCTTGGACAGGCGGGGAGAGGGACCTTTCCAGCAATGTGTCAGGGCTCAGTGCACAGAGCTGTGCAGCGCTGGGCCCGTTCTCAGAGACGAAGCTGTATTTCAGCTGGAGGCCATTTGGGATGATGGGTTGTGTCTACTGGAAGTACCCAGCAGAAGTATCTGCAGGGGGCAATACAGATGTGTTAGTGCTACAAGGATGGATACAAGTGTCTGCGTTTTGCAGATGTTGTGGGAAGTGAAGTTAGGGATACAGATAACAGCAGGTGCAATCCTGCAATCCTGATCTTCCCTCCCACTGTTTGCTTTTCTCTCCGTATGAAAGTAGAATTAGAGGCAAAATGAAACTATGGGCTCTTCCTCCTCCTGGGAGATGTTTTTGGCATCTTCTAAGAGGCACCCAAGGAAGAAGACAGCCTGAGAGAAACACAAATGCCCTTTTACACCAGTTTACAACCAGTGTAAGGCATGGGGATTGTTAGGCTTGGTTATTGGTATGCTCCTGGAGGAGCCGTGTCACCTGAATGCATGTCTGTCACACACACCGACTGCCCTCCCTGGTGGGTGCAGAGACCGTTCGGCTCATTTCCACCAGGAAACACTACTCTGCTCTCCACAGCTTTGGGTTGTTTTTAACCACCTGCCTGCTTTGGGCATCCTTAGGACCAAATACCCTATTTTTTTTCTTTCTTGCTCGCCCAGTGCTGTAGGTGTGGGAGCAGATGATTTCTGCTAATCCCTCTGGAAGCAAACTCCTATAGTGGCTCCAAATAGAGATTTAGGTCTCATGTCCTACTCTTTTCCCATGCGCCCCATAGGGAGGCAGCCTGGGCAGTACTTTTAATGTGTAACAACACCAAAGGTTGTTCGTATCTTGGAATATTTTGCAGTGGGGATGGATGGCACCTAATCAGGGCAGGTCTCTTACTGTTCCAAAGACTTGCAGGAAGGAAGGTGGCCGAGTAGGCTCTGTGTGTGTGTGTGTGTTTGTGTAAACACAGGGTGGTAATACAGTGGTAGCACCTCGTGTGTGTGCAGGAGTGGATGGGCAAAGAGATGAATGGATAGATGAGAACGCATGCGGAAGAAGACAGCTCTGTGTGTATGTAGCTAGATTAATGTCTTCTTATTTAGTCAACAGTTTATATTACGTTATAAATAATGCCTTTGTTTTACTGGGTTTTGGAAGGATGAGGAGAAGCTAATTCAGACTTTTCTGGAGGGTGGGAACGTTTGAAACAAATATCCCCACTGGGAATATTATAGCCAAAAGTGACCTTATCTATTGAGAACTGCATGGCAGGGCACTTCAAGGAGCCCGGCTACTTAACTAGCTCTTGGAACCAGCTCCTTGGTTGCATCCCCAAGATGCAGCCTCCTGTATGTTGAAGTCTTGGACAGACAGGGAGTCTGTCACTCCCTGGATGCAATATAGACATCTCAGCGCTGCTGAAAACCAAGGTTTTGGTGATGATTAATAACTAACAGATTTTTTTCCACCAGGGGAAAAAAACAAAACAACTTGCAACAATTAGGATGGGTTTCCAGCCTGTGGGCGTTTGCTGGGTCTGATGATCACAAGTGTAAACAATACTAAAATAATGTCCCGCTGCCCCCCGGGGCTTTCTGTGGAACAGATTGTCCAACTCGCTTCCATTTCGGGGTAGGGGAGAGGAGGTGCTGTTCCTCATGGTGAGGACAAATATGCATGGAAAATAACAAAGGAGCAGATTAAGAGGAAAAAAAAGGGGAGGGCAGGGGGGACATATAAGCAAAAAGAAGGGCAATCTAAAGAGTGATCAAAACTAGGGCAAAAATTGTCCCATTGCTCTAGCAGGACATGTCTTCTGAGGAGTGAATGCATGGTAGTGCTCACCTCGGCGTTGATCCAGGCAGGTCAGGATGTGAGTGCTCTGCAAAGACAAGTGGTGGGTGGCTTGCCACTGCACAGGGTGGTTGGGCTGGTGCAGGAAGGTCTTACTCTGTTTGCTGCATCCTTCATGAATGGGATTTCCATCTCCAAGGGTAAGTGACAAAATCACTGAATGGCTGAGGTTGAAAGGGGCCTCTGGAGTGCAACTTGCCTTTATCAACCAGGATCACCTAAAACACAGGTGATCCTGTTCAAATGGCTTTTGAGTATCTCCAAGGATGGAGACTCCATAACCTCATTCAGCGTCATCCTAGAAGGGATTGGCCTACCCTTGTCCATGTTCTCTGAATCCCCAGCTTTCCAGAAGGGAGGGCATCCTGCTTCGAATTAAAAGTGTCCAGAAAACAATGTGAGACTGGAGAACAGACTCCACATCCACCAACTTCCATTTAGATTAATGTATATTGATGCAGGTTGCATCCATGAAAAAGAACTGTAAAAACCCTTAAAAGATTAAATCAGCTTCCCTGGAACTGCTGATAAGGTCCTTGGGCTCCAGGAACACGGTGGCTCCGGTGGGCTGCCAAGCTCAGGAACAAGACCTCAGTTGTTTGGGCAGGGGAGAGAGAGGATATGACATAAAGATGAAGAACCTGAGCTAGCCCTGCTGTGGAGGCTCATGACCCCATGGGCCTGGAGACCCAAGGCCTGTGTTTGTGCCCCAGCTCAACCAATCTTTGGAAGCACAAGACATGAATTCCCGCTTTCACAAAGGCAATCATACGCTCTAGAAATTGATTTGTGTCGGTATCCATCTCTCTAGCTGCATATTGTAGCTGTATCTGAGGGGCACGTATGACATTTTTCAGCCCTAGCACTTGTAAATGGATTTTAAATTACTGAGCCCTTCTGCCCTAGCTGTCTAAATTGGATGGTCAACAGAAAACCACCAAACTGAGAGCAAAGTGAGTGTGGTAGGAAGGTTAAATGGAGACCTTGATAATTAAAGCCACAAAAATCATATTAACATAAGAAAATTTCACAATGCAATAGAGCCAGTTCTACAGAGCAAAACAGGTAGTGTAGAGGGCCTGATGGCTGTGCCATATATTTGGACAGGGATTACTTTGAACTAGTTTTGATCAGATCCTGTGACTTGAATGCCCATCAGCAGCCAGAGCACGTTAGCATTTGTAGCATGCAGTTTGGGTTAGGAAGCCAGTTCATGCACTCTGGGATTGCCCTGTGACATGAACCAAAGCATGGCAAATTGAGAGAACCAGGAGATTCACTTCAGAAAAGTGAATCTCATCCAGACTAGGGAGTAACATACCCCAAATGTGACGTGTCCTGAGATGTCTCCTTTGAGGAAAGGCTGCAGGTTGGCGTGATGTCCTGCATGGTGTGTCACTATCTGCAGGTGATCTCCGTGTACAAATGAGCCCTTTGCCTGTGGTTCCTGAGCCTGGTAGTTTGACAATGAGAGCATGAAGGGAGCAAAAGTACATGTTAGTTTTGGGCCTTGAGGACTTGAACCTGGTCCTCATGCGGTCTCAGAGCCAGGCTTTGTGCTCTGGAGGTCCCAGATGCCAACCAAGCCAACAAGGTTTGTCAAGGGCAGTTTCTCTATTACAGTTCATTTGCAGATACTCAATCCATCTGTCCAGAGGTCTCGTGCGTTAGAGGCACCATCCTCTGCAAGTGACCCCTTGTCAATGCTGGGTCCAGACGACTGTCTTAGATAAGATGCCCCCTCGCTCAGGGACTGCAGCCCATGGCTGGGTCTTTTCTTGCAAGCCAGGTGCATGCTCGATCTTAGGAAGCGCGCAGTGAAATTGCACACTTCCAGGAACAAGGGCAATTTAGAGGGATTCAAGCTAGGCAAACACCAAGGAAAAAACGGGAAGATGAACACTTTTCCATTGTATCTATTTCTGGGCTTTTACAAACAAACACAGAAGAACCTGGATATTGTTTATTTGACCTGCTGGGTCTGTGTATTTGCATTTCTTGTAATATAGCCAGTATTTTCAGCTTCCAGCTGGTCCAGGAATGCCCAGGAGAGGAGAAAGTTCTTTTGTGGGTGGGTTTTTATTTTGTTGCTTTTTTTTCTTTTTTTTTTCTTTTCTTCCCCCCCAGAATTTTGGCACATCTGGTCACAATATTGCCCTGAACTGGAAAGCGTTGAAATGCAATGAAAATATGGAACAGAAGAAGGTTATTCAAACTTTTTCAAACCTCAAATAAGGTTCAGTATGGGTTCACTTAATGTTATATGCAAGTTTGCCAGAGGGATGCCTCTTATTTTATGGTAATAAACCTCTTTTTTTCGAGATGCATTCTCATCTGAAGGGGTTGGACCAAGTTCACAAAGGTGTCGTTCTCAGCTTAGAGATTGTGCCCCCAACGTCGAGCAAGCTTCCTCCTTCTTGAGGGCTGCCCAATGGCACTATCACAGTAAGAATTTCTCCTTGGAAGTGTGGAACTCCTTGTGACGATAAATATTAGGTTGAAGAACTTAGCAAGAGTCAACGGAGGATTGATATTTCATATGGGGAGTGAAATTATTGAGCATGAGAGTACTAAAAGAAGTTGAAAAATTTTTGGAAGGTAGAGGAAACCTTTTTGCTTTGGAGCCCAAATCAACATCAAGCTAAAAGAGGGAAAGAGAGTGCTAGATAGAGATGTTCCCCATAAAAGGGTTACCTAATGTTCTGTGGGGGTTCCATTTCTGCCTCTCAATTTTCTGTTTCTGACCCCTCTGTGAGCATGTGGATCTCTGGTCTGATCCAGTAAGGAACACAGTGATCTTCCCTATATTGCAGATGCTCAGAAAATGACTCATCCCATCCCAAAATAAGTTATTTTTGTCCAGATTTATTTTTCATCATTTAAAAATTTGGCAGTTTCCGAAATTGTGTGGTATTTCTTTTAAATTAAAACTCCAGACTTTAGAAAGAAACTAAGCTATTTTCAGTAAACACCTCTAAAGTGCTTTGATGGGAATCTTCAGGCACTTCTCCTTTCCCTAGCCTTATCTTGAGGTATCTTGGCTATACTTTGTTATTTCCGGCATATCCATGAAGCAGCAAGAAAACTGTTCAGGACTCCGTTTCTCAGAATCCATGTTCCTATTATTCTAAGTTTGTAGAAGTTGTTTGGTTTTTATATGCATACATATCCTTGTATCCTTTTCTCTGCCTAAGTCTGTTGGACTCACCCGAGTGCTTTGCTCCTCCTGTTCCCCAAAGGTCTCAATTCCCACCTTCAAACTTTTGTCTTTTCTCATCTGACCCATTAATTCACATGAACCTTCTTTAAAATGAAATGCTGCTACATTTCCAAAAGAAATGAAAAATGCTCCCAAACTCGCAAACCTCTGTTAAAATATATATATTTTCTATTACAATATATTCATTTCACTTGTAGACTTTCCATGGAAGAAGATGAATAAGAAGCCACCTCCTGATTAAAACATAAATTTTAAGTAAGTATTGCTGTTTTGACTGGGGAAAGAAAATTATTCTCTGATGCTATTGGGGCGGGTCTAGGCTGATCTCTTACTGTTTGCCAACTTCCATTGATGCTCTCTTTAATAAATTCCTTCTGATATCATATCAGTGAAAATACTCGGAAGTCTCTGGACCTCGATGGGGAATCAAAAAGGACTTGCTGCGGAGAGAATGTGATTAAGCCTGCTCTCCAAGGTAGGGCTAGATTCTTCATCTGTGAAAATTCTCAAATTTTCACCAAACTGTAAGTTTACGGTTTCTGTTGTAGAGTGACTGGGAGACAACCTGTGATGTGGGTTGCACTGGAGGTCAGGTGAGATGATCTGATGGTGCCTTCCATCTTAAGGCCTGTGAATCTATACATGGATTTGCACACTGACCCCGGGCTTGTTCCATCCTTTTGGCCTGTCAGCATAGCGCTGCGTTGCTCATGAGCTTGCATAAAATAAAATAAAATAAAATAAAATAAAATAAAATAAAATAAAATAAAATAAAATAAAATAAAATAAAATAAAATAAAATAAAATAAAATANAAAATAAAATAAAATAAAATAAAATAAAATAAAATAAAATAAAATAAAATAAAATAAAATAAAATAAAATAAAATAAAATAAAATAAAATAAAATCAGAAAGTCTAGAAGCAGCAATAGTGAGAACATATAGTACAACTTTCCCAGACTTCATAAAGTATTTCTATCAGTTCTTCCTTACTTTAAAACCAGCATCCAATCTATAGCTTATACTTTCATGAGGCTGGGGAAGGAAGCTATTGGGCTCAAATTCCCAAGGCGAGACTGATTCTCCATTAAGAAACAATTTCCTGGATTTGGACCTGATTGGGTACTGGTGGAGCTTGCATCCAAAACCTGGCCTGGGAGGTGGTCCTCAATGCTTGCTCTAATCCCCATTGCCAATCTGATGCACGTGGCTCAAGACGTACGCAGGGTACAATAAGCAGATTGCAAAAGACACTAAACCAGGCAAATACAAATTTAAGAGTGAGAATGAAGGAGAGGATGAGTTGTTGAGTTGCTGCTTTTCTTACATTAATTTGAAATCTGGGGAAATCTGCCCCTCAAGTGATTCATGTTCAACTTTTGCCATCAGATTGTGCCATGAAAATGACTTTTTGGCAACCTGATGCCACCTTGTAAGTGCAAGTGCAAAGGTCTTTTCCATCTCTAATTGCTAAGAGGCCTGGAGTTAGCCAGAATTTGGAAGACAGGAAGGCTCCTTTAGAAGGAATTAGTTTGTCCTGTAAAAAGGAGCCTGCAAGGAAAACAAAATGCATTTACCCTATTAAATAAAAGTGTAATTAGCTGGAAGGAAACGTGAAAGGTGTTAAGAACAAAAAAGAAACCCCTTTTTCCTGAGTTGGGAAGACCACCAATAGTCACCAAAGTGGAGGGAAATTTATAGTAGTGTGGGGGAGAGTCTGTTTGGAGATACTTTAATGGTAATTTTTAGGAAGAATTTACAAGCATACTCAGCTACCGAGTGGAAAAATACATTGGCCACAAAGAAATTGCTGTTTGCCAAGCTTAATGATTCATTTCTGAGTCATAAATAATAGGTCCCTAATGACAAAGGGTATAAGAGTGGTTGTCTCTTGCCAACTATTTATTAGAAAATAGAGCTAAATCATTAGCTGGGAGCTCTCTTACCGGAAAGCTGAAACCACATTTCTCTATGAAAGGTCATAAGCTATTTCCACAAGAATTTAGACAAAACATTATTGCATTTTAAATCTTTCATCTTTAGCACCAAAAAAGAAAAGCAAGGGGAAAAAAAAAGGCGCAATCGGTTCACCAGAGAACTCCAATTTGTCATGGGGCATCCCTTGAGATCCAAAAGGGTAAGAAACGATCGGGGGGGAGTTTTGAAACACCAGCAGTAGTGTCTTCTGAGCAACTGGAAATTAATTAGCTTCTCCTCCTTCTCCGTGCCGCCCTCCACAGCCTGCTAGGGTGTTACAGCCCGAGGGCAAGGTGTCATTAGTGATAAACCACGGGGGGGGGGGGTCCACAGGTCGTCTTCCGCTCCGTAGATGAGTCTCTGGTTCAGAGAAGTGTCTTGGTGGCTGCTTGGTTCCTGCTGGCTTTGGTGAGAGGTGGGTGAACATCTTAGGGTAAGCCCGTCCGAATGTGCCATGTTGGAGCAGAGTCCCTTGTTGTGCACTGGTCCCGAAGAAAGGCTGTGAGTAACTTCCAGCTAAACGGGAAGGGAAACCGAGGCACAAGGAGACGGAAGCTGAGCCGTTTTTGTGGCTGAAGTGTAATGTTCAGCCAGATCATCCCTTCCACGTCGTCCAGCGCAGTTGTTAGCTCTTGCTTGGAGGGATGTCCCTGCTGGACCCTGCTCCTGGGTGTCATGGACAAGCCCTGACTCAGGTAAGTGCATCTGAAGGCCACGTATCCAGCTTTGGTCCAGTGTGTGTCTCGAGGAGTTAAGCAACTGCAGCATCTAATTCATTCTCATATATGAGCTTAATTAACTGTTGTTCAGATGAAGGTAGTCTTGATCTCCACCAGAACAGGAGAGTGAACCTACACTTTTCTTGGGACTCCATTTTCAATCCAAAAGCTTGCTCTAAATTGATGAATATAATGTGAATTGTGACAATGTGAAATGAAACTGTACTGGGACCTGACTTGTCAGTGGAAGAACCCGAGGAAAATCAATGCAAAGTCAAATTTTCACTGTCTCGCAGTATTTCATTTTTGAGATGGAGGCTTTATGGTCACAGTTTGTGGAATGATGCAATTTTGTTTGAATCTCAGGTCTACCTAAAAAAAAAAGTTTACAGCTCTCACTATAAGGCTGAGGGAAATCTATTAAAACATAAATTCTGAAGTTATAAATGAAAAAAACTCTAAAATTATATTTGCTAATTGCTAAAACATTCTGGTGACTTTGCTGCACTGCTCAGGTTGTTTGAGTTTTGTAATCAGGCAAAATGTTTTCCACCAGGATCCATCAGAGCTGAGAAAGAACAGACAGAAAGCAGTTTTTTAGTGGAATTCTTTCTCACAGCTTGCTCTGGATTTGCTTCCTAAAAAAAGCCATTTTTTTGGTGCCAATGAAATCTTGAGAATCAAACTTTTTGAGGAATTTCCTTCCAACACACTGCGTGTCAGGCTTTCTCCGACTTTGAGCTTTGGTTCTGAAGGGAGGAACACAGCACCTCGTCCTTCGATAGGGCTGGTGCACTAGGGGAAGGGGAGAGGTGGTCAGGGAAAGGCAACTCTTGGTCGGGGTTTTGGTCTTGCTCTGCTGGTAAACCGCTCCCAGAAGAGCGGGTCTGAAAGCATCGCGGTAAAATAACACTGATCCGTACTGACACACACATGTGTGTGCTTGCACTTAAAACACTGCGTTTAATCTGAAGAAGATGTTTCTAATTCTCTGGGATGGTTTTGTTTCAGGCAATGGTAGCTGCTAGTTTTGGTGGCTTTTACTCCACACGTCTGCCTTCTTTGCTTGGGTCGTGCTCTCTTTCTGCTTCCTGGGACTCATGCGCTGCTTATCTGTCTGGCTTCTCTTCTAGAAAAAAATGAAAAATGGCTTTTCAGTGCACCTCTTTGGGAAGCCCATGCAGAAACACTGCCATTTTGCCATTTTGCTGTGTTTTTGCCCATGCCTTGAGCCAGCTTTTTTTTATTTTTTTTTTTTTTTTCTAATTCCCACCCTATTCATTGAGGATTTCTAAGACAGGACACGCTGGTACAGATTTCTAGAGGTTTGGCTCTGCATTGGCAGCGGTCCCTCCTGGGAGCCATGCTTCTGTCAGCAGCAGTTCTCATGGGCACACAAGTACGTTCATTCTGAGTTGACCATGAGGGCAGCTGGAGAACCAGGTGACCATCCTGGAGGTCTGTGAGTGGTTCGACAGCGGTCGTCTGCACTCAGAAGCTTGGGGTGACTCAGGCTAGACCAGGATGTGCCAATCCCAACTCAGTAAAGCTACGTGGACTGTCCTAGAGAGCTCCCACCTTGGCTTCACTAGGAGAGACGGCGCTCTCTGATGGTTCCTGTCTTGCTATAGCACTGAGGAGTTCCTTTCAGCAGTTTGGAGGAGAGGGGGAACACAACAAAAAGGAGAAACACGCAAAGAAAAAGATTAGAAAAAGATTAACTGAGATTAAGGAGCACTCGGAAGTGTTTGACGTCTGAGCCTGCTCCTGTTTCCATGAAGGACCAGTGTCTCCTGAGGGAAGGGAGCAGGATCATCTCATGCCTGGCCTGTTACGTGCTTTCCTTTCCTGAACACGTGCACACACGAACATACACGTACCCCAGGCCTGTGGCTTTTCCACCTTGAGAGCAAAGTGCAAACTGCACGGAATAAAATGTAATTGCTGAGGGCAAAAACCACAGGAAACCTTGCAACTCTTTAAGGAGCTCTTCTCCATTGACTGAGTTGCTATTTTCTTTCAGTTACTCCTGATTGTGCTGCCTCGAGCTGAGAGATCTCTCAGGGGTTTATGGTGGTTCCAAAAGAAAAGGCAAGAAAAGAAAAGCCAAGCGCGGCGTTCGTGTTAGGTGTGTCCTGCTTTGCCAAAGCCAGTGCTCTCCGCCTGCCCTGACACGGGGGCTCCGCCGGGCTCGGCACCGAGCCGCCCCCTGTGCCCGCCGGAGCCAAGCGCGTGTGCCGTGGATTCGTGCTGCGTGGAGACACTGAACTCCCCGTGAGCTCTGAGGTTTAACCGTCGCAGAGCAAGAACGGCAGGGCCGTAATTCGCCAGGAAGGTGAAGGGCGTAAGCTGGCTAGCACCAGCAGGAGAGCCCTGTGCGATAGCTGGGCGTGCCGAGGAGAGGGGGTGATGTGTGCAGCATCCTGCAGCCCGCCGCAGGGCCTTCCGCGGGGATGTCGCCTCGAGGATCAATAATTAAACACGGGACTACCTGGGCCTGCCCTCCATCTGCTTTTGGCCATTGGTGGCCACGAGGGGCCGAGCTAGGTGCTCCAGCTCAGCAGAGCCCCTCCTCATTCCTCCCTTACCTGTACTCGCCCCTGTCCAAACACCTTGCTCACACCTACCCTATCTCTCTGTGCTTATTTTTCCAGATATCTGTGTATGCATCTGTCCATTTTTTTGTGTGAGACCTTCATTTCTAGTATTTTCATCCCTGTCATCAGTCTCTGCCTCCTTCAAAATTGCTCAGCATGCTGGCTGTTTCTTTTATAAAGGAAAAAGTAGCCCCCCTTGTGAAGGTGCTGCACGCTGCCAGGCCTTGAGTGTGATTTCCCGTGAGTATGATTTCTCCCAAATGCTGCCTTGGTCCAATTTGGGTATTAATTACAAATAATAAGATTGCAATTGGAAAAAAAAAAAAAGAAAGGTGAAAACCCTAGATCTCTTCTTTTTTGTGTTACTGTTTCCTCATTCCTCCAGGGAGGTTCAGACTGGTAGTCAAAGTCAAAGGGTTTGTTGTATAAACAGACCAAAAAGGAAGGAATCTATACGACCATATTCTGTCCCCAAAATAGATGCAGTCTGGTTTTCAGAGGTGATTCCTCCTCCCCACCCACTGCCACAATGAAGTAATAAAGATCTGCCTGCGTTCAGCAACCCCCAAAATTATGTCATATACGTTTATTTAGAGGTTAAATACAGTAATTTAAAGCACTGAGCTGAGGTAACCAGAGTTCATAAGTTTGTGTCCGATACGGAAGGAGTGTCTTGGCTTGTGCTGGGGACCACGTCACGTCATCCCATTCATATCCTTATCATGTGCCAGAAAAGCACTTAAACCCATGCTTAATTCCCGCATAAGCCACAGGGACACACGTGTCCTTTCCTGACTCATGGTGTAGCTAGATGTGTGCCCAACTGCTCCTCTGAATCGGGCCGTAGGGATCCTTGGAGTCCCACCCTGGCGCAGGCAGCGAGGCCGGAGGCCGCATTCGGTGCTTCCACCAGCGCGCAGGAGACAGTTGCAGCCTCTCGAGAAGGGAAAATCGCTGCAGTGCTGCTGGTGGCTTGAGAGCACTCGTCCGGGAGAGGCGTGAAGCTGGGCACCGACATCCAATCCGGCCAGTAAAGTGCAAATTAACTTCATGGGGTGTTCCCCGATGTTGGACCCGAGCCCCCCGGGAAGGTGGTTGTCCTTTCACTGCATGGAGAATAGCACAGATCCCGTTAATCCACATGCTGAGCAGAAGTTGGCAGGCAGACCTCAAGTGATCTTCAAAAGCAAGTGAGGGATGTGTAAAAATAAAGGCTTGATGGTGACAAAAGGACACCAGGTAGGTGACAGGAGGTGGGAATAGCCTTCAGTAGTGAAGTGTGATGTGGAAGGTCTGCTCACCTTCAGAGTCTAAGTCACAAAGGAGAACAGGAGAAGAGAGAGGAGGAGATGAAAGAGGAAAGAGGGAAAAAACAAAAAGGAAAAAGAAAAGAGAAGAAAGAGGAAAGAGAAAAAAAAAGAAGAAAGATAGATAGAGAAAGAGAAAGAAAGAAAGAAAGAAAAGAAAGAAAAGAAAGAAGGAAAGAAGGAAGGAAAGAAGGAAAGAAGGAAAGAAGGAAAGAAAGAAAGAAAGAAAGAAAGGGAAGAAAGAAAGGGAAGAGAGAGAGGAGTGATCCCCCAGTCAACCCCCCCAGCACTGAGGAGCTGTCTGGGTTCCCTGGGTTCTTGTTCTATGGGGGTGCCCCCAGTGACATTTCCAGCACCAAGGAGGTGCCACAGGTTTGGGCTGGGAAAGTGCTGCCTTTCTTCTGTGCAAAACTCATCGCTGAGTCCTGAAGTGTTTCCTTGTACTATGTTATAGAGCCTTGCCGTGCTCACAACACACTTCCAGGAAGAAAACACTGCCCAAATAAAGGAGGGCAGAGTGGAAGCAGCTTCCTTTCCTTTCAAAAGCCTGAGGAGGCTGCAGGAGGAGGGAGGTCCATGCAGAGGTGCAGGCTGCTGGAGCTGCAGCCCGCTGCACTCAGATACGTTTCACGGCTGCTTCACTTTGGAGGAAGAGCACGAGGAAAGACCAGCCGTGCTGAAAGGTCCCTTGTCAGTGTCTCCTGAACAGAATATGCCAATGGTTCGCTTTAATATTTTTTTTTAATTTTAGTTTTAGTTTAAGATTTTTGGTGACATTTGAAAGATGGAAATCAGAGCAAAATGGGTCATTTGAAGCACTTTAATCAAAGCCGTACATGTTTTTCTTCTCTTTCTTTGCAAGTATTTATAAAATTCTCTATTTTTCTCCCTTATTTGCATCCAAACCACACCTCAGATGCTCCAGTCCCTTCCAGAACAAAACTTCTGCTCTTCATATGACCCCTTCTTTTTCTCCAAAGACATCTGGCCTGCAGGAATATGAATATGTAGACTTTTCCCCTTGCAATCTTGGTGTGTTTTATGAATTAGTAGTGTGATGGGAATCAGGAGCCCTTCAACACCTTATAAATCTGAAATCATATTCAGCTGAATTGTGCCATGCAAACTTGGCATTGGGAGCATGCATTTTTTATCAAGGTATTGATCCTTATTCTCCCCTTTTTTTTTCCTTTTTCGTTCATTTTCAGAGTTTGTTTCTTTCGTTGGCTCTCTCTGTCTTGCCCACACTGGTTTAAATGCACAGGCTCTTGAAAGCAAGGCAGTTCCTTTCCTGACTAATGCTTCAATGGAGGTCCACCTTTTTTAGTCCAGATATCGTAGCCAAGAGGCTTTGATCAAAGAGCTGGCAAAGCCACCGCTACGGAAGTTGAACACAGTGGGAGGCTCCATTTATTCCTCCTGTCATAGCTGAGCTGATGAGAATAGAAGAAAAGAGAAGGGGAAAAAATTGCCTAGTTTAAGGGATTCTGTATTAGACTCCTGCTATATTTGTGAATGTGAATTGGTATCATGGTAGCATCCAGGGGCTTCAGCTGAGATGAGGGTTGCTTTGTGCGTGGCTTTATGCATGGTTTCCCATTGCTCTGGGGCTGCTGCAGACGGTCCTTCACTATGGAACTGGCTTGCATGGCTTGGTTGAGACAACCAGGAGGATGAGTGGGTAGAGGGAAAGCTGGTTCACAGCTCCTATGTGCCCTCCATGGGTCTCCCAAGATCTTCTCCCTGCTCCCTCTCTTCTGGGCTCCCAAGAACCATGGTCCTTCTAGTAGCTCTTGGTAGCGACTGTCTTGGCCATCCCACCAGGTACAGCACAACCTGCCACCGCTCACAACAAACGTCCAAGCTCTTGCTCATGGCCTCTGCAGGCCGTATCTAGAGGTGGTTGCTGAGAGCTGCTGGGCACACAGGTTGAGGAGGAGGCACACTTGTGTCCAGGAAGATCAGCATCTAAGTAGGCTCCTTGGAGGAGCAAGATAGGACATGAACGGAGGAATTTACAGCTGCAGACAGCATGTTGGTATCGTGTTTTACCAAGAGATTTGAGCTGAGAGAAGGGTTTTTATTCAAAGATGAAAAGACGAAGGGAGAGGTTCTTACTTTTTAAAGTATTCCTTTATTCCTCATGGGTAGGAAGAGGAGAATTCCTTATGAATCTTGTCAAATTCCAGTTAGAGGCCTTGGATATACAGACTGGAGTCTGTAGGCTACCAGCCACGGCTGTTAGATGGAGTATTTGATGACCTGGAGCTCGGAAACTGCTCTCTCCTGAGCAGTCACCATCAAAACAGCCAATGGGCAGAGGCACCAGGTCTCCTCAGCCCGAGAAGACAGCCCTGCTCCTCCTGGCTGGGGTAGAAATAAATACAAGAGTGCTGGAAAGAATCTGTAGGAAAGCACAAAAACCTCCCAGCAACACAAGAGCAGCCCAGAGCCCCGATAGCTTTGGGAAATGCTGCAGAGCCTGTGACTGCCTCTGCAGTGCGAGAAAGAAACAGGAAATTACCTGAATGTAGAGGGGAGGCCTTAGGAAAAGTCCGAAGGAATTTCCTCCTAGCTCTCTTTTCTTCAAGGTCACAGCGGAGAAGGCAGAAGAGACACTGCAAGTTGTACTGCTGGTGATAGGAAGGTGAGACCATGGGGCCAGAGTGACAGGTTACTTTCATGAACACTTGTGTTCATATGAGTGCATAGCCAAAAGAAAAATCCTCGTTCTTGTTGGGACACAAGGCGCTTTGGGGAGCCTTGGGTTCCCTGGGGTGGACGGAAGTCACCACAGTGGGAATAACGCCTGGAGAGACACTGGAGCGATGCTGGCGTTTCTGTATGTGGACTGGCCACTAGAAGGGGGTGGAGAGCCACGCGCGGGGAGCCTGAAAAAGCACAAAATCCCCGTGTTTCCTGGGATGAGGTGCCCAGAGAGGCAGTGTTACCCTGCAGAGGGCAGGGATGGGGGCAGCCACGGGGTTGTAGGGGAGCGGGGAGCAATGGCTAGGGGTGAAACCCCAGGGACCTTTGTAGGGACAGAGCATCTCCAGAGAGCAGGGACATGAGGGCCCGTCCTCAGCCCTGGTCCCCTTGGCCTCCACAAGCCTTCCTGCTGCACCCAAACCCAACTAGCTCCATAGACTTGTCTTCCTGACAGCGTCCTGATGCCAGGATACAATAGCCGAGGCATCTCCCACCGAGAGCAGCCGGATCCGAGGCAGCATCTGTTTCATCTTAGCGTAGTTCCTGCTTTCCCCAGTTTTCCATGTGGCACTAACAGAGACACGGGGTGATGTGAGTTTCCAGGGGCCACGTGGTTTTGCAACGGGCTCTGCTCGGGCTAATTTCTGACATTCCTGCTGGCCTTTGCTGCTGTAATGTGCATTTATTGCTGCTGTCGGGAGAGACCCACGTCCCTAACAGCAGCATCCAGGCCTGTCCCAGGGTGTGTGACAGATAAACCCAGGGATTTTCTCAGCCACGTACAAGGAGAGACTCATACAAGGAAAGGGTCTAAAAGCTTCTACTGTATTCTCTGTCTCCAGGGCAGTATAATGAGTCCTTCCTGTGGATAGTGCAGCCAGCGTTGTCTTATTTAACTGCTCTATTAACTTAAGTAATTCCAGTCTTAAGTCTCTTCCAAGAAAAGATGCTCTTTGGATTTAAAGGAGGGGCAGGCAAATGCACCATGAGTCAACAAGGTCTCAAAAGAGGAGCTGGATCAGGACATGGAGAGGCCCCAAGGGAAAGGGATGAGCAGGAGAGAGAGAATGATGTTCACTCATGTTTGACATTAACTAGAGCAAGTGGTAGCTGTCTTGCTCCATAGGGGATTGGTGGTCCACCCCATGCACATGCTGCAAAGCTTCAGGGTCAGTGCAGGGTTTTTGGTCCATGCCTCACGGCTGCACTCGGGACATAGACCCTGTGTCCATAGGGCTTCTGTGCGGGCTGCCCGGGACTGATCTGCAGCTTGGTGGCCGTGGCACGAGACTAGAAATCAGGTTTCTGGGTGCAGCAGCTGCAATTGTGTGGATTGTGCTGTGTGCCCGGGTGGGGGGAGATGGGAGGTGCTTGGTCCCTGCTGCGCAGGAACGCAAGGTTGAGAGTCATGGGATGGGGATGAAAACCAGCACAGTTTTTCTATACCAGTCCCTGTTATTAATGAGACATGGTGCCTTGACAGCTATATGCCTTGACAGTAGGTACAGGGCAGCCACTAGATGAGGAGCATCTCGTGAGCCATTATTGCGGTTCACATCAGCCTACAGAGAGCTCCAGGACATGCCGTGATCACAGGAGGGGCTTTATTCTGAGTCCTCACCAAGCACAAACTGCAAGCTCCAAAATCTGCATCCTTTGGCTCGCTCAGGTGACTCTGCATAGGCTGAGCTGACCAGTGTGTGTGTGTAAATTTCACGACTGCCACAAGTGCAAAATTCTTCCTGCAGGAATTTCGGTGGCAGCTGGCAGAGCTCTTCAAGCCTGTCCCCTGAGGTCAGACGTTTCTCTAACTGTCAGTGCAGAGGTGCAAGCACCTCTACCCCTGCCCAGGGTCTCCCAGCTACCCGAGGAACCTGCAGAAAGAGGTCAACGCCTGTTGTACTCTGCTGGGACAGAGCCGATACCAGCTAGAGGAGCTAACACTTGTCTTTGGGCTCCGTCTCCCTGGGGCACATTTCTGGTGAGTGAATACACCAGAAAACTCTCTGCCTGCCCTGTGCCTTGAAGGCAGTTTCCACAGCTGGCAAAGGGGAAACTGAGGCAGCCAGTGGCAGAGTGACTCGATGGTGCATTTGTGGAAAGCTAAGGGGAGAATTTCTTCTGCTGCCTTTCTCAGGGCTATCCCCGTGTTCCTGGTAGCTCAGACCCATCACTCTCAGAGCTACAAATGAGAGGAGGTGGGTGAAGGGGGTCTGTCCTTGCATCTGTTGGAAGAACACAAAATATTTCTGCTCCCGTCCTCCTCTCCAGGTGCTGCACGGAGACCATGCACCGCAGTGGAGACAGGGCTGGATTGTTTCCCCACAAACAGCCCGTTGTGTGCGTCCACTGCCCCATGGATTCCGGCGCGGGTGCCTTGCACCAAGAGGCAGTGGCGGGTGGGTTACGGCGTGCAGGACTTGCTGGCCGGCCCGGGGCCGGGCAGGCTGGGGAGCTGTGTGTGGCACGCGCACTGCCGGGCAGGAGCATTCCCTGGAGCAACGCGATGCTTCTGCTCCTGCACTGCCGAGAGAGAGCATTCCCGGGAGCAAAGGGATGCTCTGCTCCCACACTGCCGGGCAGGAGCGTTCCCAGGAGCAAAGCGATGCTCTGCTCCCGCACTGCCGAGCAGGAGTGTTCCCTGGAGCAAAGGGATGCTCTGCTCCCGCACTGCGGGGCAGGAATATTCCCAGGAGCAACGCGATGCTCTGCTCCTGTGCTGCCGGGTGGGAGCATTCCTGGGAGCAATGCAGTGCTCCCGCTGCAGCTCCCCCACCACCGGAGCAGCATTCCCAGAGTGCAGCTCCAGCCCCGTGGTAGAGGAAACTGATTCCTCTTGCTGGAGCAGGGGGTGCAGCGCCATCAGACACACTGGCAGGTTTGGGGACAAATCAGGCAATATGGGCAATTTAAGGCCCAGCTGGAGGGGCAGCCAGTGGGGTGGAGAAATGAAACACTGGATTTCCTTATGGTACTCATGAGTTTGACTCCCAGCCCTTTTGTCCTACCTGTAACTGAGCTGCAGGAATGGTGCCTGCTGGATTTTGGGGGGCCAGGATTGTAAGGGGCTGTATTTATACCATGGCACCAAGAAGGGGCTCTTTTGAGCACTGCCCCATAACTATTCACATTGGCCAAATGCCAGCACATTCCATGGCATGGTTTTGGCTTGCGCCAACAAGTCCTGCCAACGAGAAGCCAGGCAGGGGGCAGGAGAAGCCAAAACCATGGTTTGTTTCCACCATAAACCACTGTAGCCTTGCTGTTGGTGGGGTTATGAGTAGGGACGTGGGTGAGGCTCTGCTCCGTCCTCTCAGAGGCACAAGACATGGGGCATTTAGTTCATTAAAGCGGATGTAAATAAGGTTTCACTGAGGGACTAAGCTATGGCAGAACCTGGGGAGATGCTTCCAGCTACGTGGACCTTTATCTGGGCACCTCAGCCTGATGGGGATGCCTGACGGAGCCACTTCTGCACCACTTCCCAACTGATGACAGTGACCTCCTTCAAAGCTGCCTATATAAACAGAGCAGCTCACAAGCCCGTGGTGTTATCAAGCTTTCTCTCTTTCTCTTTCTCTCTTTTTCTCTATTTCTTTATTTCTTTTTTCAGATTAGATCATAAACTCATGAGGGCTAAAACTGCTTCTGAAACATCGGTTTGCAGCCCAGGCAAAGGGTCTCTCTCACCTGGGTGCTTCAGCACGCTGCTCTGATAATGGCACTACTTGCAGAACAGCGAGATACAGACAAGAAAACCTGCAACCAGCTCCTAATGCAGGGTCACAGCAGTATTCTAAAACACTAGAGCAAACAGTCAAGTTCAGCCTGACTTGTCTTTGCCGAGCACTATGGTTTTTCCCTTTAATTTTATTATTTAAATTCTGAGAAAATTTGCTCTCTTCAAGTGGGAGTTGGCAGCAGTTGATGCTTAACTGGCAGACAACCCAGGGGCAGAAAAGATGGTGAAAATTTATCTGGCCAAGTGTTCCCTGGAATAATTTTCCCAGCCCTGGCTGTACTGCTTTATCACACCCACACTTGCATTACCTAAGAAGATAGTTAGGCTTGTGGTACACCAAAGCCACAAAAAGCAGTCAATTAACTTGTTAGCTTGAGTCAATAGAGCAGAGTGCGACCAGAGTCTGGCAAACAGGGCACGGAATCATGACTCCGCAGCTCCTCTGCGGCCTCCTTTCAGCCAGGGCCAGAAGAGGAGAAGGGGGACCTGTCCATCCGTCTGTCCGTCTGCCAGTGATCCTGCAGCTTCTCCACTCATGCCCTCATCTTCATGAAGACCAAGAGGGCCTGATGGCTTTGCACCTTCATCCTGCTCTAGGAGGGAGCTGCAAGCCGATGAAGGGCTGCTCCCCGCTCTGCAGGGATGGCAGGTGCTTGGTGGTTCCCATCAGTGCTTGGGCACAAGTCAAAACTGTAAAGTCAGATTTCACCTGCAGGAGGAGGTGGAACGTGCCCTGGACCATTACCGAGTAACGAGGTTGGAAGGGACCTCTGGAGATCATCGAGACCTGTCTGCTCAAGCAGGGTCACCTAGAGCAGGCTGCCCAGGGGGCTTTTGAATATCTCCGAGGATGGAGACTCCAAAACGTCTCTGGGCAACCTGTTCAGCCAGGCTTGCAAAGACAAGGTTTTCCTGGCAGCGAGACCAGCTTTTCTGCATCCGTATCTATAAACTCTCTGAGCTTCCAAAACAGGAAGGCTTCATGCTGTTTTGTTGTTGTTAATAGTCCCTAGTTCATGATAACTCCAGGGCTGTGGTGGTTGGTAGAGGTCAAGGAGTGAACTAGTCTGATACCGACACAGCTGAAGTATCCACAGTGCTGAGACGGCACGGGGAAACGGGAAGGGAAAACTTCCATAGCATCTTCCCCGAGATGATCTCAGCCCTTACCAGTGTCAAAACCAGGGCTGGTGGAAACAGGTTCTAATTAAAAGCCCCTTTTCCCTATTAAAAAACAAAAAAGGAAAAAAGAAAACAAAGGAAAACAAAGGAAAACAAAGGAAAAAGAAAAAAGAAAAAAGAAAAGAAAAGAAAAGAAAAGAAAAGAAAAGAAAAGAAAAGAAAAGAAAAGAAAA